>JAFIRS010000039.1:1200000-1714255 GCA_018342105.1 Gonioctena quinquepunctata | reverse complement strand
AAATTTGGGACATACTTTTATAGACACATACACTTTTTAAGGGGTTTGGGGTTTGCCAAAACATAAATACAAAAAAACAAACATAAACTCCCCTTTTTTAACACTTATTCACTGGATGTATTTTTAAAAAAGGAAATTAGATTAGACTTTTTTTTCCCTTTTCCCGCGTCAATCGGTTATTCTAATTAATTCGTCCGGTATATTCGTATACAGTTAAGGTTTTTCAAGGATCGGGGAACCATTGAAATTGTTGAAACCCCCGTTATTATCCTTTTTTTGGGAAAGTTTTTACAATTTGGGGAAACTAAAATTGTTCACTCGTGTTTTATTTTGGCTCAATTTGATTTGAATCGGCTGAGTTTCTATGTTTGCTGAAGTTAACTACACCGGTTTGGAAACTCTCATTATTATTGCACGATACTGTAATTAGACTGACTTTTTAACCTAACTTTTGCGAATGGCATATTCTCGTGTTCACTGTGGAATACCAAATCGAACTACCTATTGTTGACATGAACTCACGCTTTTATATGATCTTCAACCGGGAGCTTATTAGGCGGGGCTTAGTGTGTTTATGTGCCGTGACATCGTAAAACTGATAAGGGTCACCCGTTCTCGCTTAATTATGTTATAATTGGATAATATATTTACGGTAGCTGTCGCTCTATCGCGGAATTAATGACCCCATGTTTATCGAATTTGGACGGTTGTTTGAAATATGGATATGTTTTTTTTTTCGGTAGTAAATAAAACTGAGTTTCTTATCTCGCTGGGAATGTACCCAGTAGCAGTCAATAATCTTTGTTTTCGCCCTAGATGAATGATTTATGCGTCCCGTCTACAAGGGATATTTCTTGGTAATTATTTTTAAAAGCATTTTATTTGTCTCCCGATAACAACGTATGGTTTTACGAACGTATGCTTATCGGCTGTTTCAGTCTAGCATGTGGTCCATATTGACCTTTACTGTTTATCAAGAATGTTACGTTGTTTTGTATCGTAGAAAAATTTCTCTGTATTTACGTGGCTTAACAAAATCACTACCACAAAATGTATAGAAAGTGCAAATATAATTTTTACTTGGAACGTTATAAACACCTCCGGCGTATCATTAAAACTGAAATAGACCTTGCTTACTCAGAGTTCATTAAAAAATCAGAAAATAGCCTGACTAGTAATCCCCGTGAGTTTTGGTCATTCATCAACACCAAAAAAAATAAATCTCGTATCCCTGGACTTATGTTCATCAATGATGAAAAGCTTACATCATCCGAATCTATAGTCAACGCCTTTGCTGAACACTTCAGCAATGCATATGTCCATGATTCTCCTCTCTCAAATGAACGTATCTTTCCCGAATGTTCTATCAGTTCCAGTCATTATTTACATATCAATAAAATCAGCGAGGAACTCATTCTAACGGCGGCAAAAAAGCTAAAAAACAAATTGACGTGCGGTCCTGACAATGTCTCCGTTAGACTAATTAAATCCCAGGTGAAAGTGCTATGTAGGCCTCTACTTTTTATTTATAACCTCATCCTGAATACCGAAACTTTTCCCACCATATGGAAACAATCCCGTATTTGTCCTGTCTTCAAATCAGGAAAAATAGGAGACATTCGTAACTATAGACCAATAGCCTTAATTTCTGGTTTCTCAAAATTACTCGAAATTATTCTTATTGATCTCATCTATATACATGTGAGTAAATCTCTGTCAGATTTCCAACATGGTTTTATGAAATCACGTATAACACTGTATCTACCCTTTGCACGTTTACGCAGTTCATATCTAATTCCCTTGATAATCGTCGCCAAATTGATGTTGTATATACTGATTTCAGTAAAGCGTTTGATACAGTATCCCACAATCAGCTATTGTTAAAATTGAGCTTTTGGTCTCTCGCCCAAGATTCAGCATCTATTGAAATCCTACTTGAGCGATAGACAACTATTTGTTGAATATGAAGGTGTGAAATCTTCCAATTTCGTAGCTTACTCAGGAGTACCACAGGGATCGAACTTAGGGCCACTCCTATTCCTAATCTTCATCGATGAAATATGTACTATTTTTCAGTCGAGTAAACTACTTTTTGCTGATGATATGAAAATATATACAGAAATCTCAGACACTACCGATTGCTTTCGTCTCCAGCACGATTTAAATCTCTTATCGGACTGGTGCTCGGCGAATAAGTTATATTTGAATGTTGATAAATGCAAAATTATGAGCTATTCCAGAAAAGTTTCTCCCGTTATATATGACTATAGAATCGGTGATGGTATCCTAAGAAGAGTGAATGAATGCAAAGACTTAGGTGTTCTCTTTGATACCAAACTTACGTTTAATCAGCACATTGAAAAAATAATAAACAATGCTAGAAGAACTCTGGGTTTTTTAATACGTAATTGTAAAGAATTTTCAAATCTCAGGGCTATTTCCTCTATCTACTACTGTTTAGTTCGCAGCAAACTTGAATATTGTAATGTAGTGTGGAACCCTAGCCACGTCAAATACATATCATCCATTGAATCAGTTCAAAAGAAATTTCTTAAATTCCTGTTCTACAAGAAACACCACACTTATCCCATTTATCACTACGAATACGATTTACTATTGGAAGAATTCAATTTTGTTAGCCTGAGAAAACGTAGAGAAATAGCAAATATCATATTTGTATACAAACTGATAAATAACCAAGTTGACTCAACATCTCTATTATCACTATTAAATTTCAATACTCCACGTATTTCGTCAAGGTCACACTTGTCTTTTCGAATCGACATGCCAAATTCACAGCATCACTACAATAGTCCAATCTCAACTATGTGTAGAAGCCTCAACAATGTACCCTCTGTAGACATCTTCTTTTCTAACTTGAATGAATTTAGAAAGCAACTGTATAAACTTATTCCAAATTAGCTTCGCCATATATACACTTTGAATTTTTTACTTGTATCTCCTTCGTGCATCTGTACTTTATTCTAAGTTATCACCTTTTCTATTTAATCTAACCTTCACTCTTTCGAATGACATATAGCTAGGCATCTTTTTGTTATGATTTTGTTATTATTTGTTACCATTGATTATCATTTACTCCTGATTTACCATTCACTTCAAATTGTTATAATTATTATTATTATATACTCCTGTTATTGGGCTTAGGCCTGTTGGATGTATTATGTCTAAAATAAAAAAAAAAAAATAAATAAAATTACTCCCAAAATACTTACTTACCCACCTTACTTCAACTATTACCAGTTAAATAACAATCGCCACGCATGGAAATATTCCAATATTTCTTCAGCAAGAAGGGCAATTTTCAATTCAGAAAACGTTCCAACACCAGTTTTCCATCAGCTACCACAATTTCAGAAAGAATGAATTGAAGAACCTAGTGCTTTTTAACCGACGAAACCAAAAAAGGGGAGGTTCTCTAGTCGACGCGTATATTTTTTTTTATCATTTTTTTTATGTATGATCACGCATAACTTTTTACTGAGACATTCGATTCCGATAATTCTTTCCTCAGTGGGTAGGGTGTACTTCGAAGTTGGTCCCATTTGAATTCAAAAGATGAAATCCACCCCTAAGGGTAGCAAAATGAAGGATATTGATCACTCACCCTCGGAATTCTGGTCCGTTAACCGATTCTATCAGGCATAACTTTGTACTGGGTTCTTCGATTTGGATGATAGATAGGGTATACCTCATATTTGGATTTCGAATGAAATAATTCACCCTTACGGGTGGAAGAATAGGGGATAATTGATTTTTCACTTGAGAACTTTGGCACACACATATGTAGTTGACAATGACAGATCGCTACTGTCATTATTTTTGTTCCACATCCGTCACAATCATTATATTCTATGAGAGAAGTGAATGATATACAAAGTAATGAAATAAACTAACAGAACAACAAAATAATTCATATTACAGCAAATAGTAAAGTAGATAATCATATTATTTAACTGGTAATAGTTGAAGTAGGTGGTAAGTAAGTATTTTGAAAGTAATCAAAAAACAAGTAGGTAGTAATTAGTAGATTTCAGCCACAAAAAATTGAAAAATAAAAACTTTTTAACAAAAAATTTAACCGACGAAATACGGAACTGAAAAGTAAAAAATAAAATAAACCTTCTTAGTCTCAATAACTGAGCTCCTAAACTAATGTAAGTAAATAATTTTGAGTCGGCGCCAAAGGAACAATCAACGAAAATCATTAAATTACTTCAAAAAAATTATCAGAATGTCACCGCGCATTTTACGCCTTACCTAATTCATTTGCTTGTTTGTTTGGCGCCGACTCAAAATTAGTTACTTACATCAGTTTAGGAGCTTAGTTATTGAGACTAAGAAGATTTATTTGATGTTTTACTTTTCAGTTCAGTATTCCGTCGGTTTAATTTTTTGTTAGAAAGTTTTCATTTTTCAATTTTTTGTGGATGAAATCTACTAATTACTACCTACTAGTTTTTTATTACTTCCAAAATACTTACTTACCCACCTTACTATCACCATTTGAATAATATGATTATCTAATTTTACTATTTGTTGTAATATAAATTATTTTTGTTGTTCTGGTTAGTTTATTTCATTACTCTGTATATCATTCCATCCTCTCATAGAACATAATGATTGTGACGGATGTAGGAGAACAAAACTAATGATAATAGCGATCTGTCATTGTCAACTACATATGTGTCCAATGTTCACAAGTGAAAAATCAATTATCCCCTATTTTTCTTAGTCTCAATAACTGAGCTCCTAAACTAATGTAAGTAAATAATTTTGAGTCGGCGCCAAAGGAACAATCAACGAAAATCATTAAATTACTTCAAAAAAATTATCAGAATGTCACCGCGCATTTTACGCCTTACCTAATTCATTTGCTTGTTTGTTTGGCGCCGACTCAAAATTAGTTACTTACATTAGTTTGGGAGCTTAGTTATTGAGACTAAGAAGGTTTATTTTATTTTTTACTTTTCAGTCCCGTATTTGGTCGGTTCAATTTTTTGTTAATTTTTTTTATTAAGTTAGTGATGACTTTGAATGTTGTGGAGAAACATCGAATCCCAAAACATTTCCAAATAATGAGCTTAATATTCTCATCTTTTAAAAAAGCATGCCGAGTTATAAGCATCAAGATAAAAAAAATGCATATCCTCTGATTTACGAATTACTTCATATCGCTCGAGAGAACGAAACTCATTGCAATTTTTTCTTCTGATGAAAATTTTGTATATTGTAGGGATGTGATCGGCTTACTGATTTTCATGGGCTTAGAGATCAGGCAAGTGATTGACGTCTCTTTACTGACGGCAGTAAAAGAAGTCTCAAAACTGTCCTATTAAATAATCAAATTAAACTTTATTCATTCTATCATTATCATTGTTATAAGTTATATCACTAACATAGTACAATTTTATATGAACCTGTATAGAAATTACCTGAGCTTAAAAGCTTGTAATGTATATTCCTACACGAATTGAGGATTGGGTGTTTAGGAGTGATGCAAACTGATAGGGCTTGGGGGTATGGATTTTTTTTTGTATAGGGTCCTGCAAGAGAGAGAGTTGATAAGTAAATGAGTGAGGAGTGCTTTGTTTTTTTTCATAAGTAGATTCTATTTTCATTGATCATAGTTTTGATTTCGTATTTGAAGGAACTAAGTTTATTTTATTTTTTTATTTGGAGTGGTAGTTTATTATATAGTTTTGATCCTATATATGATAATGGCAATAAACATGCCTCTATTCCAATTGTCCACTCTACTTATATGAAAGAAGAATATGAAGTGATTTCAGTTTCTCTACTGAAAATGAAATATGTTCACAATAATTGGGTGATCAGTGTCGACTTGAAGATGGGTATTTTTTTGTAAGGCCAACAAAGTGGCCAAAAAACCCAAGTTTTATTTGTCAGTCGAGGAGCCAAATCAATACACTGGATACAAAAAATTGGCCTGTGAGAGAGCTTTAGTCATTTGTGAAAAAAATTATGAATAAACCTTTCGTTTCCCAAGAAAAAATAATTTTACCGCCCTTGCACATTAAATTAACGTCAATGAAGCAGTTTGCTGAAGGCTTTTGCACATACGCCAGCACAGTGGGCCAGGCCAACGAACCAGGACAGTATTGGCATCGTGTGGATGTCAATTTCGAGACAGCATAGTAAACCAAAGCCAGTAATCAAGACAGGACAGTAAAACGCGGACCGTCGTTATTTTCAAGACAGCAGCCTGCCAGTCATAATTTTGATGACTGGCTTGCTGCTGGCTGTGTGCCCATGCACAAGTCAGGCTAGTGTTTATTGTGTCACCCGAAAAGAGAACTGTCGCAGCGTTATGGAATAATAACGATGGCTCCCAAGTTGAATTACGAGCAAACAATAAAATTCATAACTTTTCTTTTGAGATTTTCATATACATTATGAATTCTTGGGGATCCTCAGTTTGTAACTCTCAGAATTAAGGCCGAACATCTTAGTGGACATCTATTTTCTAACCCAAATTTTGTCTTTTTGAGTTATTTCTTTATCGACGATATCGACACTCTCAAATATTTTGTGATGGCACAAAATTTCCTCGGAAATTACAAGGCTGAAAACTATTTGTTGAGGAAATGCTTCAAAAACTTAAAAAAATTAGGCTTCAAAATGAGCATGAAAGTAGCTTACCCATATACCGGGTGATTCTCCAAGGTTGCTCACCCCTATAACTTTTTTATTATTGAATATAGAAAAAATAAATTTGGGGGTTGTGTATTATAGTTCAATTTACATTTTTTGACATATTCACTTGTTTTGCCGTACTTCCGGTTTGACCGGAAATGACCCCAACTTTCCTATCAGTCAGTGTTTGTGCTTCAAAAACGGGCAATTAGATACCTTTGCAAAGCCAAATGGAGAGATTCTTGTAAACCTCTTTTTAAAGATAAAAAAATCCTAACTCTTGTCTAAATTTTCATATTGGAGACAGTTTCTGTAATTCATAAGAATAGATTGGAATATGAAATCAACAACATCCCCTATGATACTCGCCAGAACGAAAATAGCCCAACTCCCCATTCCCACTCTAACCTAGTAAAAGATTCTCTGATTTACAATGGTGTGAACATGTATAATAAAATACCAAGTGATATCAAAGAGAGAAATCTCCAGGTTTTTAGATACAAACTAAAAACTTCACTTAGTGATTAGGCCTACTACGGCTTGATTGAATTTAGTTAATGTTTATATTTGTTCATATTGTTAATTTTGTTCAAACTTCGTAATGTTTTTGTGAAAGTATTTAATTAAGTCTCACCATTTATGTTTGATATATTTGTTTTTATCCTGTGACGTGGCTATCAATTTTTGAGAGTAACTTATGTTCATTCGCATACTGTGAATTTTTATTTATGTGTTTGTCAACAAGAGTTTTTCTAATGTACAATAAACTCTCTCTCTCTCTCTCTCTCTCTCTTCTATATATATATATATATATATATATATATATATATATATAGTTTTACTTATCTCGATCAAGAATGACATTCTGAATCCAACAATACCTCACTTGTCGAAATTTGACAAATAAAGTCATTTTCATTCCAATTTTCATGTTTCGCTTCATTCTTGATCAAGTAACATGGGAAAAATGCGACTTTGAGGCTTATGACTTCACAGTCGTTTTATGAATTATTTAAAAGTTGCAATTTAGTCCATTAGTCCATTAGGTTCTAAATTTTCAAAATGAGCGCCTCCTTGATCACGGCAAAGTTAAACTTTTTCAATTGTTGCGCGCACCACATTGATTAGCAGTGATGTTCTGGAATTCCACCCTTACTTTATACTCCAGTTCTTCACGAGTAGCTGATGCTGTTTTATACACCTGATTTTTAATTGTTCCCCAGAGAATAAAATCTAGCGGAGTAAGATCTGGTGATCTAGAATATGAAAAAGAAAAATACATTATGAAAAAATATGACAACTTAAGAATGTACCTCGCAGGCCACTGAATGGGTCCATAAGTGCCAATCCACTTTTCTGGAAAGGTGTCATTCAGATGTTCTCTTACGACTTGAGAATGGGCTTTTTCATTTAGATGACAAATGACTAACTTTGTTTAACTGTCAGAACCAACGGCATTGACAGCGATTTTTTTTTAAAGGAAATAAAATATTTCCAAGTTTTCTTATGGATAGTTGACTTGAATTTACATGGAGAAGAAAACTCACCATTAGAAAATATTCGTGTATATTATTTCATCTACGAATGAAAGGTTTTTGGCGGTATAAAATAGGTAATAAGAACTTAATCTACAAAGAACGTTACGAAAGCCAATGTATGCAGGTGTATTTGTCATGAAGTTGACTGTTGACATAATGTGAAAATACCGCTAATTTTGAACTAAGCCAATCTCAAATTGTTATTTCAAAACTAACCAATGGCTATTCACTTTCCCAATAGCCAATCAGACTTTGGGTCTCAAAACAAGCGCATGCGCCTTAAAAAATCATCTAAATGAAAAGGCATATTGTGAGGTGGCGCTTCATCTTGTTGGTTAGCCAGTGGCAAATCTTCAATGAAATCAATAATTTGATTTCTAAGGCACAATTCACTTCAACTTAGGCCAACACGTCTACTTATTTTTCATCACTGACGAATGAAGTTATTGGCCTTTTCTTCTGGTTCTTTCGCATTTTCCTTTCCAGTTTTGGGAAATAATGCCGAGTGGGATGGCGACGATTGGGGAATCTCTGAGCATAAATTCAAGCTGCATCAGTTATATTCTTGTTTGCTTCTCCGTAAATTAGCAACATGTCAATTTTCTCGTTTCTAGTATAATTTTCCATATCAAATTATGAACTACGCAACAATAAATTTTTAAAAGTGACTTCATATTGATTAGCCTATTTGTTTAGGTAGTCCTACACAAACAACAACTTCAATTGTTTGTCACGGATAACTAGAATAACAGAACTAAGTGCATACCGAATACGTATTATTAGTTATTAGGTATGATCGCTTCTTGCAATTATTCAGAAAAATAGTGAAAATAAAGTGAAAGTGTGTGGTATCAAATTATTCGTAAGAAAATGATCTTTCACAAAAAGACGACAAGCCACCCCCTTTCCATTTGAAAAAATCAAGTTAACTGGAAAAATTCATATTTGCGACTTTTAAATTATTCTTAAAACTACTGTGAAGCCTCGAAGTCGTATTTTTCCCATGTTACTCGATCAAGAATGGAGCGATTTACAAAAAATTTTTTAAATATTCACAAGTGAGGGGTTGTTGGATTTAAAATGTCAATCTCGATCGAAATAAGTAAAAATATATAGGATGTTCCATTTGAAAATCGAAAGTTGGGGTCATTTCCGGTCAAACCGGAAGTACGGCAAAGCAAGTAAATATGTCAAAAAAATGTAATTGAACTATAATACATAACCCCCAAATTTCGTTTTTCTATCTTCATTAATAAAAAAGTTATAGGGGTGAGCCAGCTTAGAGAATCACCCGGTAGATCACTTTCAGCAATACCTAGGAGATCTTAGCGGAGAACAAGGAAGGCGCTTTCACCAAGAATGAAAACAATGGAGAACAGGTATCAAGGCAGATGGGACGTTCATATGATGGCAGACTATTGCTGGGGAATTATGGGCGATTGCCCAAGACAACGTCACTCTAAAAAATCACTTAAAAGACAAGTTCTTGATGTATAATGTTCAAATAAAGCCACAAAAATACGTTTTTTTACTCTCATAAACTAGAGCTGATTAAAAAAAAACAGTAACATTTTCGTCATCACCTTATTAGGCATACTTAAAATCAGGTCTGAAATCCTAGGCACCAACATTGTGGAGGCCAGTGTAATTGATAACATAAGATTGTTAATGAACGATTATTATTGAATATAATTAACATTTTGATTTTCCATACCCCACCATTCATGAGATACACATTGATAAACTAAGATTTGCATAGCCCTGTATATATTTTTCAAACCAAAATTGATCACGTTCGTCTACTCTCAATTTTATACATGTCTGTGGAAAACTAATCTTCGAGAAAGAATATACGCTTGTGGAGTTTGTATTGATGCATGTCACGTAGCCCATGTTAAAATTCCTCTAACGAAAAGAATGCATATTACTTCCTTTGACACAGTCAGAACTCAAACGGGTGAAATATTTCCAATTCACATTTCTCACAGAACAAACATCAAGGGAATTCTTCAGGATATTCTCCTATGATGTTTGATTTCGATCAGCACAGCGCACAGGGATCTGGCTTGACCGACAAATGGTCAAAAGTAGTTTTTTCGTTAATATAGGGATTTTGAAAGAAACTATTTTTTGGTTTCGCTAGGTATTGCCTCAGCCTAACTTTCAACATATACTGTTTTTCACCCGACTGCGCGACGCAAAGGAGGATGATGTGTTTATCATGTATGTATGTATGTTTGTTCCTTTGTGACGCTCTGGAGACCAAACGCGTGTACCTATTTCGATTATTCTTACGTCAATCGAATTGTCCTAATCTTGCAAGTGTCATGACGTAATCAAAATTCAATATGGGGGCAACCAAACGCTATATTGGGAATAAAGACATTACAGTGATAATCAAAATTGAATATGGCGACAACCAGACGCCATATTATGACAAAATTCAATATGGCGACAACCAGACACCTTAAAAACCAAAAAAAAAAAAAAAAAATTTTTAAAAAAAAAAAACCAAAAATTAAAAAAAAGGAAAAAATTAAACCAATCGAGGCAATAATATATCTTACGCCTCCGACTGCGTGATATTTACCGTTTACAGTATTAAGTTTAATAGTTAACCTCTTAAAACATAATTTTCTGACAATATTTTCTGGTCATCTTTTTTAAAGTTAACTTCTTACGCAGTCGGGTTTTTTTATTTTCAAATTATTTTTTTTATTTATTTACAAGCTACAAGGGTCATTGCCGGATTACGAATTCCAATTTCTTTTTCTTACAGGACGTGTTACCTGCTATGTGCTTTTATACATCGCCAACCAATTTAATCCTATACAAATCTTCGAACGAATAACTAACATTCTAGGTGCAACTTATTTTTCATCAATGACTGATGTTGAACTATATTTCTTTACAGTGGTAAATATGTGTATTTTAGGTAGGTACTTAAGAGCCTATTCAGAATTCAGTTTAATCGTGCTAATGTTCTTCCATATTCCTTTGGTATTACACATCTAAGATATTTCTCACTACATCAGAGAATACAGAGAATATATATATATATATATATATATACTAGCGGACCCGACAGACGTTGTCCTGTCCAAATTTCCATGTTCCCTATAATGTTTTTTCCAAAAATTTTCCCGTTATCCCGTTATCCCATTTTCCTGTTACCCCTTTTTATCTTTACCCCGTTATCCCCTTATCCTGTCATCCCGTTTTTTCGTTATCCCGTTATTACGGTTATCCCGTTTTCCTGTTACCCTTTTTTTTATCCCGTTATCCCATTTTCCCCTATCCTGTCATCCCGTTTTTTCGTTATCCCGTTATTCCTGTTACCCCGTTTTCCTGTTATCCCGTTATTCCGTTTTCCCGTTATTTCCTTATCCTGTCATCCCGTTTTTCCGTTATCCCGTTATCCCGTTTTCCTAAAAAAAAAAAAAATAGGGGTTGATCGTAGAAGGGTGAATTAAGAGTAATATGATTTTTTTTATTCTAAGTCATGACAAAATAAAAATAAAAATCTTGCCAAAAAAATTGGGGTTGATTGTAGAAGGGTGAAAATTCAGGATTGTATGTATTTTTAAATGCTGTATCATAAAAAAATAAAAACAAGAAATTTTATCCAAAAAATTAACAAAATTATTAAGGGGTGGACCACCCTTAATATTTAGGGAAATGATTTGTGGATCTTAACCATCCAGGGCGCCACCCACACGCATACACAAAAATTCATTCGAATCGATCCAGCCGTTTAGGAGGAGTGCAGTGTAACACACGTACAGTAGAATTATACATGCAGTGCTTCTCAAAAGTCCCCTTCCCCCCTCTTATTTTTGGAACGATTATACATAAACAAGTGAAATTTGGAAACTGAATATTGAAGGTTGTAACTAGTGATGATAGATGACGAAATCGTCAAAGACGACGTCACAAAGCCATTGTGACCAATAATTTTAAATGGAACCCTACGGCAAGCGACACCTCTTAGAAAAGATATCGAAAAAACCTATTCAATGATACTAATTTTGTTTGTGTTCATGGCAGTTCTGATGGCTCATTAGTCAACATTAAAATTTAAATTCCATTCAGTATGATATTCATTACAGGTTTAAGAATCAGTATCTACTCAAAGAAATTGCTCGAAGTGACTTCCATTCACTTCCTGACAGTGAAATATCCTATTTTTGAACTCTTCTCGTACTTTTGCAAATGTGTCTGCGGAAACAGTCTCATATTCTGCAACAATACGTTATTTTAAAACGTCAATATTGTCAGGTTCAGTGGCGTAAGCCTTCGATTTGAGGTACCCCCATAGAAAAAAATCCAAAGGTGTGAGGTCCGGTGATCGAGCTGGCCATTCCGTTGAACGTCGTCTACCACGATACTCCTCATCCAAATACCGTCTTACTGCACCGTAATAGTGTGGAAGAGCACCATCCTACTGGAATGTTATTTCCAAATTGCTGAATTCATCTGGATTATCTTCCAAAATTTCAAGGATTAACGGTTCTATTGCGTTTTGCAACAGCTCCAGATAAACCTCATCAGTTAAATTAGTATATTAGAAAAGAGGCCCAACGATGTGGTTTCCCAGGATACCTGCCCAAACATTCACCATCTGGGGAAATTGGGTATGTGTTTCACGAAACAGTTGAGGATTTGCGTCACTACTCCAATACATCACATTCTGTGTATTTACATTTCCATTTAGATAGAAAGTACTTTCGTCACTAAAACAAATTGTTTTGACATAGTCTGGCTGTTGGTTAATTTTGGTTTCCATATTTTCACAAAATTCTAGTCTTCGGTCTGGGTCGTCGTCTGAGAGTTGATGAACCATTTTCAATTTGTATGGATGAAATTTGTTTTTTTTCAACACCCTGTGTACTGTACTTCGACTGACTTCACAGGTAGATGCAACGTGAGTTGTTGAAGAAGTAGGATTAACTATTACTTCTGCCAGTATATCAATTTTTTCCTCATCAGAAATTTGTGGTCTGCCAGATCGTTTCGCATCATCAATACTACCCGTTGTTTCAAACTCACGAAGAAGCTCCCAAATAAGTCTCCGAAACGGGGCGATCGGGAAACCTCTCATTAAAAATGCGTTCTGCTGCATGAATATTTTGTCCAGTTTCACCAAGAATTAGGATCGCTGCTACTTTATCACCTAAAGCACGTACCATTTCGATTCTTGAAGCACTTAAACGTTCGGCTCACAACAGTTTAACAAATTATTTAAATGTACAAAAATATTAAAAGTACCAAAAGCTGCTAAAACAGTTGAACGTTCCATCAACAATACACAAATTATTAAATGTACAAAAACTTGGACAATTACAAAAACGTCGAATTAGAGAGACTAACAAAACCGTCAGCTTATTTGACAACTATCCAGAGGCGGAGCTTGAATATGGAATTTTAGTATTAACTGATTTAATTCATCACAGCTTTGCGTTTTTCAAAAGCGAGTTGTCAAAACTGCCATGAACACAAACAAAATTAGTATCATTGAATAGGTTTTTTCGATACCTTTTAAAAGAGATGTCGCTTGCCGTAGGGTTCCATTTAAAATAATTGGTCACAATGGCCTTGTGACGTCATCTTTGACGATTTCCTCATCTATTATCACTATTAGGGAAGTTTACAATCTTTAATATTCAGTTTCCAAATTTCACTTGTTTATGTATAATCGTTCCAAAAATAAAAGGGGGGGAGAGGACTTATGAAAAGCACTGTATATATAAAGATAGTATAGACGCCAAGCTTGCAATGTTGAGAATACAAACAGCCAGCTAGAGGGTATATCAAGGCTTCGGCTGCGCTCAGATATCACTGACCTGGAATCACGGTCAGCGAGCGTGAAGCAAATATTGAAGAGGTGAATATGTTTATTCTTTCGATAATGGAGTTCCAGCACGTTCCAGAGGGGTAGCTTAACCATTGTATTATTCTGTTGCATATATATTTTTGACGTTTCAGCATGGAGCCAGCGATATCAATATATTCTTTGCTGAATGCCAAATTGGAACTGAATATATCAGAACCTGACATAAATACGATTTACGCCGCTGGAAAGGAAGAGCCAAAAAGAGTAGTTGTCAAATTTGTATCAAATCTAACGAAACAAAAAGAGTTTTGGAAAACTGTTATAAACTCAAGAACTCAAATATAAGAATTTCTGAGGATCTATCTAGAGAAGAAAGAGTGATCGGGAAAACATTGGTAGACCAGATGAGAATAAAAAAAGAAATAACAGGAAGGCGCATATTTACGGGGAAAAGCTTTTCGTTGAGGGAATAGTATACTTATGAAGACCTGACAGTAGATGCAACCCAGAAGGACAACCCTCAGCAAGCAGAGAGCATCAACTCCAAGGAACGACATCTAGCAAACAAAGGGCGGAGGAAGAAGACAACATACCGGGAAATCCAATTAAAAAAATAGTTTGGAAACAGTAATAGGTTTGAGATATTCAACAAGAACAGGGAAAAATAAACAATAATATAACTAATACTTTGCACTACCTAGTGAAGCCAGATCAATACAGCTTTTTTGCCTTTTATTGTTGTTTTCTGTTGATTACATTAATACATTTTTTCTATACTAAATCACTGAAAAATCTCAAAATGAAATGTTATTTGAGAGATTTCAAAACTAATGAAGTTATAACAAAAGTCGTGAACAATCCCACATACTATAACAATTTGATAAAATAATTCACTACAAAACATGTCTCAGTATTTCAAACGAATATAAGAAGTATACGGAGAAATCTTGGACGAACTGATCGTTTTTCTTGATCAATTGAACAGCTGTTTCGAAAGCGAAATCTACTATCAAAAACTATTTTCAAATAAACATCATTATTAAATATATATGTGTTCTCCACTATAATAATTATCACCTATTATTTTTGTAAGTTTCATTCATTCTCTTTCATATTGTATTTTTGTTCTGATTTTTTTTTCTCTCTGTCATTGTCGTTCTATAATATTCACATTATTATTATACCATTATTGATTTAATATTGTAACAATATCCATATAGTGTTGTATACTTTTATATGTATGGAAGTGGATCTCATGATTTGATTTTATTCCAAAATTGTTTTTAATAATGTCTCATGGTGTAGTTGATGAAATATTCATCGAGAAAACAATGGACTAAACACCCTTCATCATAATTATTATAATTATGATTAATTTCACGTCTATAAATTTTTTCTTTATATTTTTTCTATTTTTTTGTATTTTTATTTTTTTCATTTATCATTAATTATTGAGGTGCAAGAGTAAGAATGGTTTATACCAATCTTGTAACTTATTGACAGGTTTGATTTATTTTTTTTTTTTAAAAATTTTTTTTTTATTATTATTATTATTTATTGTCCTTTCAGAAACATGGCATGAACCCGATATATCTCTTTATTCTCTCGATGGATATCAATTATTCTATAATGAAGGACGTTAGAACCAGAATGATGGGATTGTAGTTTATGTGAAAAATGAACTTGAATGCAAAACTTCCATAATTAATTTGAACGGAATCAGTATGATGGAAATATCTACAGAAATTCTAGAAAAAACCGTCCTCAATGCAATATACAGGGTGTCCCTGGACTTCCTCTTTTCCTTCCGGGAATGTATAGATGGGATCAAAATATCACCAGTACTTCATACAACTTTTGTACCTAAAAGCCTTCGTTACCAAGTGACGGGCCCTCAAAGTTACAAAATGAAAAATGTTTTTCTTTGATAACTTTCAAAGTGAATATTCAAAATCATCTAAATTTTGGTGATTGACTGAACGAATGAATTCCTTCGATGAGCTTTCATGCAGGAGTCAGTTGTTCTGCTACAAAGTCAGGAACGGACTACCCCCGTTGGTCCACACCCCAAAACTTTGAATTGACAGATAATTTTTCAATAGTTTTCAACAAAATAAGGTTACGTAGACAATTTCCTGAATAAAAGTACTCGTGTAGAAAGTCGATCGGAGCAACGATTCTAGATAAAAATGCAGTTTTACTTGACGACATCAAACCCGATCGTCCACCATTATTTGAAATGAAAAATTTTCACAGTAGAAATACTAATGCTAACGTTAATTCAACAACATTTTTAACAGGGATAATACAAAATATGCCGAAATAAAGTCGTAAACAAGAAGTACAGTACCTAGTTGAAAGTTTCATTCACAATGTAGATATTTTTTCAAATGAAATATCACGTTATGTAGATTTGTGGTGTTTTTGAACTAACAAGCTACTCCACTATGAAATATCGAATTCAGTCCATATTTTTAACCGACGAAACCAAAAAGAAGGAGGTTGTCTAGTCGACCCGTATTTTTTTTCCATCATTTTTTTTATGTATGATCATGCATAACTTTTTACTGAGGCGACCGATTCCGATAATTCAGTGGATAGGGTGTACTTCAAAGGTGGTCCCATTTGAATTTCAAAGATGAAATCCACTCCTAAGGGTAGCAAAATGAAGGATATTGATCACTCACCCTCTGAATTCTGATCCGTTAACCGATTCTATCAGGCATAACTTTGTACTGGGTTCTTCGATTTAGATGATTCTTCTTTTAATAGATAGGGTATACCTTATATTTAGATTTCGAATGGAATTATATACCCTTACGGGTAGAAAAATAGGGGATAATTGATTTTTCACTTATGAACATAGGCACACACATACGTAGTTGACAATGACAGATCGCTACTGACATTATTTCTGTACCACATCCGTCAAAACCATTATATTATATGAGAGGATGGAATGATATTCAAAGTAATGAAATAAACTAACCAGAACAACAAAAATAATTTATATTACAACAAATAGTAAAAGTAGATAATCATATTATTTAACTGGTAATAGTTGGAGTGAGGTGGGTAAGTATTTTGGAAGTAATAAAAAAACAAGTAGGTAGTAATTAGTATATTTTAGCCATAAAAAATTGGGAAATTAAAACTTTTCAACAAAAATTTAAACCGACGAAATACGGAACTGAAAAGTAAAAAATAAAATAAACCTTCCTAGTCTCAGTAACCAAGCTCCTAAGATAATGTAAGTAACTAATTTTGAGTCGGCGCCAAACAAACAATCAACGAACATCATTAAATTACTTCAAAAAAATTATCAGAATGTCACCGCGCAACTCGATGCCATCATTTTACGCCTTACCTAATTCATTTGCTTGTTTGTTTGGCGCCGACTCAAAATTAGTTACTTAACATTAGTTTAGGAGCTTAGTTACTGAGACTAGGAAGGTTTATTTCATTTTTTACTTTTCAGTTCCGTATTTCGTCGGTTTAGTTTTTTGTTAAAAAGTTTTTTGTATGTACGCGTGGAATAAGCACGTTTCGTGTTGTGTTATCTGAATCTCATGAAACTCAACATTTGGATGTTGCAAATTCGTATTCACAGCTTAAATGTTGAGGAGTTTCACTGATAAGTATAATTTCATGGGAGAAAATATTTAACCCAAAGATAAATTTAGCTGAAAAAACGAACATCGGAAGACATAACTAATAAAAAGCAAACGAATAAACTACAAAAACGGCTGCACATGAATAGGTGAAAAATATCCGGAGAATAAATTTATGTTCCATTTCTTCCACAGATGTTGACAAAAATACCTTGTAGAGAGAAATAAAATTACTGTGGATAAAAAACGACAACTGGAATACGATTTTGTTTTCTTGAGTGGTGCGTTGTCATGTATCAAGCAGTTTTTGTAGCGGATTTTGAATTTCGGTTTCCTCTTGAGGCTTGCGATTGATTATTTACACCATGAGTTTTGTAAGGTAAACGTGCTTGCATGATACAAATTCGTTATGAACATTGTACCTATCATTTCTATTTTCATTGCAAATTAATCTTTTCGAATAATGGTAGACATTTCAGGTTGGATGTCGTCGAACAAAAATGCATTTTTATCAAAAATCGTTGCTCCGATCGATTTTCCACACGAGTACTTTTACTCAGGAAATTGTCCAGGTAACCTTGTTTTGTTGAAACATATCGACCAGTCCCAGTCATTTCAAAGTTTTGAGGTGTGGACCATCGGGGGTAGTCTGTTCCTGACTTTGTGGCAAAACAACTGACTCCTGCATGAAAGCTTATCGAAGGAATTCATTTGTTTAGTCATTCACCAAAATTTGGATGATTTTGAATATTCACTTTGAAAGTTATCAAAGAAAAACATTTTTCAGTTTGTAATTTTGAGGGCCCGTGACATGGTAACGAAGGCTTTTAGGAACAAAAGTTATATGAAGTACTGGTGATATTTTGACCCCAACTATACATTCCCGAGAGGAAAAGAGGCAGTCCAGGGACACCCTGTATAGGCCACCATCATCATGCGTAGCAACCTTCAATAATAATATTGCAGACTATTTGAAATTATCAGAAAATGTTGACCTCCATATAGTACCTGGAGATATCAATATTGAGATCTCAGATAATACAGATTTTGTTCAGGATTACATGAATATTTTAAATGGAGAAGGATTCTTGAATATAACCAACGAATTTACTAGAGTGGTTTAGATCATATATTTTTCAAACAAAAAAACACAATAAATATCCAAAATGAAACCATCTTGATAGAGACGAATATCACTGATAAATACTCAATTACCAGCCACACATGCATATCTGAAATGAAATATAAGCAACGAAATTTCGAAAGAAATTGTGAACTACAAAGAATTAACAACTAAAATAAAAATAAAACTTGGACTGATGTCTATCAAGAGGATGATATCAATAAATGTATTAACATTTTCATAAAAAACTGCATAATCATTTGGAAAACAGCACTGAATCAATCAAAATTGAAAAAAAAAAACCCAAACTGCTGGTTGGCCCTTATCGTTTGTTCAGTACCTGAAGAGTTCTCTTCCGTTCGCATAGAACGCTCATTTACCGAGGAGGCCAAGAGTTGTCCTCATTCCCTTTCGGTATTTCGGTTCAGTGGTCATTTGGTTCCACGGGTGAAGGAGGGTAGGGTTGGCCCAGCCTCAGGGCTAAGACTAATTACTCCAAAATTTCGCCCTATTTCTCGGAGGCTCCGTTGCGGCACCGTTTCTTTTGAGACCCCGACGTTCGTCGTCACGGTATTCACATCTTGAATTTAGGTCTGTTTGCCAGAGCCTCGTTAGTCGAGTTGCGGACGCCCACAGACCAGACGCATATCCGCAAACCGCCCCATTCGTCGCACGGCCTCGGCCCGTTCTCCCCAAACCACGTGAAGGCGACGTTGGACTTTAAGGGGCTTTTCTTAACAACGATTCTCTAAGGATAGTTTTGCAGGTCAAGAATTCTACACTGGGTTGAACATTTGAGGATTATATAAAAACTGTTTTCTAAAATGAATGACTCGTTAACGCATTATAGAGGAAGAAATGCAAGGGTATAATTGATAATAATAATATGTTGGGAGTATACTGAATCACTCAAATTTAAGGGGCACAATGTCATAATATTGATAACTTGATGTCAGGGTTCGTTTTTGCCACTTTTGTAGTTGTTTCATCTCGTTCACTCGATGAGACTTGAGAGTGCGTCCGTATAAGCTTTCTCGACTCACTAACTCTGTGAATTTTTATTTTATGACGAATTTTTTTATTATTCAAAAAAATATGTTCAGTAATATCCGTGCTTCAACGACAAATTCTGTGGTAAGCATGATGACGAAGACGGCTTCACCTAAGTCGTGTTACACCTTGTATGTTGTTATTGTCTTTTTTTTATAGTTTGGGCCCAGGGTAGTTGACGTTTTTTTCGAATCGATTTTAAGTTTTATGAAGAGAAAGGATGAAAGAGCGTGTATCTCCGCCATTTATAATTATGGTTGCCTGTAAAAAAATCATGCCTTTCACGAGGATAGATCGTATTATTGTATCGGAATTGAGTGCGAGTCAAATTAGTACATGGTAGCGAAATAATCGGCGGATGTATAGTCTGGAGATACTTGACAATTGATTCTGTCATGTGTGGTGGGTGGCGCTAGCGGATTTTCGTTGAGTCGAAAGATATTCATTCACTTTATTGATCCCAAGAAACATTTATGTTTATGAAGAGATTTAGAAAAATGTACATAAACAAAAAGTAAAGTCCTGAATGAAAATAACTAAAGTGTACTTTGGATAGTATTATACGGCTATGAGCCCACTTGAGAGCCAATCAGAAAAATGCACGAAAAGCAGACTCAGGGTGGCGTCTCTTGAGCTGGCCGACGGATAATAATACGCCCATTTAAATTAATAACTTTACTAACAAACAATGAGAAAATATATGAAAAGTTGTATCTAGACAGTATCAAAACAAATTTAAAAATATTAAAAATTATATTCTATGTTCAAAATGAAAAGAATATATATTCAAAAGAAGAAGAAGAAAATGATAAAAACATATTAATATTTATATTGAATAAAGAAATATACCCTGACATTTCTATTATGAACTAACATAGAATTAAAAAACTTATCAAAACATGAATTAGCAAGATCTACGAGTATATCCGTTGACATATGAAAACTGACGAATGGACAACTATCCGTAGCCATTTCGATTCCCCCCCCCCATGCTGTTTTTCATCATTAAAAGTGTTCAATCGACTGTGGAATCCGTCTTTTTATTTGAAAGAGCTTGTTATTCTTAGATTAGCGGATAGGTGTTCTATGGAATCCGTTACATTTGTGGCGACCGTGAGCAAGTCTTATTTTTGAATTAGATAATGTTAAATATATTCACTGAACCGCAGAGACCCAGAGCATATGTATGGCAATTATATAGATGCCAACATTTCGATCATTGCTAAATTATCTGTCGCGTTACATTGCAAACCACCAGAGATGTCCTCATGTTACAAAGAGCGTGAGTCCCGATGCGAACAGC
This sequence comes from Gonioctena quinquepunctata, assembly GCA_018342105.1. Lineage (NCBI taxonomy): Eukaryota > Metazoa > Arthropoda > Insecta > Coleoptera > Chrysomelidae > Gonioctena > Gonioctena quinquepunctata. The sequence goes on along the minus strand of JAFIRS010000039.1, from coordinate 1,693,122 downwards.
AATATAAATTCAGAGACTTCTTCAGGAGATTCTAGGAAGGCACATGTGGGAGTCTAATATGCGGCGGCCCTGGAAATGTTCGTCGCAATCCGGAAATTTCAACGCAATGTTCGCAACATTTAGGGTAGACAATTACAGGAAAGTTGAAAAAAACAACAAACAAATCCAAATCGATTCTGGCAGAAAAAGCTAAGCCTTCCTTTTGAATCCATTATATCCCAAAATTGATATCGGAAATGAAAATATATGACACTCCACCAAAAATATTCCCATAGGAAAATTCTCAAAAAACAAGGTCCTCCTTGAAAGTAAGGTCCTCCATAAAACAAGTTAAGGTTCCCCGTAGAACCCTATCACAATTCACCTCAGCACTATACAAAAATTTTGCTAACGGTTTACCTTCGATGAAGGGTTCAGGTCGAATCCACGAAAATGTAGGCCATTACGGTAGCTGACCTTGACAAAAAATGGAGAATGAGGAATCCACAACACAATGACCTAACTCAACTCAACTTTGAATTTCGGGCGACATATTTTATAGTGGTTAACTCCACGTACCAGGGTAGCAACAGATGGAGATACACTTGTCCAGGGTATTTTGACACTTGTTGAAATTCATCATAAATTCTATGAGCTTACACTTTTTATGCCTGAAAAGGGAAAGGTACTCTCCGCAGAAACTAGTGTGAAACAGAATTTAACAGTTTCATTTGAATACTGTATAAGTCTTACAAAAATTATATATATTTTTTACAATTAGGAGATACCTTAGTTAATTTATCGAAATAAAAATGAGGTTACAAATTTGTTTCTCAGGTTATCACGAGCGGAGTTCAGAAAGTGATTTTTTATCTTCTCTGTAGGAATTGAACTGACCCCCTCCGAATTAACAGCTTTGTAACTTCCAAATATCCCATGTTCTACTATACTCAGAGCTTCACGGAGTAAACTATACTACCTTCGATATTTCGCACCGACCCTTTGTCTAGTGTGTCCGCACTCCCGTTCCATCCCTAGCTAAGCATAATTTCAGCTGAAGGCAGTTATAAATACATGACTAGGATTTGGCATACGAGACATCAACGTTTATGCTTTATAAAAAATCAGGATTGGTTTATTAAGATAAATAATTATTTAACAAAACACCTTCATGGCAGGGAATGACTGTAAGCCCTAATACCCGTATATTAGGCCAGGTTTCACCCTCAGAGGAAAACTTTACTCTGCAAGTGTTTTGAGGAAACTATTTTCCTATTTCAGCTTGAGTAGCAGGGAAAAAAAGTGACACACTGTTACCCTCAACCGCAACCCGGAACGTAACACAGGGTGTTGGCGGATAATGTGGTTCATCAATCTCTTGTTAACGGGTTTTGTCGCACGGAAACGGCAAGATGGAAGCAGAATGTCAATATAAATCTCACTTCTAATCAGATGTAACGAAATTATGGAATATTCTGAAACTCTAAACACCTGCGAGAGCCGGAAATGGAGCAAAATCCTATGGCAAAACTCCCGAACCCGGTATTATTGTCAATTAGAACTGAAGAACTGAATTTATGACTGTCAATCGGTGTGACAGTCCGCTATTGCAGTGGTATAACTTAACAGTAGTTATACCCCGGGATACCCCGGGACATTCAATTAATCAGCCAGAAGCCCAATAAATCTGAATGAGCTATGGCGAAATACCCATCAACCTGTCCCTAACAACACAAGTACATCCCCTGTACATCCCAGATACGTCCTTCATTTGCTGCTAGGACGTCCCTGGGATATCCTTTGTCGGGACCTGGTACATACTAGGGACTTTCCACCGAAGAGGACATCTAAAGGATGTCCTTTTGGCACGTCCCAGAGATGTACCAAGTCCCGACAATGGACATCAAAGGGACACCTTAGGGATGTCATAGGGACATCCATGGGATATATGGTACATCCCCTGGACGTCCTCCAATGTCCTTTCCTTCTATTCCTTTAATTTAAAAAATTCATGGAAAATATAGAAAAAATGAAACCTAAAGATTCTCAACAAAAAACGGGTTTAATTCAGAAATTAATATGTCATATTGTGTTGAAATATGATAAAAACGACGAACAAAAACTCATCCTATATATAAATTCATATGACAAATAAACAGAAAAAGACTAGGTGAATCAGTTGAAAATTGTACACATATTAGGGTATTGCAGGCATTGCATTATCTTTTTCTCTGTGGCTTCTCTCCTTGGTCCTCCTGAATAACTTCTGCAAAGCCTCCTCAATCTGTTTTTCTATTGCCAATGGCTTCAGAAGATCCTGTAACAAAGATATTATTGCAGGTGGAATTGAATTGAAAATGAAAAACATTACTAATACAGATATCATGTTATAGCTCCTTTGGGATTCACAAATACTCACCAAGTATTATTGCTGCATGTGTTATGTTGTATTTCAAGGCCCATTCAGTAAACTTTGAATTTATGTAATCAATTGAATTTTCAATTTTTTCATGGAAGTTCTCAACAGGATAATTTTGAAGTAGGTCTTCTCTTGATGTAGGGCTCAATTCTTCGAGGGAAAAACCATCAGACAAATTTCCAGAACTTGATTCACATTGATTCCATCTGAACTTGTAGAAGGTAATGTTATATAAATATCATAATTTACAGCCATCAGTCGACTAGTAAAAGGCCCACTACAAGCCTGTCAAGATTCTTCATTTTGTCTTCCAAGTTTTCTTGTCCTTTTATAATATTTACTCAGTGTATTTTTTCTCTCAAGCCCTGAGGATACCTCATTATATTAACATGTACCTATAATAGAATAATGAATATACTACTATAATATTCAGAATCGAATAACCATATTATTGAAACAATCAAGTCTTCGATCCAGAAGATGACAGTCAATATTTTGATATTTTTTTTACCAGCCTTAAACTAAACTTATTATTTCAATTTTTCGACTGTACACAACACTTTAACTGATAAAATACTTCAAATGCTCACAAAAATTGTCAAACACAGTAAGGATGCCGCTAATCTTTTCACATCGAACAAAGAAAAATTAGAAATTTGCACATTATGCAAAGTGAGGTCAACCATTATTGACAGATCACCAAATAATTCAAAGAATGTTGCCAAAGTCAAACAAGACAAAACCACAGAAACCGAAATGTAATTGTGTTTGGGATTTGTGCAAAATCATTCTTGAGAATTTATATTAAGGGTCTATTATGCATAACTAATTTTTTGCTTGCGGAATGGTAACTTCCCAGACATTTCTGAGATATATTTCCATTTTCTTCATTGTTATTTTCCTGAAGAAAAACAAACATTTTCAGAACAAAATATCAACTTTGCATTGTCAATGAGCATTTTGATGAGTTTCGACGATTCTTATATATGAGAATAGATATCAGAAATACCAGGGACATAAATGGGACAACCTATGGATATACCAGATGGGATGTCCTCTGGACACCCTCTGCGGGACATCCCCTGAATGTCCCAATCATGTCCTTGTACCACGGTACATAAAAAATACATACCTTGGACATCCCCGTGTTGTTAGGGGTTCGGACAAATGATTAAATTTTTTTTCAACATGAACGATTCACAACAAAATGAAATAAAGAAATTCGTGTATCGTTCAATTACGAGGAAATGAAACGGTCATCAAATACACCTAAAGGGATATACATAAACGAAAAATATCATATATAAATCAAACTGATTTTAAGTTTCAACCCACGGCTACCTCACAACTACGGGAAAACTCGCTTGGCACAATTAGCAAATATTTCAGAAAATCACTTTTACGAGGCTCACAGTACAAGTTCGCTGTCTTGTTCTGGGACTGGAAAAAAAAAGCACAAAGCCGGAACCAGCCACGCGGGCACCCAGCAGAAACAAGCCCCAAATCTAATTTAATTTCGCGTTTTATATCTTCTGGAGTTGTACAAAAACTCTGAGAAGAACCTTGATAATATAGGCGCTCTTTTTGTCCAATTGACATAAGAACTGGATCAAAAGTCTAATTGACTTTATGTCTCGTGTTGAAAGGAAACAGTCCAAAAAGCCCTTCACCTTTTTTGTACAGTGCAAAAAAGAGTCAGCTCTTTCTTTCGCTTTTTTGTATGCTCTTTCCAGTAGCGTATATAGGATACTCACAACTATTTTCTAATCTAGGAATTATTTCATTGTCTACTCCGAGATTAAACCCAAATAGTCAGCTACGTACCAAAGTTACTTTGAACTTCCTCTAGCCGTTCTCAGTAAAGTAGCTCTGAAAAATGCTTCATTACAATCTATTGATTGAGTATAAGGTTGCCTTTCATGAATCATGAGTCTTTCACATGATACATGTGAGATATATAATATAAACATACTTTTCCTCCAGTAGTTTCAGGAAAAAAGACAATTACGAGACGTTTCCACTTACTTCAAAATTGATTGATTCGCTTGTTCAAGTGTCGATGAGCGAAACTCCTCCAGAATGCAATCAACTGCATGCAAACAGCAATCATTCTCAACGAGATCTGAGATACGCCAGAGAATCGAATTTTTGCTTCTAAGAAGTTATCTTTCGCGTTCCTTGATTCAAATATTTTCCACAGTATAACTCTCGGTATGTACAGAAGTGTGCTTACTGAATACACCGAGAATTCTATGTAATCACAACTTGTAGATGTATCGTAAAAGTATGTCTTTGAAATAAACAGGTTGATTCTTCACCTGAAGTCTATGGATGCATCAGATATCATTCATCACATCAGCCATGCTCAACTTCTTGTCATTCGTGATTTTCATCTTGCTGCCATCATTTTACGCTTCATCTAATTTAATTGCTAGTTTTTTTGGCGCCGTCTCATAATTAGTTACTCACATTAGTTTAGGAGCTCAATTTTCATTGAGACTGAGAAGGTTTATTTTATTTTTTGATTTTCAGTTGATTTTTTCGTCGGTTTAACTTTTTGTTAGAAAGTTTTTATTTTTCAATTTTTTGTGTTTGAAATCTACTAATTACTACCAACTTAATTTTTGATTACTTCCAAAATATGTATTTACCTAGCTAACTTCAACTATTAACTGTTGAATAATATGATTATCTACTTTAACTATTTAATGTTATATAATATACATCATTTTTGAATGTTCTGGTCAGTTGATTTAATCACTTTGTATTTAATTTCAATCCTGACGAATGTAGGAGGATCTGTCAATGTCAACTACATATGTGTGCCAATGTTCACAAGTGAAAAATCGATCATCCCCTATTTTTCTACCCGTAGGGGTCGATCATTTCATTCCAAATTGAAATATGATCAACTATGAGGTATACCTTATCAAATATAAAAAGAATTATTCAAATCGGAAAACCCACTACGAAGTTATGCCTGATAGAATAGGTAAACGGACCAAAATTCAGAGGGTGAACCATCAATATCCTTCATTTTGCTAACCATAGGGATGAATTTTTTGTTCAAATTCAAATGAGACCAACTTCGAAGTACACGCTATCCAATGAAGAAAGAATCATCAGAATCGAACTGCTCTGTCAAAAGTTATGCGTGATCATACATAAAAAAAATATACGCGTCGACTAGAGAACCTCCTCTTTTTTGATTTCGTCGGTTAAAAATAGGCAGAGTCATCTCCGCCAATGGTCGGCAAGTTTGGTCAAAGAGGCAAATCCTATTATGTTTTGTTCATCAGCCCATCCAACTGAGAATGGATGTACTTCACCAATAGACAAAAAAAAGTTGCAAATCTTGATGATATACGGATGATACGCAAATTCATAATTTTTTCAGTCACGTACGTACAGGGCTTGTGCTGTTCTCAATGAAGAAGTCACGAATTTATCGAAGGCGGCAAAGGATCATTGTTTGATCATAAATCCTGGGAAAAAACGATAAGAATCAGCTGAGAAATGAAAAAAAAAAGTTGAGAGGTGTCAAGGGACACCCGGATGTAACGAAGTTCCTTTCGATTAATTATTGAAGGAATTGTAATTTTTTTTTTTTTAAGTTTTAATAATATTTTTATATATATATATATATATATATATATATATATATATATATATATCACTCTGTCTGTCTATTCTTTCGTACACGTCATAGATGCGCGGGACTTTGTAAACACAACAGAGTATATATATATATATATATATATATATATATATATATACTCTCTCGACTTCGTAAACACAACAGCGTATAGGTTAGAACACGCACGGCTTGCTAAATACATACGCATTGATATTGTGATATTAAAATATAATTTGCTTTTAAATTTATCAAAGTTATGACGCGTACACTTGCTAAACACACAATAATGGAGAGATTATAACGCGTATGACTTGGTCAGCACAATAGTAAAGAGAAGTTATAATGCGTATTTGCTAAAAATACATAAGCATTTATTATTGTCTGTATAAAATCTCTACTCACTTAACTCCATCAGCAATATCCGGAACTTGTGCAGAAACACTGTCAGGATTCATTATCGTTATTATTTTCTATTATTTATTAGGTACAAAAAACCTGTATACACTCAACAAAAATAATCGTCGCGACACCACACTGTTCAATGTGAAATAGAAAGACGAAACGAAAATAACTGGCTTGCTTTCTATGAGAGGGAGAGAGAGAGAGAGAGAGAGACAGACAGAGAAACACGCGCACGGCTTACAACCGTAGCGAAAGTCTCGTTACAACTTTTGGTCTTAATTTATTCCGTCTAGCCCTCTTTCGCAACGCGCGATAAGGAACTACGATCCAATATAATTGATTTGAAACTCTTTGAAATTGTTGATTCTGTAAGAAATTTGTGATAACACCGATCTGAGAATGATGTGCATGCAACTTGAATTCTGAGGAAGGCCTTTTGCAATCTCAAGTAAATTTAAAATATTTCAAAATTTCTTTACTTCAAAACTAAAACATTAAGATATATTAGTCCTGAGGCACTTCAATTTCATAAATTTAGTTTATTATTCTTGTCTGACAAACCACGATCGAAATCGCATTCTGGTTGGTTGACGTTGAAAGATTTGAAATTTTTCATTCCAAATCACCGGAATATTTAGTTTTTCCCTTAAAAAAGTACCATACATCACTTCAGAATTCATAACGTCATCCCTGACTCACTGGTAATCTCAAATAAAGTTTAATTCAGGATCACATTTGGAAAAAAAATACATTATGCCGGTGAAAAAGCGATGTGCAGTTGTAACGAAGGTGCAGCGCTTTGAAAACTAAAACAGTCATGGGAGCCATAAAGCAATAAATCATTTAATGTCATCGAATTCAATTCAAAAATTCAATTATCGGAAGACTGCAGAATCGGTCAATTTTCATTTAGTCAGAAACTCTTGTGCAGCGGATACAAATATCTGAGGAACAATTTTCTTTTCAACCTATCAAAGTTTCTACTCACTGAATTCATTCACAAGTTTATGAAATCGCTGTAAATCACCATTGATGTTTTTCAATGAATTGATAATATTTGTTTTCCTGTATGCTCCTCTCTTGATCCATTCGTTCTTGTTGATTCGATGCCAATTGACAATAGTTTATTTTTATTTGCCACACAAGACTAATCAGTTTTCCTCTTCCCAAATCGTATGCAATAATAATAATAATGATAAATATACTTTATTGTCCGAAGATGATAATCTTGTTGACAAAGCTCCAAATACAGGTATATAAAACAATATATTAAAATATATTTGTCGAAACACAGTGTTTTTGGTCATTCAATCACAGGTTCAAAAAATAAAACCGCAAATATACACAATTAATGAATAAATAAATATACAATATAAAATATAAATGAAAAAGTCAAACTATCATCAGATTATCGTCATAAAATTCTTGTAGAACATAATACGCCCTTCTACACAATAGATATTTTATGTTTTTTTCTAAAACCCACAATATCTACATTAGAGTCTTTGACTTCGATTGGCAAATGATTATACATCTCAACTCCGTTATAAATAAATGGATCTTTGATTAGAGACGACGAAGGTAATCGTAATTTCAAATTATTGTTAGAGTTCAGTCTTGGGGAATAATGAGAAGAAATGGTTTCCAATTTCAGAATATGTTTTCTAACAAGACAGTTTCCAAAACAAAAAGAGCTACAATAGTCAGTATCTTCATATCAATGAATAGTTGCCTGCATGAATCAGGTGGTCCAATCTTACCAATATTTCTAATAGCCCGTTTCTGAATTTTGAGTACCAAGTTCAGCAAATTCAAACTACATACTCCCCAAAAAGGAATACCATACTGCAAATGAGATTCAATCAAAACGTAATAGGCTGATTCAGCAGTAGGTGCTCCAAGCTCCCTAGCATTTACTCTGATTGCATAACATCCGGCAGAAATTTTTCTCTTTACTTGTTTTTTTATGTGTTTATCGAACCTCAGTTTCTTGTCGATATTCAAACCCAGAAATTTGTACAATCTTTATTCTTGATGATATCATTTTCTAAGATGAAGAGTACATTGAAAGAAGAAAATATTCGTTTTTGAGATTTTAAATAATGGAAGGTTTGAATCACAACAAGATTCAACAATTTTTTTATCGCTACGTATTTTCTCGTTAAGATCTTCAATGGTCTTACTCCTCCACAAAATTGTAGTATCATCTGCAAATAATGTTAGTTTACTAGAGATATTAAGATTTGATAGATCACTAATGTATAATAAAAATTTCCGATCCTTGCGCCATACCCGAATCTATTTCATTGGTCCATGAAATTTCGTGGGTCTTCACTACTTGACTTTGTTCTGTGAGGTACGACTCGAACCAATACAAAGTTACTCCTCTACACCCATAATGATGAAGTTTTCGCAAGAGTATTATGTGACTCATGTAGTCAAAAGCTTTCTTAAGGTCATAGACCAATCATAGATATTTCTTCGTGACAAAAATACTACCAGGAAACCGACTGTGCCATCATACGAAAGTTATATCCTGTAATTGTTTCCTACTCCAAACTGTCATTGCTAAATTTGTTATAAACATTTAAAATCTTTTTTTTTTTCGTTTTTGACTTGTAACTTGGAAACTAATGAAAAAATCTCGACGAATTGCAAAGAAAATGAGCCCTAGCACAACTCGATTGAATTATTATTAACGGAGAAAAACCGAAAAAACCGGAAAAAATCTGCAATTTAAAAAAAAATGCATAACACCACCATTTGTCAAGTTTTGGAGCAGGCTTTCCACGACATGATGGTGATTGATATGTTATTTATGTGTGAAAAACTCAGGCACTGTTGGATTGTTAGTTTTGGCATACATGCAATTAGATTTTTTAATGCACTTTATTGCAGCAGACCTAGATACGTCATGGGTGGTCTGATTCAAGTTTTCTGAAAGATTTTGAAAGTTGAAATATAGTACTACAAAATGACTATTCTCATTTTGCGTTAAAATGCTGCGAAATAGGTGAGAAATACTTGCAAGCTTGATCGAAAACCGGCGAGTGCATGAAAGAGGCTCAGGAGTGGGGGTAGAGCAGCAGATTCATAACGAGCGCAGCATGCTTGTATTGCTATACACGGTGATTCAAAAGTACTTTGACAAACTTCAGGAGATTATTTCTCCCAATATTTCAATATGAATTGTTCGAATAAATATATGTCCGGAAACGCTTCGTTTCCAAGATACAGGGTGTTGAAGTTTCATTTTTATTTTAGTTTTTTTAAATAACTTTCGAAATACTGACTTCAATTGAACGAAAATCGGTATTGAGAGGTTTTTTGGGGTGTCGAATTCGACCCTGATGTTATTATTGCTCTTACCCGTAGGGGGCGCCACCTACACGTCTTTATCTATTTTGAAGATTCATAACTTTTTTTGAGCATACTTCTAGGATATTTTCCAGTAAAAAAATAAATTATTTAATTATATCTACGTAAAAAAGCTCTTCCTGTTACAAGTCGCTATAAACAACCGTTTTCTAAATATTTGGACTTGAAAATTTCAAGTCGATTATTTGATAATCGATGCGTGTTGAAGTTATTACCATTATTTTGCATTTTTCACAAGGATGCATAGGAAATGAATTTGACATTTAAGTAACAAGTTTTGGTAATTACATATTACGTGACAGTTAAACGTTTTGTTGTTTTGTTGAAGTTTCTGTAAGTTTTAAAATATTAATTTTGAAAAAATGGATTATTCAAACAATAATGCTCATTTAGCCGATATTCATTTCGTTTATGACCTACGAGTAAGAGCAATAATAACATCAGGTTCGAATTTGATACCTCAAGAAACCTCTCAAGACCAATTTTCGTTTAATTAAGGTCAGTATTTCGAGGTAATTAAAAAAAACGAAAATAAAAATAAAACTTCAACACCCTGTATCTTGGAAACGAAGCGTTTCCGGACATATATTTATTTGGACAATTCATATTAGAATATTGTCAGGGATCACCTCCTGAAGTTTGTCGAAGTACTTTTGAATCACCCTGTATATACGGTTCCCCGCGTCTGCTGTTCTACCCCCACTACTCAGCTGCTTTTATGCACTCGATCATGTTTGCAAGTATTTTTCACCTGTTTTACCGCATTTTAACACGAAATGAGAATATACGTTTTGTAGTACTATATACTTCTTCTCTCGAAATCTTTCCGAAAAATTGAGGCATCCAGGTCTGCTGCAATAAACTGCATTGAAAAAATGCAGATTGCAATTATGCCAAAACTAACGATCTGACAGCGCCCGAGTTTTTCACACATAAAGTACATATTAATCACTACTATGTCGTAGAAGGTTTCCACCACAATTAAAAAAGTGGCGGAGTTATAATTTTTTTTAAAAAACCTGTTTTCCTTGGTTTCTCCGGTTTTTCTCCGTTACTAATAATCCAATCGAGTTGTGCAAGTCAAAAACGATGAAAAAAAAATGCTTTCAAATGTGTATAACAAATTTAGCAATGACAGTTTGGAGTAGGAAACGTAACAGGATATAACAACGAACCGTCTTTTGTATGATGGCACAGTCGGTTTTCTGTTTTTTTTTTTTTCACAGAATCAATAGACCAGAAAATATTTATTGATTGGCCTATCACAGAACAGTGCCGCGGCAATATCTCCGCCATTTATGTCCAAGTAAAGCTCATGTAGATAGGAGAAAATTGCATCATGTGGGTTCTTTCTATTTTGGAATCCAAATTAGTAATAATGATTTTGTGTGAGCTGAGGAACTCACTGAGACCTTTTTGGACAAGTTTTTGAATAATTTTTGAAAGGGTAGCAATGAGGGAGATTGGTCTAAAATTTGAGGGATTATCTAGGTTCCCACCCTTTATTACTATTGTCAATTTTAGAAAAGATGGAAATATACCATCACGGAACAATAGATTCATCAGTGAGACTGAAGTATAGAGGGCAACTCTTGGAAGGTTATCAAAAATTTTCATGGAAATGACATCAAAGCCAGTTGCTTTCTTGTTTTTTATTTCTTTCACTACTTCCAACTATTCGTCAATATTTGTATCGTAAAGTATTACATAATTATCATTTCCATTCTCCTCAAGATGTACTAGTGGGTCATGTGGAGCTATAGTGTTCTCGTTAAGTTTTTTGGCAATTGAATGGTATAATCCATTCATTTCATTCGCACTAATTGGAGTTTCTGAATCATTGATTTTTTTGGGTTTATCCCACAGGTTGTTTATAATGGCCCATGCTCCTTTCATTTTGTTGTTTGATATATCCATTCTATACTTGAAGTGATTTTCTTTTGCGAGTTTAAGCACCGTTCTATAGATTTTGCGGTATTTACAGCTGATCTATGTAAAACGAACAATTTATTCATGTCTAGTCATACCTTTGTCAGTAATAGTTCGATTGTACGTAGCCTCGCATTTTGTCATTTCTCTAATCCCAAGTTGAACTTTATACATAATTATAAGTTATTATTTTCCTATAAATTATAATGGGCATAGAAATCCAAATACATAAGTGATGTCTACATTTATGCATACTTTTCGAATTTTACAGTTGAATCAAACCGTAATGAAATCAGCTTGGTACTTTTTTCTTTTGTTTTGTGTTAGATTTTCATCATAGAGTTTAAGGTTTAAACAGAAGTAAAAATATTGTTTCGGTTTTCCAATGAAAAATATGTTCATGACATGTTAACTTGAATGATTATAATTTCAGAATCAATAAATAAAAAAACTACCTCTCCGACTGGCTGCGGGTTATTTGATTTACACCTTCCATTCTTCAAAATTTCAATGGGTTCGGAAATGCCTATTCTATCAAATTCAGAAAATGTATGTTTTCGACGTAACATTAATATCATATTGTATAATTCGTTTTGATATTATTTAAGCTTGCAGTGTCTTCTCATTCATGTGATGAATCTACCGATCATCTTTTCCGTCTCTTTTTATGTTTCTGAAATGAACATTGTAGTGACCCTGCCTAGTCATAATCATTTAGACAAAGAAATAACCATTATCAAGTTCTAACACCTGCATCAGTAATTTTTAAAGGAAGACATAATTCTCTCAGATTGTTCATTTAATGACCTATTACGGTTGAAGAGTAACTCTTTGCCGCGGTGAATATCATAGGAGACATTCTTGTTCTGTAATAAATTAACTTGTTAATGGGACCGACCTGTCTAGGCCCGGATGTTTCAACTTTCCGACCGCACATAAAAAGCTATAAATACATCATTGGATGGGCGGTCTATTTGAAGTATTCTTACGCGCTGGTATTAATGAGTTCACATAGAAGTCACGCATTAAATTACTGAAATAACCCAACCGAGAGGGAGGAATCGAGACTATATATAAAGAAACTGAAATCTAAAAGCATAGAAAGAGTTATAATTCGACAGTCATCAGATATACTTGATTCCATGTACGCGAGCATTTAATTAGAAATCTTTATTACAAGTACAATTAAATTCCAGTCTGAAGTAAGTGATGTAACACATACGAGAAATTCAAGATAATTCACAATGAAGCTAAATTGGTTGCATCATCAATCTCTACCTTAGTGCGAATTAAGTTTTTGGTTCAACGAGAAATCTACAATGTCAAATCGGCTCGACAAATACAATAACTACCGGGTCATCATCTGTTTATTAGTGCTACCATAAACTTTGCATATTTTCAAAGCCAATTTCATAATTTCTATTCATAGTCCAAGAAAAGTAGCTAAATAAAGTCAAAACACGAAAGTAAAATAATAAAACCATAATAACCCAAATTAATGAAGGCGCGAATAAAATTAATAATTTCTATTCGTATAACCAATTGTTAAAATAAGTGCAAGTGATTTACCTGAGAATTATGTAAGTACGTTTGAAAGATCATGTTTGGAAAGTCAATTCTCCAAGTACCTTATTCCTAAATATTTTGATTATTCTCATATACAGGGTTATGCGTTAAGCCTTAGTCGAAAGTAAAAAGGATAAGAATGAAGAGAAATATTGATATTAGTGACTACCCTTTTGTAGACCAAAACTTGACATACTATCATCTTCTATAATTGTTTAATAGCGAAATAGCATATTTTGTTTTGATTGGTTATGTTATACGATTGTGCATGTATTTCAAGATTAGATTAATTATATTCATTTTTATTTACTCTGTCCAGTGCATTATTTCCTGTGAATTCGAATAATAGTAAGGTCTGTAAATCTGAATTATAAATGAACAACCCACGCTCAACTATCTCTCAGGGCAGAGAGGAAGACTAAAGCCGCTCTTAGATCTTCTTCTATGTTATTCGAAGATCTCTTTGATTAACAACTCCCTGGGCGATTAAGATCTCCCTTTCAATACATACTTGGGGTAATTATTAAAACCACCGACCATCTACCCATTTGGTAGGCGGTTAGGTACTTTATTAATTAACATCTCGAGTGTGGAGCAACCCATAACAATTGGTGGACAGGTGTGTGATTTTTCATATAAGTCCACCCTGTACGCCCATGACATTTTGATGTCAGGTGTCGAGGTTCATTTACAGAAAAAAAAAATATATAACGCTATATGTAAATTTCGCAAAGGATGTCAAACTCAAAATTATCCAATGCAAATAGGAATGAAAATTCAGAAAAAAATTGTTTTTCTTGTTAAGTACTATCAGAAACTGTGTGGTTCAAGCAGCCACCACATTTTGTGTAATAATTTGATTTAAATTAACTCTTATATAGGGTTTTTCACAAAAAAGTAAAATTTAAAGTTAGGGGTGAAAATAACTTGAAAAATAAGGAAATTTTCTCTTTGAAGTGGAAAATAAAGTATATATAGCGTTTATGCAGACTTACTCTTGGAATTCACTTGGAAATAGTTGAAAAAGTTGAAAGAAGTAAACAATTTTTATCATGACTCCCCCACCGACGGTATCTACTTCGACAGCTCCTCCGATTGTGCAGGTTTTACCTATTCAGGAACCTACTATAGCTATTACTTTGGACAATGTTCCTTATTATAATGGTCAATCGAAAATCACCGACTTCATCAGAATTATTGAAGATACTGCCGCGCTTGCAAACTGGACAGATTTACAAATTGTATCGATAGTACGTTTGAAATTGCGAGGAATAGCCAAACAATTAATAGACGCGGACAGCCAATTAAGAACCACTGTAGTATGGAATGACTTGAAGAAGGGCTTGCAGGAACAATTTGGCCTAACTAAAATACCGGGGCAGGACCAAAGAGAATTATTAGAATGCAGACAGCGTAGGTCAGAAACATGTCGCCAGTATTTAGCACGCTTGAAGGTTTGCGCAGCCAAAATTTTAGTATTAACAGGGGTACCCGATTTAGATAGAATATTGTTGCAACGACATGAACAAGACATAATTACTCAGTTTGCAATGGGATTGTTTGACCCCATTAGAAAACGTATCTTATCCGCTAGTCCAGGAACGTTGAAGGAAGCGATTGACTTAGCCGATAAAGAAGAATTAATTGAAAACCTTACCAAACCAACGGACAGAAATTTCAGGAATATAATTGCGAATGAGCCAGCAACAAATGTACCTATATGTCAGTATTGCCGCTACAGAGGACATGAAGCTCGAAATCGTAAAATGAAAAATCGGATCTGCTATCGTTGTAATGAACAAGGACACTTGGCTAATAATTGTAGAAACAAAACAAGTCCCAGAAATGTCGATAGACGACATTTAAATGGCAATACGGTTCGCAATTTACCTCCGTTGGGAACCGCAAACAGCCACTAGTAAGTCAAAATTCAACATATAGGAGGCCGACGCAAACGATACTTACCTATACAACAGGAGAGGCCCAGAGAAATGTTATAGTTTTAGAAATTAATGGAATTTTCGCACCATTCTTTTAGACACTGGCGCCGAAGTATCGTTGGCCCACATTAGTATCACACGTGGTATGAAAATTAAATATGAAGAAAAGTTTCAACTTCGCGACGTACAGGGACATTCTATTCCTTATATAGGAACAGTTATTCTACCCATCAGATTGAATGACAGAAAAGTAATTGACCACGAATTTATTCTTATTGAAACTGACCATTTGAGTACTGAATTGATATTAGGGCTAGACTTTCTGCAGAAATATCAAGTAAAATTAGATTGGCGAGCGAATAGAATGTATTTGATGGAGGAGATTATTGAACTTCATCACGAACCCAAACATATTTATCATACAGAAAATGGTATGGATAAGCTTTGGATAGAAAAAATTGCGAATATGGAAAGAACTTTCAAGGAAACAATTGACAGTATGAATCAGAGACTGTCCGAATTAACCAACACAATGGAACAATGGAAGGGAAGAAATTTTGACGAAAAGCTAAATTTTTCTAGGGAGTGCACGCCCAAAATGAATGGCCAAGTAATCGAAAATGAATTTCCATACCAGGACTTGAGACCGATCACCTCAAGTGGAAATTTAGTGGATAATTCAAAATCAGCTCATTTACAAGATGATAATACTGTCAAGAAAAATAGAGAACTGGAGAAAAGAAGAAAAAATATTCGTAACAAAGCGCTTAGAAAAAGGAACAATGAAAAGCAGAGAAAAGAAAAGTTTCCACAGCTAGAAACAGAGCAGGAAATTATTTTAGGAATTGAAGGGTTGAGTAACGCTAAACCCAGAGCATCCTGTATATTGGAAAAAATTAAATTGCAAGATAGTGCTAGGATTTTGAACGACATTCGAGGTGAAGAAGCTGGATCGTCTAAGGATGACATGCCTTCTACCAGTACAATGGAAAACTCTCAGGAATTGGGAACTATTGATTCAAGAAGACAGGCGACATTTGCAAATAAAAATTTGAAGCGAGGGTTAGTTGCGTCTAGGGACGGTAACCTTCCTCCAAACAATACGGTAGCATGCCAAGGGGCAGCGATCAACTTTTTACCAGAGAATAAATTGTTGAAAGATATCAATTTGATAGAAGGTGAAAGTGGTATACAAGAGAGAAGTATTCCGCCAAAACAGAGAAATACTAAGAATCTGACCGGTAAGAAAACACTTTCTACTGAGTGTATGGAAACTACGGAGATTACGTTGGAAAAAGTAGAGGAAAAGGAAAATGGTAAAATTAAGGGAAATCATCAAGGAACTCTGAGAAAGCTTCCGCGGTTTCTACTGAGTGTAATGAAATTATGGAGAATAAGGTGGCTCGTAGTTCAACGGAAATTATTAATGTGGATGAGAGGAAATTTTCGAAAAATGGTCTGAATGATAGAGAAAATTCACCCGAGGGAGAATCATTTTCTACTAAGATGTTAGTGACGACTAATGATCTAGAAAAGACTGAATTCGAAAAAAGTACCATACCTACGAAAAATAATTACGCGACAGGGATTTATTTGTCTAAGGACTTAATCTTGCCTCCCAGAACTATGTCACTTGTTATGGCCAAATTTCAGAATAGGTTAACGTCAGAAAACGTAGTTATTGAAGATAAGGAAGCTATAAAAGGATTGATAGTAGCTAGATCAATAAGTAAAAATAAGGACGAGATACCTATACGTATAATAAATGTTTTAGAGAAGAATTTAGTAATACCTCGCAAACATGTGATTGCACTAGGATTTGAAGCTGACACTGATACGGAGAGGAAAATATTCGATAAAGGGAAAAGGATTCGAAGAATAGAACTACAGGATGAAAGAACAATTTTGCAACAATTACATTTGGAAGATCCTAAGGAGAGAGATCAAATTAAATTATCCAACCTTGTAATAGAATATATAGATATATTCAAAGCCCCCAGTCAAAAATTGAGTAGTACCCATTTAGTGAAACATCGAATCATTACTGAAGATGTTATTCCCATTACTTAAAGACCATATAGAATTCCTTTTCAACGCCAGAAGGCAATGGAGAAAGAAATCAAGGATTTATTAGCTAATGAGATTATCATAGAATCAGCCAGTCCTTGGAGTTTCCCAGCTCTCTTAATTGAAAAAAAATGCATCCGGGAGAAGAACCCCAGTTTAGATTATGTATTGACTACCGAGAATTAAACGCCATTACTAAAACTGATTTTTATCCGTTGCCACACTTGCAAGACACTTTGGAGAGATTAAATGGTACTGAATTATATAGTGTGATGGATTTAGCCAGTGGATATTTCCAAATTGAGTTAGATGAGCGTGACCGAGAAAAAAGTGCTTTCTCTACTCCAAATGGACATTACGAATTTAAAAATTGCCTCAGGGTTTGAAGAACTCCCTGCCAGCTTTCAGAGGTTTATGAACCTTACTTTCGCTGATATTACTGGAAAAGAATGCCTAGTATACCTAGATGACATCATAGTATTCAGCGGTCCCAATGTTGATGAGCATCTAGATAGATTGCGTCATGTATTCGATAAAATGAGAGACAGCAACTTAAAATTCAAGCCAACTAAATGTCATTTCATGAAACCCGAAGCCAAGTACTTAGGGCACATTGTTTCTGGAAAAGGATGCCAAACAGACCCCGAAAAAACATCAGTGGTTAAAAATTACCCTCAACCAAAATGCGTGAAGGAAATAAGAGCTTTCCTCGGATTATGTGGGTTTTATAGGAAATTTGTGCAAAACTTCTCAAAATTATCCCAACCACTCACGAAATTAACTAAGAAAGAAGAAAAATTCCTTTGGGGAACGGAACAGCAGCTAGCATTTGACACCTTGAAACAAGCACTAATAACACCTCCCATTTTGAAATATCCCGATTTTCAAGACCTTTATAGTAACGACCGACGCTAGCCTTCAGCTATTTCTGGAATTTTAAGTCAAGAATACTCAGGATTCGAACACCCTATATGTTATTCTAGTAGAACCTTGAATGCTGCTGAGACTCGATATTCTACCATTGAAAGAGAATGCTTAGCTGTAATATGGGCTGTCAAGAAATATCGATGCTATTTAGTTGGAACACATTTTACCATCATCACCGATCATCGACCTTTGGTATATTTACTATCAATCAAAGATCCAAGTAGTAGACTTGCAAAATGGGCTATGACGCTTCTGGAGTATTCATTTACTATTAAATATCGTCAGGGCCAACACAACTTAAATGCAGATTCATTGACGAGGCTGAAGGTGAATGAAACGTCGGAAGAAATCGTTCCTCAAATACAAAATAAAGACCGACAAGTGTGCGCTACACGTAAGATCATTGAAGATGCAGAACCAATTATTGACACTATATGGCAACGAGACGACATACGCAAATTACAGAAAAAGGATCCCAAGATCATCGAAATCCTTACTACCTTATCCGAGAATGATGAACATTTTTATGTACATGAAGAAATTCTATATGTAAAACGAAAATTCGACGAACGACAGGATAAAATATATGCCCCTCATGCCCTTAGAAGACAAATAATTAGTTTATATCACGATAGTATATTTTTCGGTCATGGAGGACAACAGAAAACTTTATCGACCATCAAGAGAGAATTTTACTGGCCTGACATGAGGAAAGATATTGACGAATATGTGCAAAGGTGTCATTCTTGTAATATTCACAAAAGCTCGAATCAGAAACCCACCGAAATGCAACGAATGCCTATACCGGAGACAGTCTTCGAAATCGTAGCTATTGATATAGTAGGTCCCCTGAACACCACAAGACAAGGAAATGAATATATTCTTACTGCTATTGATCATCTGACTCGATATGCTGAAGCCATTCCAATACCTAATATAACTGTAGAAACAGTTGCCAAAGCGTTTGTAGAAAATGTCATCCTACGATATGGGGCTCCCAGACATTTACTGAGTGATCGAGGATCGCAATTTTTGTCCGCTTTATTCTTAGAAATATGTAAAAGATTACGGATAAAAAAATTAAATACTACGGCATATCACCCAGCCACTAATGGAGTGTTGGAACGATTTCATGGGCACCTGAAAAATACTCTATCTCACCTGGTAACTGAGCAAAAATCCGATTGGGACGAGCAATTACCGTATGCTCTTCTCGCTATCAGAAATCAAATTCATTCGTCCACCAAAGAGAGCCCATTTTTTTTAATGTTTGGAAGAGACATGCTACTACCCCATCACCTTACTCTACGAGCACCCCGTATACGGTACGACACGTTGGAAAATTATGCCTCTGAACTGGTACACCGATTACAAGTCGCTCACGAAAACGCTAGGATGGCCTTAGATATCACTGCTGCAGCAACCCATCGAACATTTAATAAAAAGGCTAAATTGAAGGAATTTCCCATTGGATCGCTGGTGTATTTGAAATCTCCACCTAGTATTACAGCTAGAAAATCTCTGTCTCGTAAGCTTCTCCCAAAGTATACTGGACCTTGGAGAATTCTGCGAAAAATATCCCCAGTTAATTTCGAAATACAACTAGTAGGTAAAACGAAATGTCAGATTATACATGCAAATCGTCTTAAGGCCTATAGAAATATAGACATGAATAATATCCTTCCACGGTCGATTCAAGAGGAACCTCAGGAAGAGAGAACGGAAAAAGCTAATGAGAAAAAGCAAGAACAACCCCTACCCCTAGACATGGACTATGTCATTTCCTCAGAAGAATTACTGAATTATAAAAACTTAGAGACCCTTCATAATATTTCCTCAGACAAGGAAAGTATAAAAGAAACCCAAGATAACGTCGTCCAAGACCCTGTTGATATGATAAATGAATTACCGGAAACCATTATGGAAATTCCGAATGATGAAATTCAGAGTGAAACGTCGGACGATGACAGAGAAAGTATTCCTGAAATTACGCACAGGTATTCTACTAGATCACGGGGAGCTGTTAAAGAGTTACCTTGGATCCTATCTAAGTCAGGTAAACATCAGTAAATTAAGTAATGCACTGTATGTATACATATATCTAGATTATAGAAGGTATTAGTCAGTCATAAGTAACTTTTCAATAATTGTTGGAATGAGTAATTAAGAAAAATCCAAACATGATTTTAATGTACTACGAACGGGAAAATCTCCTCACCCTGTAAATAAAGAGAACATTTTTATAAAGTCCGCGATCCCATAGTGTTTAATAAAAATCATTATTCTAGAACAATAACGGAGATTGACTCCCCAAAAGAAAACACTCTGTGCGTGAAATAAAATAACCCATCTCGCATACCCGCGCCGATCGATAACAGACAATATTACGTAAAAATAGTCGATCGTAAAAACCCTGAAATTTTGCCCCACAAGGAATCTACCTGCAACTTAGAATCAGAGGGGTGTTTGCTTGACAGGCGTACGAGACAACGACCGTCCGACTGTCTACCATAGCTATCGAAAGAGCTCGCTTAATTACGCCGACCCAAGTCATAAATTACCGCCTAGGGTGCAACCGCTTACAAGTAGTGGTGAATGAAACACAATACTCTGTGGATTATAGCCTCCAGTTACAGAAGTTACGAGAAATAGTTGAATATGATGATAAGGGATATATTGATTTGGATATGGGCCATTGTCGGAACATTTTACCTGTTGAAAAACCGATGGGCTTATAGCATATGATTGTAGAAATCCCTGCAAATATTACAGCAATTTCTTTAAGAGACGTACAAAAATGTCCCGAATTGAATAGTGCATACACTGTGTCTGAGACTAAAATTTATGCGTTGGAACAGAAAAAGTATGAAAAGATTCAAGTAAAATCATGCTTTATTGAGATTACTCAACTGCTAGTCTCGTGTGGTATGTTCTCCCACTCCAGTATTTTAGCTGATAGTCTTCTGACTTACTTACAACCCATAGGCAAGGAAGAATGCTTAAAAATCCATCAATATTTGGAATATCGAGGTTTCCCGGGTGAAATAATAAAACTCAAAACCAACGCTACTCAGACTGCAAGAATATTACTGGCTGGAGAATTAGATGACACAGGGAGTTGCCAAGGTACCTCCTATTCCTTTCAAGGAAAATTATATAAAAATGTTGTAGCAACTGCCACCGCAAAATTACTTTGAAAGATTATTCTGCTACGGCTCACTTAGACGAAAACACCATTAGTTTGGAGAATCAATTATCCTGCAAATTCTCTACCGGATATTGTATTGATGCTTTTCAAGGCGAAATAGCGTGGGATATAATCAAACCCCAGGAGTGCCAAAGATATCGCAAACTTTATGAAGGAAAAGCTAACAAAGTCACGGAAAGATTGAGTACCGATGATATAAAATTCTATATGGTCATCGAAGATCGAACAAAGTTATTCGCTGTTCAACTAATTAAGAAAACAACTATTTGTAATATAGTAATGTGGATAACCGAACATCCTAGAATATTAATATTGGAATTTCCAAACAATACTACTAATTTATACAGAGAGTTTGATTTTACCTGGGGAGAACCAACTGCAGATCTCATTACATATGTTAATTCAAAATTTTTATACATTGAGCAATCATTCAAGAGATCCATGAATGCTATGTTGGCAGAAACAATTCAACGAAGATGTCTGTTGAAAAGAGAGATATTGAAAAATCGATTAATTATGGCTCAACAATCTCCCACTATCATCGCGCAATTATTGCATCAGCAACCAGGTTATATAGCAAAAATCAATGAAGAAGTAATTTATTTACTTAAATGCATTCCTGTCATGGTCACTATACGAAGAGAACAAAATTGGTTCCTTTTTAAAAATTTTTCCTTTAACCCGGAAAAGGTAATTCTTATTGTTATTAGAACACTTTATCAGTAATTTCCAGAGTAATTCCGGCAAAATACTTTATCGATGGAATGTGGATATCTTATGATCCCCTGCCTATTGCCGGTAATCCCCCCAGTGAATTATCTATAATGGAAGACCCTCAAATGCAGCTGGATGAAATAAAACCCCTTGGGATAGGTGGAATTTATACCGCTGAAGAAATCGAAATGCTCAGGAAATCTTACTGTTTTCCTCTGAAAGGCAGGCTGTAACTAACATCCTCATAAATAGAATGGCCAACAAAACCGTATTGAATCAAGGATTTTCAACTTTAAACCTGTTCAATCAGGAAGAATTAGAAAAATTAGCCAATAATACAATGAAGAAAATTTATGGTGTATTTATGATTATTGGCGATGTGACCAGCAGTTTATTAGGAATATACATATGTCTAAAAATTTTCAAATTTCTTATGGACACAACTCTAAATGCTTTTGCAATCCACCGAATCACGGGATGTTCTCTACACTTATTGGCAGCTTTATGGAATACCCTGACTATATTTGTAATAAATCATAAAGTACCAAGGGTCCCCTCAGAAGATATTCCCATGGAAACCGTTCCCACCGAAATCACTTCGCAACCAAAGTTAAGTGAGATGCCCACAACTTCGAAAACTCGTAAGGAACCAATCTATGAAAAAATCATCACCTACCCATTCAAAGGTTTGAACTGGCAGATGTGAAAACGCAGATAAATAATTTAAACATCTCAAATTCTCTCTCCCTAGAGATAACTGAACTATAACGAAGTTAAAAGCGCAACATGAGTAACACGTCGATCTAATAAAAATAATCGTTAACACCTCGTAAAATATTAAATCTGTGGTCTCTGCTGAAATCTTCCTAAGTGTTAACAACTGAACACGAAATCGATACATTCGGATAATGTGAGAACTGCTCTAAAACTTTTCGTGAGTGACATAATACGACCGATAAATATTAAAATTAGTGTGAGAACTTTGGAAATAAGAACTGGAACCCTATAAATACCAGTGAACACTCGACTTGGATATTATTATTCGACGAACTAGTAGCTGATCATCACGTGAAATTAGTTGGTTAAAAATTAAATACTAATAAGTACAAGTGAAATGGAGATGTTAATCGACGTCTTAAGTGAAATTCGCAGTTTTGATACCAAGAAATATATCTTGAAATCCTCAGTGGACAACCTCCTGTATGACGTAAATCAATGGGATCGTCTCAACCCTTCGGAACACGTCCACGTACACAAGGCCTATTGTATTCTCCATTTCAATAGACATCATGCGGCCTACCTGCGATTGTTAGCGGCCCAGAACATCACCCAATGCGATTGTCTGCACTGCCTCACGGAGAAAACTCGGAAAATATGGACAGCCACCCTCGCTCCAAAAACCCCGACGGTAGCAGAAGAAGCTCACGACATTTTAAGGTGCGAATGCTATTTTTGCACTGCTGAACGAGAGGATTTTCGTTTGCCACCCCCGAATGCATCACTCAGCGCCGAGAACCAAGTACCTCGTATATTAGCCAACATCGAGCCTCCAGCTGACTCGGGATATGAATCCCCAACCGAAGAATCGACACCCAGCCCCGGAACCGTACCTGCCGAATCCCTGGATGACCCCGTCACTTTCGCGGTCAAGTGCTTGGAAGGTATACCCTAAGTGAAGGAAAGACTTTATTAACAAAGTAAATTTAGTTCAAATTTCTACTGTTTCATATATATATAAACTTAGTAAATTTTATCTTAGCGTTAGAGGTTTTATAGATTAAACGAATTAGAAAATTTTGATTTCCATACACTTTTAATTACTAATTACTTAGTATAAGACATTTAGAATTAGCAAATTGAGTATTGGTTTCCTGTACACTTTATTATATTATACAGGCATCAGAATTAGATCCCTTAGATTTAATTAAGTAGGATTGTCCTCAGTTTTACTCTATAAATTTTATGCTATCTATTAAGATTGAATATTAAACTGAATAAGTCTACTATTTTATATTTATAGAATTACTAAAAGTTGATTTAAAAAAAAAAAAAGGGGGAAACTTTGTTTCGCATAGCTTTTAGGATGAATACGTTTTCTTGTAACCTTTCTATTATTGAATACAATAAATATAATCAAGGTTTTTATAACTTCTATTAAAAGAAATAACATTAGTTGTACAGTATGTCAAGGAACAAGGTCATGAAAAATTTATGATACATATCATACAATTTCTACTTGAGGGCAAGGAGGACTGTAGTGACCCTGCCTAGTCATAATCATTTAGACAAAGAAATAACCATTATCAAGTTCTAACACCTGCACCAGTAATTTTAAAGGAAGACATAATTCTCTCAGATTGTTCATTTAATGACCTATTACGGTTGAAGAGTA
Organism: Gonioctena quinquepunctata; assembly: GCA_018342105.1. Taxonomy (NCBI): domain Eukaryota; kingdom Metazoa; phylum Arthropoda; class Insecta; order Coleoptera; family Chrysomelidae; genus Gonioctena; species Gonioctena quinquepunctata. The sequence continues at coordinate 1,668,564 of JAFIRS010000039.1, read as the reverse complement.
ACTCTTTGCCGCGGTGAATATCATAGGAGACATTCTTGTTCTGTAATAAATTAACTTGTTAATGGGACCGACCTGTCTAGGCCCGGATGTTTCAACTTTCCGACCGCACATAAAAAGCTATAAATACATCATTGGATGGGCGGTCTATTTGAAGTATTCTTACGCGCTGGTATTAATGAGTTCACATAAAAGTCACGCATTAAATTACTGAAATAACCCAACCGAGAGGGAGGAATCGAGACTATATATAAAGAAACTGAAATCTAAAAGCATAGAAAGAGTTATAATTCGACAGTCATCAGATATACTTGATTCCATGTACGCGAGCATTTAATTAGAAATCTTTATTACAAGTACAATTAAATTCAAGTCTGAAGTAAGTGATGTAACACATACGAGAAATTCAAGATAATTCACAATGAAGCTAAATTGGTTGCATCATCAATCTCTACCTTAGTGCGAATTAAGTTTTTGTTCAACGAGAAATCTACAATGTCAAATCGGCTCGACAAATACAATAACTACCGGGTCATCATCTGTTTATTAGTGCTACCATAAACTTTGCATATTTTCAAAGCCAATTTCATAATTTCTATTCATAGTCCAAGAAAAGTAGCTAAATAAAGTCAAAACACGAAAGTAAAATAATAAAACCATAATAACCCAAATTAATGAAGGCGCGAATAAAATTAATAATTTCTATTCGTATAACCAATTGTTAAAATAAGTGCAAGTGATTTACCTGAGAATTATGTAAGTACGTTTGAAAGATCATGTTTGGAAAGTCAATTCTCCAAGTACCTTATTCCTAAATATTTTGATTATTCTCATATACAGGGTTATGCGTTAAGACTTAGTCGAAAGTAAAAAGGATAAGAATGAAGAGAAATATTGATATTAGTGACTACCCTTTTGTAGACCAAAACTTGACATACTATCATCTTCTATAATTGTTTAATAGCGAAATAGCATATTTTGTTTTGATTGGTTATGTTATACGATTGTGCATGTATTTCAAGATTAGATTAATTATATTCATTTTTTTTACTCTGTCCAGTGCATTATTTCCTGTGAATTCGAATAATAGTAAGGTCTGTAAATCTGAATTATAAATGAACAACCCACGCTCAACTATCTCTCAGGGCAGAGAGGAAGACTAAAGCCGCTCTTAGATCTTCTTCTATGTTATTCGAAGATCTCTTTGATTAACAACTCCCTGGGCGATTAAGATCTCCCTTTCAATACATACTTGGGGTAATTATTAAAACCACCGACCATCTACCCATTTGGTAGGCGGTTAGGTACTTTATTAATTAACATCTCGAGTGTGGAGCAACCCATAACAATTGGTGGACAGGTGTGTGATTTTTCATATAAGTCCACCCTGTACGCCCACGACAACATGATGCGTTTCAACTTATTTCCTTGCTGCCTTCATCTATTTGTGAAGTACTTTAGCTAGTCCGGATTGGTTCAACATACCAGATATATGAGCTTTCGAACCTGTGGAATTGTTAAGAAAATTCTGAATGCGCTAGTAGACGACAAAACGTTGTTTTGAATTATTGGTAAAGTTCGAACCTATCAGAGTGGATTGCCTATCCTTTCTCAGTCATAGTGTATATCGAAGTTATCATTGAGACTATCAGGTTATCATTATTGATAGCTTACTTATCATGAGAAACGAGAGAATAGAAAACGAACTTCGCATCCAGGTCAAAATTTATCGAATATACCAATCCCACCATACAGAAGAAATTCATTTTCGACTAAAACACAAAAATTCGAGATCTAAAAATTATTAAATAATACATGCAACTTACTATTTTCTTAGTTTCAATCATGACGTCCTGTGGGTTAGAGGGAGAAAGATAAGCTCTACCCCCTTCTGCGACGTACTGCACTCCTGGACCGAGATGTACCATATTTCCCCCTTAAATCCTCTTCAAAGTACACCTTTCGATCTGCGACGTTCAAAAACTATGATTTATTACACTCATAAACTCTTCGGCTCCAGCTCAATAATCAGCAGGAATATTAGGTGAGGAATTCTGCCCCGAATAGATGAATTCAAAATATGGCATGTGTTTCAGTTGACATAAATACGGTTGGAAATAATGGCCAAGGCTCAATTTGCAATTATATATATATATATATATATATATATATATATATTATATATATATATATAATAATATATATATATATATATATATATATATATATATATATATATATATATATATATATATATATATATATATATATATATATATATATATATATATATATATATATATATATATATATATATATATATATATATATATATATACGTAGTACATGTTCCACTTCCAAACAGTGCTATTTGACTCATAGTTGGTTGGTTATATACGCAGTCTTATCTATGTTGTTGAGTATTCTGTTAAGATCATTCATGCTTCCGCTACAGTCTCTTACAATTTTTATTTTATGGCAGGCCCCCATCTGATTTCTTTTTCTCAATAAGTGATGGCTCCTACTTCTTCAATTATGTTTGTTTTTTCTTCAGTTGTTTTAGTTTCGCTTCCGTACATTAATTTTTTGGAATCACTGTATGACCGAACTATATATTCTGTTTTGTTTTCATTGATTTCTAGTCCCATTTTCAGTACTGTTGATTCTAATTATAAAACGATTTTTTGTAGTTTTCATTCGCTTCTTGTTATCAATACAAAGCTGGACATTGGTAATGCTCATGATATGTCAATCTGGTTCTATTGATTCTGGTTTTTCTTATCGCACTTTCTAAGGCACATCTGACTAGAATCGTTGTTTGCCACATTCCTTCCTTATTTTGATTTCGTTTTTTTTCTTGTGAAATAATTGTATGAAACAAATTATTTCTCCAAGTTTGTTTGATGTTTTGATCTGCACCTTGTCTTGTAGTTTGTTTTCAAACATATTTCCTAGCCATTCAGCTGTCCCTGAAATAAATGACAATATTATGCATGAGATGATTGGAATCTTAAGGATAATCTTCTTCACTGGTCTGCTTGAGGACTTGCGATGAATCTGGTGATTGACAGGCTCCCATTCATCTGCATCTCGGTTTGATCTTGAAAAATGATCTTGAGTTTATAATTGCATGTTTCTTCTGGTGGCGATGTGGAAAAGACATCCAACTTGTTTACTTTTGTAAATCCCATCATTCTCCAATCTGATATATTGCACTTGTACTTGAGTCCTTTGGTGACGTCGAAACAAATGGCCATGTGTTGAACTCCATATGGTACATTGATATATAGCGTATTATTGAGGATTGTCGGAAGCAGCAGCAGAGACTTCAGAAGGGCCATTAAAGGGTGTTGAGGGTCAAATGCGTCGCAATGCATATGTTGTTGGGGGTATATTACGTTCTCCTAAGCCCTCCACACCCAACTGTTTCACTACGTTTGCTTTTTCTTCGTAAAGTTCGATATCTTTGGATAGTTCCTGAACACGTCTACCAAATTCCTCAAGTCTACGTGTGTACTCTTTAGCAGACATTTCGAAAATGATTATTTTCCGCATCATTGTTTCATTAGTCGAAATAACTCAATTGGGAAGGCGATATACTGAAGATCTGGCGGTCTCTGGTTCGAACCTGGGTTTCGACATTTCTTCGTTTTTTGATGAATAAAATATGATATGTATGCAAACTTTCCATATTCACGTTCTCCAGTGGAAATTGTCTTGTCAGAGTACCCGCACGTTGCTGTACCCCCAATAATAACGAAGATAGCTCCTATTGCCCTTTTGACATATGAAAATACTTAATTATGATTCTTGACGTTGAGATGAATTCATTGTCTTCAAAATTTTTCCTATCAGAGTGAAGACCTGGCGGTCCCTGGTTCAAGCCCAGGTTTCGACATTTCCATTTGTTTGATGAACTAAGCATGATATACATGTAGACTATTCATATTCCCGTTCTCCAGTAAGAGTTGTCTTGTTTTTCTCCAATGACAGGTGGCCATGTTTTTTTCTCTTAGAGGCAGCAATGTTTTTTCCAGCGCGCGCGTCATTACCATCGAGCGCTATACGCAACATGAAAGATGGCGCCATCGAGCGGTGAGAAATGTTTTTTCTCTCTTATTACAGGCGGCCATATGTTTTCTTTCCAATGACAGACATGTAGACCCCCCTCCACGTAATCCGTAGGTTGGGTTAGCTGACGTCATTTGATTCCAGAACTCTCCTAGCTGCACTACTCCTCTTTCAATTGTGCTTTGAAGAGTTTTTGATCAAATGTATAGTAGCCCTCTCCAGGAAACGTTTCAATAACAGAGACAATCTGGGAAGCCAATAACATCTCGATCAACTGTTTTTTTTTCTCTCCAGACTCTCCCCAATGAAAAAAAAACAACTGAATAGTTTTTGTCAACTGAAACCCATATAAATAGAAATCCAGAATAATATCATTGTGTGGAAAAGGGGAATGAATTCCTCACCTACATGCAAAGTTGTAACTTACTTGGTGTTGCTTATGACCGTTGTCTCCTGCATGGAAAATGGAAACACAATATTAGAACGCTGAGTCTGCTTCATCACGTCGGCGTGGAAAATGTTGCATTTGTCTGATGTTTCACCGGGTCTTGATGTTTTATTTTGTGAAGCCCCGAGTTCAGAAAAAAACATCAATTTCTCTTGTTCGCAGGAATGTGGGTAGCGCTTCGCTTATTTGCGTGGAAGTCGAGTCTAAGCCATATATTCCCGGAAATAAATCCCAAATATATAGCAGTATTACCAGGGATACGTACTTTCGTGAAGTACTGAATAAATTCATTTTTAGCCAAACTATACATTTTTGAGGAATCTCCTGAAATGAGTCGATTCTGATCTCAATTTGCCACATTTATGAGGAAAAAATAAATATGATGGGTGATCCACATTTTACTAATGACGTCCGCGACAATTTTTTCAAAGTGAACACCCTATGTATTATTCAATTTTTGGAATCTCCATGGTGAGCTGATTTCAAAAATATATAACACATAGGGTTTGTATACAGTGCGTCCGTTAAATTCACTGCTCTCGTAAAGAAGTATATAAATTCGTAAAAAATTAAAGGAATAATTTTTGGAAAAAACGCTCGAAGCCGTCGAATTTTATTTTTATTTGGGCATTCTTTCAAATGAAATTATTACATACAGAATTATTCGTGTAGGAGAAATGACGTCATCGGTATTTTATTAATGGCAACTCCATTTTTCATTACGGTATGTGAAAAGGTGATTATGAGTATGGGTGAAATGAAAAAAAAATGAAAAAATATATTTTAAAATATGAAAATACAAAATTTTATGGTAATGATAGCTCCAAACAACGCTCGAATTGAATGTTCAAATTGTGCACCGTTTGCTATTTGACTATTTCCATTACTTGACAGTAGCCATAGCGACCAGAATTTTGTTTTTATTGCTGAATAGTTTTTGTTCTTGAAGGAATAACATATCTAATCGTTTGTCGATACATTATCAAGTAGTAACTTTGTCATTTCATGGAAAATGATTGAATTAAATGAACGAGGAAGAATTGAAATTCTTTGCATAATAGGATTTAGAGACAGAATGCGCACCCAAAGAGAAGTAGTGGAATTGTTCAATGCAACTCATCCTGATCGGCAACCTATTAACCAAAGCATGGTGAGCAAAGTTGATTCAAACTAACGTGAATTTTGGCATGTCCGTGATCTTCCTAAACGAACAGCCTGATGTTGTGTTGGCAGTGCATGAAAATCATCACACAACACTCAACTAATTGACTTCTGATTTCAATATGGCAGCGTCTACAGTCCATAAAATTCTGAGAAAAGCAAAGCACCATACTTATAAGGTACGCCTCATCCATGAGCTGAATGAAGACGACTTTGATCGCTGCAAACAATTGCAACAGTTATACAATAATGATAATAATTTTGAAAAAAAAAAATTTCTGAAGAGGCTACCTTTGTTTTGAACAGCCACGTCAATAGCAACAGGATTTCATGGATTACATGTAGTAAGATTGCCGTTATAAGGCAACCGAAAATCCCCGATGAATGATGGAGTATCTGGGTCCCTATATCTTTGACGTAAACCTGACTGGTGCAATATATTTGGATTTTCTTCGATTATACCTGCTTCCTTAACAGCTTTGTATCCAGTTCTAGATGAACCTGATCTTCCGAAAACTTATTTCTTCTTCCAATTCATTCATACCGGTGACCATTTCACCAAATTCTTCCTCGGATGGGAACATCTGAAGAATAAAGAATTTCCCATCATCTTTTACCACGTGGAAGGAACTGACAGCAGGAAGAAAGATTCACCAAACTTCTTCAATATCCAGGAAATCGAAGAAGTCGTAGGATATCTGTCCAAATTGATAGGAAGCCGTGTGAATGGAATGCAAATCACCACCGAGCATATCGGAGTTATTACACCCTATAGAAAGCAGGCTGAAAAAATGCGAGCTGGTAGGATCAGTCGAGCAGATCCAGGGAAAAGAAAAACTCATCATAATAATATAGACAGTTGGATCAAATAACTCCCACAAATTCGAATAAGTAGACAAAACATACCAATTGGGCTTCCTCAAAAATCCCAAGCGATTCAACGTGGCGTTGACGAGAGCACGAGCTTTGTTGATCGTAATGGGTAATGCCAACGTCGTCAAAGCAGATAGTAACTGGTCCAACTTCATCAGATATTCCGTCGATAATAAATCACTTGCGGGTAAAAGATTCAACTTGAATGATGATGAGGAGTGATTCGGGAAATTCATCATGTAGCTGCCATAGAAAACGCAGTGGAAGTTTTGAAAAAATGTGTTGTTTTATGTTGTTTTTTAGTATTTTATATCTACATATTGTTTCAACATTCATTAAAGTGTTGTTCTTGTTCTTCCCATTATGCAGCAGCTGTCTGCGACTATTTAGATGTGGTTTTTCCGAATAGTTGGATGGAGAGATAGGAACCGATTGAGTGGCCAGCAAGATCTCCAGAGTCGACACCCCTTGATTACTTTTTGTGGGGATACTTAAAGAGTGAATTGTATGTTAATAGGCCATAGAATTTAGAAGATTTAAAAGCAAGAATTCGTCACGAGATACATTGTATACCTCCTGACGTTATTGACAATTTTCAAAAAGAATTTATTCATCGTCTTGGCTACTGTCAGATAGCAAACGGTGCACAATTTGAACATTTAATTTGATCGTTGTTTGATGCTATCATTGCCATTAAATTAAGTATTTTCATATTTCAAAATAGTTTTTCTTATTTTAATTTCATTTCACCCATACTCATAATTACCTTTTAACATTCCGTGATGAGAAATGGAGTTGCCATTGAAAAAATACCGATGACGTCATTTCTCCTACACGAATCATTCTGTATGTATTAATTAAATTTGAAAGAATGCTCAGATGAAAATAAAATTCGACGGCTTCGATCATTTTTTCCAAAAATTATTCCTTCATTTTTTTACGAATGAATCCACTACTTACGAGAGTACTGAATTTAACGGATGCACTGTTTACAAACCCTATGTGTGATATATTTTTGAAATCAGCTTCCCATAGAGATACCAAAAATTGAATAATATATAGGGTGTTCCATATCCATATAATTTGCGTGTCAATTGGGGAGTCAGCGGGATGTTCAAATGAGATTTCATTATATTTCATTCAAATTGGTAATATCCGTTCTATTGTTTATGCTATTCGGGTTTTTTTCTAATGTGGATAATTTCTAGGAATTCTCTGTTTTTTTACTGTTATACCTTTTGGCCAAAATTGAAGTCGTGATTTGCGTTTTTTTTGTGGTTATTGAGTGCTGTTAATGCAGTTTTTGAATAATTATGAGCTGTTGAGCGGTTCTCAAGTTACTGTGGCATTTGGCCAATGTATACTATTGCATAAGCTGCGTTCGATATATTATATGTGTTTTTTTATTGTGGGGTATTTCAGGTTTCAATTTAGAACGTACTGTGGATAGGGTTTTCGGGCTTTCGTGGCAGACTTTTATATTATGTGGTTTTAATATTTACTCACTTCCACTATGATATGGAGACGTTAGAATTATTATCAGGAAGTTTGGGCGGATAATTTAGTTTGTTATACAATTTTTGTATAAGTACGTTCTTTGAAGATATCGTTCACTAGTTTTTCGGGATAGTTATTGAGTTCAAGTGCCGTTTTTGCTTTTTATTGCTTCTGCCTAACAATTGGATTGCTCAGGATTAAAGCTAAGTCTGCAAATCCGATTATTACTGATTTTTCTTTGGGAAAATAGGTTGGTGGGATTCAAAATTGAGGTATCTACCAGACCAAGATTTTTGGTGTGCCATTTCGTTTTCATCTTATTATTCATATTACTGAAATCCTTTTCGGTTTCGTAAGTTAATTATGTTTTGGGTGGAACTCGTTGGAACTATCAGAAGAGTGATCTTTTTTGTTTTCTGGGATTATTAGAAAAGAGTCGTATATATCTATCACTGAAAGAAGGTCCTTGAAAGTGGTTCGGTCGAATTTTTTTCAAATAGACTTTCATAGCGGGCTGTCAGAAATATATAGATTCAACCTATTCCGTTTGTTTTGTTAGTTTTAACCTATGAAGTATACATGACAGTTACAAATAATATCGTAAATCTGCACGTAAATAGACTTCACTCCAAAAGAAACAGTAAATATTTGTTGCATTCAGAAATTTCTCAGTCTTGCAAATTGTTTCATCCACTTTTTCATTTAGAAATTGAAAATATTTTTTTTATTGATCTGTTTGAATTGAATTGGAAGTAGGGAGAATAATTCAGGTTATACCGTGTGTAACAGGATCATGGTACACCCCCCGTATCTCCTTTAGTTTTGAAGGTTATCGATTGAAATTTGAAATATCCCATACACATAATAAGCGGCACTTTTTGACCTACAAATGATTTTTCTTTCACTTCCGGTTTCGTCGGAAGTGATACCAACTTTCGATTTTGAAATATAACACCCTATATATCATTACATTTCTGAAATCTGCATAATTTTCTTAATCCAATGATACTACATAAGTGACATTTCAAACGTCAATATTTTTAATAATTCAATTTTTAGTTTTCCATTTAAGTGTGCCATGATGGTTCCGATTTATTCCAATTCACCTGTCTAATGCTAGAAAAATCGAAATCCCATCAAAAATACTAAATTGCGTTTTTTATGAGCAAATAAAGTTCATCGTAATCGATTTTGGGGTAAAACTCAATTTTTTCAAATGGAACCATATTGGTACCGTGGTACCATTTATTAGTACTATCAATAAGGAATTTATTCATACCTGCTAATGAAATGTGCGATAAATACAATCAGAATTACAGCTAAAAGAAAATAAGATAATACAATTACTTTCTTTTACTTTTAGTGGAAAAAAATTTGGAAAAAAATCAGTTTGGCAGCATTTCTGTGAATTTAAGCTACTCTTATTGGAGAATAGAAGATGAACTAGGCTCCAGATATCCAAATTTAGTAAATTGAACCAAAAATAAGTACCGTACAAAGATGTCAAATTATAGAATTGTGTCAAGTTCAACTTCAAAGAAGGGAGATATAATGGAAAAACTTGATTCAGGTATTCCAAAACTTCAACTGGATTTTCATTGTGAATTTTGCAACAGAAGTTTCAACACAACAAGAGGTTTGAATATCCACAAAAGAAAAATGCACTTCTCCTCTAGTACATGTTTTATTTCTTCAACGCCTGATAGTTCCACGGAATCGAATGAAATTGAAAACGAGTCTTCTAATCGATTTAATAATCATTTGGCAAATCACAAACTCAATCTATATATTGCTAAAAGGATACCCAAATCGGCCAGAGTGAGTGCTGCTGAAGCTTTGAGTAAATCAATTGACAATTGTATCATTTCCAACTCTACAGAAGCATGGGAAAATCTACTTTCTTTCGCATACAAGTCCTTCTGCCTTCCACCCATCAATCAAAATCGAAAAGAATCTCTAACAACAATCATCAAAAAACATTAAGTCCCAGTCTTCTGCAAAATACAACGATTACTAATCCTTCAACATCGAAATATAATCTCTCTAAACGTATACTTAGTCAACAAAGTTTCTGATGGTGATCTCACATCTGCTATTCGTATTTTGACGTGTACTGACACAATAGCTACTTTTGACGAAACAACTTTGTTGGAGCTCGAATCAAAACATCCAGCTGACACGGAATTTATATATACAGGGAGTGACATCTTTAACCCTTTGAAAGTTAACGGAATTGAAGTTTTGAATGCAGTGAAGTCATTTCGTACTGGATCTGCAGGAGGCCTAGATTCTTTGAGACCATCGCATCTTCAAGATTTGTTATCTAAAAGTTCTGGATCTATGGGCGAGAAACTTCTTCGGTCTTCAACCAACCTCTGCAATTTTATGCTCATCGGTAAAGTTAACCGAGATGTGATCCCAATCCTATACGGAGCATCATTGATAGCACTCAGAAAAAGATGCGGTGGCATCAGACCAATAGCCGTCGGTACTACTTTTAGACGCCTTGTTTCCAAATTAGCATGTTCACAAATCAAGGAATCGTTAGGTAATTCTTTCCGTCCCATACAATTTGGTTTTGGTACCCCAGGACGATGCGAAGCCGTCGCCCATGCAGCACGACGTTTTGTAAATCAACATCCAGACTCTTCTTCTACTGTATTTATGAAAATTGATTTCGAAAATGCTTTCAATATGATTCACAGGAATATTCTATTAGAAAGAGTCGAAGATACGATCCCGAATCTCTTTCCCTTCATACGTCAATGTTATGAGAAGCCAAGTTTTTTGAATTTTGGAAATAACGTAATTTATTCGGAAAGAGGCGTTCAACAAGAAGATCCATTGGGCCCCGCTCTCTTTTGTTTATGCATCGAGAACCTAACAAGATCGATTGAAGCTGAATTTAATTGTTGGTATCTTGATGATGGCGCCATAGGTGGCAATGCAGATTTGGTTCTAGAACAGTTCCAAAAAATTATTTCGTCTTCCAATGAAGTCGGCCTCCAATTAAATTTCAAAAAATGCGAACTTTTGTTTTTGAACGAACATACAGATAACATTTCGAAGAAATTCAATGATTTAGCTCCTGGCATTAAAATTATGGACAGAAACAATTGGACCCTCCTTGGTGCTCCACTTTCGGATGAATCTTTGACAGAATGCATAAACCAAAAAACAAATTCCCTCATTTTGATGGCATCACGCATCGATAAAATTCCTAATCATATTGGATATTTTCTCCTGAAGAATTGTTTGGCTATACCCAAATTGATGTATACCCTGAGATGTTGTGCAACATGGCGCTGCATGGAGAAACTCATTCATTTTGATGCAACACTCCGTGAGATTCTGAAGCAGATAACCAATAACCATTTCAACGATCTAACATGGCTCCAAGTAACGCTTCCCGTGAATAAAGGTGGTCTAGGAATCCGTCAAGCATCTTCACTCGCTTTACCAGCTTTCCTTTCTTCATTCAACAGCGTCCAACATTTGATTGACCAGATTTTACCTAATTACTTCACCAATTCACCAGACTCTTTCTACATAGAATGCGAATCTATTTGGCTCTCGAAAACAGGTATCTCTACACCTAGTTATAAACTCTCACAGAAATCCTGGGATATTCCTCTTATCGAATCTTCATCTACAAAACTCCTTGAGTCAGCTGCTAACTCTCAATTCGAAAAGGCTCGTCTCAAGGCAGTATGCACTGAGGAATCTGGAGCTTGGCTTAACGCCCTTCCTGTTGCATTGCTTGGAACGTTATTGGATAATGAATCCTTCAGGATTTCTGTTGGTCTACGTTTGGGTTGTTCGATTTGTGTTAGCCATACATGCAGGTGTGGATCCAACGTCAATGATAAAGGTATTCATGGTTTGAGTTGTAAATATAGTTCGGGACGTTTCTCACGACACTCCACTGTTAACGATTTAATTAAACGTGCTTTGTCAACTGCTGACATTCCTTCTGTTTTGGAACCCTCAGGAATAATTCCTGACGATGGTAAACGTCCAGATGGGATGTCTCTCATTCCTTGGAGCCATGGAAAACCACTAGTTTGGGACTTCACCTGTGCAGACACTGTTGCTCCTTCACATATTGATTTAACATCAAAGACTGTTGGTGGTGCTGCAAATTCTGCTGAAAAATTGAAGATTAAAAAATATTCCAGTTTGATTGATCAATATAATTTTTATCCAATAGCTATCGAAACCTACGGTTCTTTTGGTAAATATGCATTGGAATTTTTCAAAATTATCGGTCGTAAACTCATCGATAAAGCAGGACTTTCCTGTTTCAACGTATAAGTATTGCAATCCAGAGAGGAAACGCTGCATCTGTCCTGGGTTCTATACCTACTTCTAAAAGTTTGATGAAATTTTTATCCGTCCTCCAGGATTGAGAATTTTGAGCAATTCCTCAATTATTTCTACAGTCCCACTTCTTACTTCTTCACCATCAAGGCAAATAGAAGGAGTGAACTCTGACGAAATGGAAGACACATCTAGAAGAAAAACTTTGAAGAAAAATTATTTGTTTTTCTCTTCCCAAAAAATAACTTGTTCTGACATATCTCAATCCAACTCAAGTAACTACAATACCATTAGACCACTCGGACTCAATGGATTGACGAACATTGGCAACACCTGCTTCATGAATAGTATAATACAATGTTTATCGAACACCAGATGGTTGCTCGAGTATCTGAGGAAAGACGAGCATATGAGGGATATCAACACAAGCATATCAAGCATGAAAGGTGCTCTGATAAAAGCATTTGCGATTGTGATAAAAGAACTTTGGTCAGAAGATTTGTCTGATAGGGTGGTAAATACTGTTTCTTTGAAATGCCAGATAGAAATATTCGCACCTCGCTTCATGGGGCACGCTCAACAGGACGCCCAAGAATTTCTCAGATATTTATTGGAAGGTCTTCATGAAGATATAAACAGAGTGATTGAAAAGCCCAAACCTATTTTGATAGAAATTGATGAAAAACTGAGCAATCTTGAAAAGGCACAGGAGTCTTGGACAAGATATCTAAGAATGGACAACTCAAAAATGGTTGATAACTTTGTTGGTCAACTGAAATCATCGTTGTTCTGTTCTTCTTGTGGCCATTGTTCTGTCTCTTTTGACCTTCTCTGGGACCTTTCACTTGATATTCCACAGATACCTGGCCAGCCGAGTCTGTCACAATGTTTAGACTTGTTTATTAGAGAAGAAATTTTAGATGGCGAAGAGAAACCAACTTCTTGTAAATGTAAGGTAAGAATAAAATGTACAGGGTCATTATGTATATATAAATTCCCCAAAATATTAGTAATTCACTTGAAACGATTTTCGCCTTTGGGGAGATTTATGGGAAAATTAAATATCAACATTGACTTTCCTCTCAAAGGATTGGATATGAGTAATTATGCAGCAGATAATGTAGCTCCATGTCAATACAACTTGTATGCTGTATGCTGTAGTGGAACAACTTATATCGGACACTACACGGCTTACTGTAAGCACCCTTACGCAGGCATATGGCACGAGTACAATGACTCCAGATTATCACGATATCATCACAATCCATTATAAGTGAAGAAGCCTCCGTCCTTTTCTATGAGCAAGAGGACACCAACTTAGATTAGCTTTATTATAATTTGAATTGTTTACGTTGATATCACAAAAATACATTTCCACAGCGATCAACGTTGGTGCGTTGTTTGCAATTCGGAAAATGCAAAAAAAAATATTTAATGCTAAGAAGTTACTAAGATGGCTTTGAAATAATTAAAATGAACACGAAACATTACAACAATTATTCGAAATGCTGTCCATTAACATCAATGCACTTCTGAACTCGCATAGCTTCGAATGCCTGTTGAAGGTAATCAGTTACTAAGGAGGCTTTGAAAACAAGGAAATTATTTATTCAGATTGTTATTTTTATTCAAAATGCCCCACATTTATACGAGGGATGAAAAAGTAGAAATGTTAATTATTTATGGGGAATGTAGAAAAAATGCCGTTGCGGCTAGAAACCTTTATGCCAACCGATATCCTGATAGACAATGTCCAGCGAGAAATTATTTGAATCGTCTTGAAAATCAATTCCGAAGAGAGCCTAACCATGATCCCGAAGAAAACGTTATCATTGATGAAGGAACGGAAATTAATGTTTTAGCTCGAATAGAAGTTGATAAGACTGTTTCTTTAAGGCAAATTGGGTTTGAATTGGAAATTAGTCACCAAACGGTAAGCCAAATCTTGCACAAACATAATTATAAATCTTTCAAATATCAATTGCACCAGCACCTGTACGAAAATGATTATGAACGTAGGATGGAATATTGCAATTGGATCTTGCAGAATAATGTGCAGCCAAACAATGCTTTTTTGGGAAGGATTTTATTTTCGGACGAGTCTACGAGTTTACAAATATGGGATCATTTAACCGACAAAATACAAGGTACACAAGGTCACAATAAAATCAAAATGTATTGAGGGAGGGTAACTTTCAAGTACGGTTGAAAAAAATCATTTGAAGGTCAAAAAGTGCCGCTTATTATGTATATGGGATATCTCAAATTTCAATCAGTTACCTCCAAAACTAAAGGAGATACGGGGGTGTACCATGATCCTGTTACACACGGTATATAAATGAAACAATGATAATAATTTTTTTTCATAAGAACGAGGAATTAATAAAATACGTGTTGGTTCCCATTGTTATACGAGGGGTCAGAGAGATATGTGGATGCCTAAAACTGGAACATCACAGCATACAGTCCCTCTGTTGAGGAAGTGTTTGACAGGCAGTCAGTTATTTCGGCTATTATTTCTGAAGATTTATGTATTCATTACTGGTGGATTCCCATACTAACACACCAAAACGTAAGTGATTTCCTTCTAAACCATGTCATTTGCTGTTGGTCCACTATGTTATACATGAATTTAAATTTATGTAGGGTGAATATCAACTTTTTGATAAGAATATTTATCTGTGTGTCTCATTTCAAGTAGCTGCCTAAATAAATACCAAGATATTGAAAATGTATCTTTGATAATATTTCGAAGGATGTGTTTTGTTCTACAATATTCAGTATATCGTAATCTTATAATTACCTAGAAAAGAAGGAGAAAGGTACATGATATGTCTCACTACCAAATAATATACCATTAGAACTTCGCCGGCTCAATGAGCAGAATGATCATTTTTTGAATGTTGCTGAAAACACTATAATTGATGCTGACCCGCTGTTGTATTTGATAGTGATTTATGTAGGGTGAATATCAACTTTTTGATAAGAATATTTATCTGTATGTCTCATTTCAAGTAGCTGCCTAAATAACTACCAAGATATTGAAAATGCATCTTTGATAATATTTCTAAGGATGTGTTTTGTTCTACAATATTCAGTTTATCGTAATCTGTTAAGTACCTAGGAGAGAAGTAGAAAGGTACATGATATGTCTCACTACCAAATAATCTACCATTAGAACTTCGCTGGCTAATTGAGCAGAATGATAATTTTTTGAATGTTGCTGAAAACACTATGATTAATGCCGACTTGATGTATTATGATAGTAATTTACTGGCTAGAAATATCCTTTGTATTTTTTGAAATATCCAGTGACGTATTGAAATTCTCTTAAATGCATAAAATCACAGGCTTCAGGAATTTATAATAGAGTCTGAAAATGATTACAATCGCAATACCATTTTGTATCGATGGAGTGAAACAATTCTAAAACTAATCTTTGGCAACAGGAATTAATTTTTTCGGAATTATAGAAAATCGCAAATGTCATTTCGATATTTCAACCACTTTATTCAAACTGCATGAAAAAATATCGTCACTACAGATTAAAAACCTTTGGATACAAACTCAAGTCAGAGGTGCAATCGGAATTCCGTCAGAAATTTGGTACCCAAACTTGCTCTATTGAGAGTGATGAATGATATATGTACACATAAAGATAATCATACTAAAGGTTTCGACCTAATAAATTTTGAACTTTTTTTCGAAATTCATCGAGTTACAGGAAACTGCTTTGAGTGGTTATATTCGTTAAAGATCACAAAAAATAACGAAGGATATACTTTCGTGCGCGATTTTTTTTATTTCTGAAAACCTGTGATTTTTGTGTTAGAACATAAAAAACCTGCAATTACCAAATTCTTTTTTTTTCTATGATTATTTTTGGGTATTGATAAATATTTTTAGTTTTTCTATGGCGACATCCACACGCCGCTATCAAATATTGCATTAATATTATTTTTTTAAATAGTGGAAAGCATGTTCAAGGAATTTGTTTTATATTTTATGAAACGATGATCATCGATGTACTCGCGACTTCAAGTACCTAAGTCAAAGTGAGGACAGTTTCCAGAACCGTTCATACTGCGATCCCGAACATGTATATCAAATTGGAGGAAAATTCATTGATTGGTTCAAGCGTCGTTTGGGATGGGAGAGGTGCAGTTGAATCTCAGCATTCACACAAGGCATTCGGACATTGACAACAAGATCAAGTACATTTGGTGGTGTTGAGCATAATTGATCAATGAAATGAGTACTAATATCAATGAATGGGTGTATTGGCTGATGTTTCCAAGCATTTATGAAATATTATCACTGTACTGAGGCCATCCCCATTGAGCATTGAACCATATCCTGATGTATAGTCACAAATAAGTGTGATGATTAATGGTACATGGTATTAATAACCTCATGTTCGTTTATGCAATGCAATTGTTTCCTTGTTATAACGCAAATTTTCATTGTGAAAATGATTTCAACATAACATTAATCATGAAATTAAGTTATTGATTATAATGGACATGGTGACGTTGAAAAGGGAAACATTCTCAATTGAATATTGATAGAAATATTTTTTTTGTGAATTGAAAAATCCACGATTAAAATGAAGTTATTTTTTGTGAATGTCTAACAGAAAACAACTACTTTCCCGGCTAAAGCCACGCTGGACATCTGATAGATATTCTGAAACATCCTGTTTATATTTTCAACAAATCAAGACATGGTGACCTTGTTATGATTTTGTTGATTGTTTAATCACGAAAATGGACTGATTTTAATTATGTTTGGTCATTGTCTCAAGAAAAATTACGTTGGGACAATGATTTTGCAGTCAATCATTAGTGATAATTAATATCAGGTCTAATATTTATTTCTGTGTGGTACATAATTTTCTCATGCCAGTTCAAAATGAAAATGCATTGAAAGCAATAAAGGACTCTTCTTGTCAGGCTATTTTATTTTTCATCATTATTATCACAAATCATGGAATGATTGTGATAAATCAGCTGAATCTCAAATGGCTACATTTTATGGAACACAGCAGTGGGGAGGCCCCGCGTTGCCATAAGGCAACATATATTTTAGAGAAATATTTTGAAATTTATTTCTATGAGCCTACTTCATTTTTTGTTATGAAGGATCTCAGTGATTACACAGTCAATTTCATTCGGTTGCTGTCATATATTTTTTCAGAAAATGTGATATTTTTTTTCATATGCGATAAACGAATTGTCCAGAATATTTTCCGAATTATTCCAAATGATTCCCAGGAATTCTTTAGTTCACATTCACTAATTAATAATCATTGGATGAAAAATATTAATAGTCTCAAGCAACAAAACTATTCGAATTATATCGACAAAAATCAAAATAACTATATATTCACAGTGTATTCGAATAATCACAAAACAATTCAATAGATGAGTTTTGGAAAAAATATCCAATGTGGACACATGAACACGCAAAATTATAATAAATCATTCTGGATAGCACACCTTTAATTACGATAGACCCCAAAATATGTGGGACGGTTGACACCGGACTGAATGGAATTAACTGTTGGTAATCCCATTAGATTAACCTCCTATTTCATCCATTACCCTGATGCCAACCAATTTTATACAACAGACGTTGCTGTTCATTCAATTTGAGTGTGGATATTAGGACATACGCTTGAAGTATAATGATATTCAAATCTGATAACTATTTATTTGCGATTGGAATCAATGAAGAAAAATACCACTGATTTCTTGCAAATGTTTCAAATTCATCCTCAAGGCACAGAAGTGGTTCTTTCCCTGTTAAAAAAGGTTCAAAATGATCTGAATGTTTTACAATTTTAAATATTTTTCAACAAAAAAAGCACCACTTCTGTGATCTGAGGATGAATTCAGTTAAAATGATATTGTTACGAAACTGTTTTTTTATTGACATACCCCAATAAATTCAGTGTCCGTTTATTTCCACTTTGAATACAATACAATACAATATACACTACAATAATCACAGTTCCAAATACGCGGTTTACACTGTACTATCTTACTAAACACACAATTGACATCAATTAATGAAATAAGCTCTGTCGCGTGCGATGCGCTTATACAGTGCGTCTTTTCATAGCTCCCCCCCCCCCTGTAATTTTTGAACGGTTCGACGTAGAACAATCAGACGAAAATTATTTTGAATGATATCACCAATACTACTTTCTGAAATGATGAAAGACATTGTGATTGCCCGATAGATGGCGCGGAGGGGCACATCAACCTGAAAATTTCAAATGCCGTGGTGGGTCGAAGGCACATCTTTGGAAAGATACTCAATTATTTTTTCAACAATCTAATTTTCTTTGAATCTCGTCGATACGTTTTTTTACAATATGCATTTGAAATGTCAAATTTAAAATGCATATTGTGTAAAAAAAAAATTAATAAAATTCTAAGATAATTAGATGGTTGAAAAGAGAATTGAATTATATTTTCAGCGATGTACCACTTGACCTCCTATGCTATTTGAAATTCTCAAGTTGATGTGCACCCCCACGCCATCTATCGAGCAATCACGGTCTCTTCAATTTCAAAGAGTAGTATCGTTGATATCATTCATAAAAACTTTTTAACAAAGAATTAAACCGACGAAATACGGAACTGAAAAGTAAAAAATAAAATAAACCTTCTTAGTCTCAATAACTAAGCTCCTAAACTAATGTAAGTAACTTACTTTGAGTCGGCGCCAAACAAACAAGCAAATGAATTAGGTAAGGAGTAAAATGATGGCATCGATTCTGTTTTTTTTTTTTTAAGTAATTTAATGATCTTCGTCGATTGTTCGGTTGGCGCCGACTCAAAATTAGTTACTTACATCAGTTTAGGAGCTTAGTTATTGAGACTAAGAAGATTTATTTGATGTTTTACTTTTCAGTTCAGTATTCCGTCGGTTTAATTTTTTGTTAGAAAGTTTTCATTTTTCAATTTTTTGTGGATGAAATCTACTAATTACTACCTACTAGTTTTTTATTACTTCCAAAATACTTACTTACCCACCTTACTATCACCATTTGAATAATATGATTATCTAATTTTACTATTTGTTGTAATATAAATTAATTTTGTTGTTCTGGTTAGTTTATTTCATTACTCTGTATATCATTCCATCCTCTCATAGAACATAATGATTGTGACGGATGTAGGAGAACAAAACTAATGATAATAGCGATCTGTCATTGTCAACTACATATGTGTCCAATGTTCACAAGTGAAAAATCAATTATCCCCTATTTTTCTAGCCGCAAGGGTGGATAATTCCATCCGAAATCCAGATATGATCAACTATGAGGTATACCCTATCTAATAGAAACAGAATCATCCAAATCGAAGATTCCAGTACAAAGTTATGCCTGATAGAATCGGTTAACGGACCAGCATTCAGAGGGTGAGAGATTAATATCCTCAATTTTGCAACCCTTAGGGGTGGATTTCATCTTCCAAATTCAAATGAGACCAACTTCGAAGTACACCCTGTCCACTCAAAATTATCGGAATCGGACGTCCCAGTAAGAAGTTATGCTTGGTCATACATAAAAAAAATATACGCGTCGACTGGAGAAACTCCTCCTTTTTGGTTTCGTCGGTTAAACATATTTTTGGTCACGTTGTTCTATGTCGAACCGTTCAAAAGTTAACAGGGAGGAGGAGACTATAAAAAGCCGCATCCGCAATTGTGATTCTATAGAACAACTATAGTTGAAAGAAAAATCGAATTACCCTTTCAACAATGTGCAATTCGACCTCTATGCCTTTCGAAATTTTTAATTTGATGTGCCCCCAGCGCCCTCTGTCGTATGTATTTGTAATGTATTTTTTCTCAAAAAGTAGGACCGGTTATATCATTCAATATATTTCATGTCTCATTGTTTCTCATCAAACCGTTCAAAAGTTATTGAGGTGAGGGTACCATTCAGATCCGCACTTATACTTGACATTTCAAATACATATTGTGAAAAAAACGTTCAAACGAAATAAAAAAAAAATAGGATGGTTGAAAAGAGAATTGAATTATCTGTTCCACGATGTGCCACTTGACCCCACATTCTATTTAAATTTTTAACTTGATGTGCTCCCCCGCGCCATCTATGGAGCAATCACAATGTCTTCAACTTCAAAAAGCATTATCGGTGATATCATTGTATATTGCACTGTATATTCAAAAACACACTTCTGGAATTTCGAGGCCATTTCCGGAACCATCTGATTTCTTCCCGCTGATTCGGTGATGACGTCATCGGAAAGTCCCGACGGCCTTGCCGACGAATGCAGTTCAAACTGCACAGGGGTTGTCTCAGATTATTTTCGTAACAATATCAACTAGGAAAACTAGGGGCGAAATAATCATCCGAATATGGACTTAGATTGTTAATCAATTATTCAAAATATTTTTTTTATGTGTGAGTGTTGACAAAACATAAAGAAGTATAACACTTGATAAATGATAAAAAATATCGAATGATTAATGACATATAAAAATACCTAACAGAAGAAATAAAAACAAAAAAATAAAAGTTTGAGTTTCGTATAGACTATACGTGTATGCGTTTTGACATTTGATATTATATGAAAATCCAGACAGACACTTATATTGAATTCTAACATGCCAAATTATCCCAAAAAGTAACGTCTAATGGTAACTTCAATAACAATCTTTTCAAATTGAAATAAAGCAAATAATGTCAATGATGTTTACTGGGAAAATTTTGGATATAATCATTTCCTACATAGAGTTGGACTGTTCGAAATCGGCATCAGGAAAATCCGCGTGGAGGCTAACAGAAAATAAATACCGATGGCGCGACCAGTCGGAAAGGTAGATTTCGGAATGTATTTATTGATTCTGAAATTGTCATCAATCAAGCTAACAAATCAGGTGTCAGAAATATTGGAAAATTGTCATTGTGAACAAAAAGAGCATTTCTATTTTTGTATAAACCTCAAACTTTTCAATCAAAAGTTGGAGAAGGATTCAAATCTTCCAAAATGCTTTCTGATATTTCTATGTTATCTGACTCAAATCGAAAGAAAAAAAAATATCACCTAGAAAAATAACTAATATTTATTTAAATAACAAAGAATAAAAATTCCCCAAAGTCTTCTCCATGATAGTTTAATATGAATTAAACTAAAGGTTGTTAAATGAAGAGTAGAAAACAACTACTTTCCTGGCTAATACCTCGCAGAAGTTGAATGATATCAGCTGGATATCTAGGCAATAATTCGTATAAATGAATACTAAATTGCGAATGGTTCTTTCTAAAAGACATGATTGTGTTCAGTTTAAATCAGTCTCGCCTGACACCTATAGACCGGTTTCGGGCTGTTGGCCCTCATCAGTATAGGGCAGTCCCAGCCAAGGATCGGATGATCTCTGGCCGAAGCGAGACTGAATTAAACATCGACACAGCCATGCTTAGTCAACAATGGGTAACAGTAACGAGGTGAATTTTTAATTCACCTACGAAACGGCACCTGGTGACAGAAAGAAACACCTCAGAAACTCAATATTAATCTATTTCGAATTAAGTTGAAATAGGAGTGGTTACTTGGCCGACTACTATATTATTTATATAGTTTAACTTTGAAATCGAGAAATGTTAAAATATAATGATGATCTGTTTGTCGGCAGAAGAACAATTAAAATATTATCTGATTGATACAAACGAATGAACCTCAAATGAAAAGAACATACAGGGTAAACAAGATATATTAATTTTCATGAATAAAAATGAGAATGACAAGAACTTTTACTCGAAAAGTTCTTCTTTTTGTGCAGCTCATGAAGTTCTATCAAAAGACCTATAGTTTGAGATTTTTTTAACAGCCGCCATTTTGAAACTATTCCACTGATTTGGCCCATCTTCGAACTCATCTGAGGCATAGATTAAGAAGAATAGCTCTGTGTCTTATTTCGTTCCATTCGGCTGAAAAAAGTGATCTCCACTTTCTTAACAAGTTTATATATATATATATATATATATATATATATATATATATATATATATATATATATATATATATTATATATATATATATATATATATATATATATATATATATATATATATATATATATATTTCCATTGTTTCAATTACGTACGTGAATATCAATCCTGAAGGTATCCGAATTCCTGAAATTCATTGTGAATAGTCGGGCTTCCAATATTCATATATAGCTTTCCTTTTATTACTAGAGACATATGAAGGTGGTAATAGGAAAACGCTGCGACTGCATACAGATGATTTTGAGCTTTATCATCTATTATGAATTACAGTTTTCATTTGTATTTGAATATAATTATTTGTAACTGAATACTGTAGATGAAAATATACATATATATATATATATATATATATATATATATATATATATATTTATGTGTGGGAAATATTTACTGACTAGTTAGCTACAAAACTAGGGATATTGGGGTAAGCAGGAATGAAAGAGTAAACTCTTTAAGGTTTATCCAAGCTTTCGGAAATGTTTATTTCCATCATCAGGGAGAAACTTTTTCGAGGTTGGTTTCAATGATGTTAAACATATTCAACTAACATAGTGATACAAAAGAAAAAAATGTAGATCAAGGAATAAATGTAGTTCAAAGTAATAATATTAATAATAATTAACTACAAGAATTGTATAGGAGTAGTCGTTCATCTAAAGTAAAAGTAAACAGTACATGATAACATTCAGTTAATTGAAACATTGTAACATATATATAACAGTATATAATAGATTCACAAGTGTTCTTATATAGTGCCTGAGTAGTCATTCATCTAAAGTAAAAACAAACAGTAAATAATATATGATAACATGGAGTCAATTGTGTAACATGTGGTGTGTACTCTATGTGGTGTGCCAAGTGCAACTCTAATTCATTTGTGAGGGAGATCAATGTCTTTTTTAAAGTCACTAGAGAACATTCGAATTTGTTCTTTACGTTATAATTTGAAGAAATCTCAATATTCAATAATTTTGTTTCTAACTGGTAGTTATTTTCCCTCACATTGGAGCGTGTTTCCTGTCTAAGGGGTAGGTTTTCAACCGGTCTTATCAAAACTGTTATGTGGCTAATTTTCTACATTGTAACAGGAAGTATCGTCTATTATACTCTTAGGCGAGTTTCATCTTCGTTTTAGACCAAGATTTAAAATTCATCACCGTTGCATCACCGTAGGTTATCTTGATGTTGTGATAGAACCCCATGTCTGTTATAAGTGTGTGGGAAGTATTTGCTGACTAGTTAGGTACAAAACTAGGGATATTGGAGTAAGCAGCAATGAAAATGTGAACTATTTTGAGGTTTTCGTAAATGTTTATTTCCATCATCAGGAAGAAACTTTGTTGAGGTTGGTTTCAATGATGTTAAACATATTCATCTAACATACACTCTATGTGGTGTGACAAGTGACACCCCACATAGAGTACACATATATATTTATATAATTTTAAACAACGCTAATGTGGTTGTGGTAACTTTGAACTCGTTTTATTCTTTGATCTACGTTTTTTTTTTCTTTTGTATCACTATGTTAGATGAATATGTTTAACATCATTGAAACCAACCTCAACAAAGTTTCTCCCTGATGATGGAAATGAACATTTCCGATAGCTTGGATGAACCTTAAAGAGTTAACTTTTTCATTGCTGCTTACCCCAATATCCCTAGTTTTGTATATATATATATATATATATATATGTGTGTGTTTACTTGTGTACTGTATAAGCTTAAACGAGACCGCCATTAAGAAACTCCCCAAGTTTTTTTCAATACAGGCATGGTAAACCCCCACGAGTATGTCGAAATATTTGTAGGTTATGAGTTCTTAGGCATTAAAAAAATCCACTTCTCAGTCAAAATGAATCATCGTTCATTGCCAAAGTAATACTTCAGTGCTTATACATAGGTTAATACACTAATAGTCGGAGACAAACACAAAACAAAATATTTATATGGCCTGTATATTTATATGGTCTCCACACAATGCAATCAATATACCACCCGAATCAATGTGTAAAAACCATGGACGTATATATACGTCCATGGTAAAAACATGGACTTCACGAATACGAACATTCATTTAAACCATGCCCAAATGAATCATAAAAACCCTAAAGAAAACACAATCTACGGTTTCGAATTTCAACGAATAAGCCAGGCATTCGGATTCCTACAGTCAGCCTTCCACTCTCTCATGGATTATTGGAAATCACTGGATTCCAGAGGAAGAATTCACCAAAAAAATATCATCATTTCTACAAACGTTCGTGGAATGAAATTACAGACTACCTTTCACGAGTTTCACTGATACCTATGGAATCGATGTACCGTTGTGATATCTGTCTCGTTTCAGTTTACAATGCGCAATCAAACACTTGAACTTGATGATGAATCCAAACGTGGGCATATCGAAGTCCGCCCAAATATATAAACTTTACTACAAAGTTTCACTATGAATGGATAACCGCAGGGTTGCCCAATATTGGCCAATTGTGAATGAGTATGGTTATGAAGATTTTTGAAAATAGTCGTGACAGAAAATTGTATTGCAAGATGTTATCCACCGTCACCATCAAAGTGCGCACCATATGGAAAATAACTTTCTTAAATGGAATTGTGTAAACATAAGTAGTTCTCACTTCAGAAATAATTGAAGATGATGCTCAGGATGGTAATCATTTAACATCACTGAGCCAAATGTTGAATTGAAAAAATACAGGAAAACACTGGCGGATCTGAGGGATGGGGGGGGGGGAATGCCTCCCCCTAGAGTTCTGAATAGTTGATATAGGTTCAACAACCAGAGCCGATTCAGTGCTGAAATGACCAGTTTGTTCAATTTGAACATGATAATACCCACGGTAATTAGGGAAATTGGTATTATATCTCTGGATTCATTGGGACGGGCCTTGGTGGAAAGATTTAACAAACTTTTTCATCAGAATCTGGAGGTTTTGTTCAAAATTCAAAAGCGAACTGAGGTTTTGGAAGGCGAAGTGGGTAAAAACCTCCGAAGAATAACTTGCTATTCCTAACGAGGCTTTAGGAGCCCTTTCTCACTGAGGTAAAGTGATGTTTCCTTTGATAACATCATTTTCAGAAATTCTTATTACACTTCCGATCAGTGATACCTCATTGGAAAAAAGTTTTTCTCTGTTGAGGCGAATGAAAAGTTGGCTTCGATCTACTATTTCAGGAGATAGGCTTAGCCATTATTAACGCCCATCCGGACATTGCGATCAATGAACAATTAGTTATTAATAGATTTGCCAACAGTGGCCAAAGGCATATGGATTTTGTTTTATAAAAAATAAATTGATAAGTTTATTATTGGAATTGTGGATTTGTGCGTTTGTTTATTTCGTCACATTTTTTTCCATCTTATTTATGTTATTGTTAACTGAGTTCAGTTGTTTTCAGTATACAGTGCTTCTCAAAAGTCTCCTCTCCCCCCTCTTATTTTTGGAACGATTATACATAAACAAGTGAAATTTGGAAACTGAATATTGAAGGTTGTAAACTTCCCTACTAGTGATGATAGATGACGAAATCGTCAAACATGACGTCACAAGGCCATTGTGACCAATAACTTTGAATGGAACCCTACGGCAAGCGATACCTCTTCTAAAAGGTATCGAAAAAACCTATTCAATGATACTAATTTTGTTTGTGTTTATGGCAGTTTTAATGGCTCATTAGTAAACATTTAAATTTAAATTCCATTCAGTATGGTATTAATTACACATTTAAGAATCGGTATCTACTCAAAGCAATTGCTCGAATTGACCTCCATTCACTTCCTGACAGTGAAATATCCCATTTTTGAACTCTTCTTGTACTTTAGCAAATGTGTCTGCGGAAACAGCCTCACATTCTGCAACAATACGTTGTTTTAAAACGTCAATAATGTCAGGTTCAGTGGCGTAAACCTTCGATTTGAGGTATCCTTACAGAAAAAAATCCAAAGGTGTGAGGTCCGGTGATCGAGCTGGCCATTCCGTTGAACCTCGTCGTCCAATCCATCTACCACGATACTCCTCATCCAAATACCGTCTTACTGCACCGTAATAGTGTGGAGGAGCACCATCCTGTTGGAATGTTATTTCCAAATTGCCGAATTCATCTGGATTACCTTCCGAAATTTCAAAGATTAACGGTTCTATTGCGTTTTGCAACAGCTCCAGATAAACCTCACCAGTTAAATTAGTATTTGAGAAAAGAGGCCCAACGATGTGGTTTCCCAGGATACCTGCCCAAACATTCACCTTCTGGGGAAATTGAGTATGTGTTTCACGAAACAGGTGAAGATTTGCGTCACTCCAATACCTCACATTCTGTGTATTTACATTTCCATTTAGATAGAAAGTACTTTCGTCACTGAAACAAATTGTTTTGGCATGGTCTGGCTGTTGGCTAATTTTAGTTCTCATATTTTCACAAAGTTCTAGTCTTCGGTCTGGATCGTCGTCTGAGAGTTGATGAACCATTTTTAATTTGTATCGATGGAATTTGTTTATTTTCCAACACCCTGTGTACTGTACTTCTACTGACTTCACAGGTAGATGCAACATGAGTTGTTGAAGAAGTAGGATTAACTATTACTTCTGCCAGTATATCAATTTTTTTCTCATCAGAAATTTGTGGTCTGCCAGATCATTTCGCATCATTAAAACTACCCGTTGTTTCAAACTTACGAAGAAGCTCCCTCGAATCGGGGCGATCGGGAAACCTCTCATTAAAAATGCGTTCTACTGCATGAATATTTTGTCCAGTTTCACCAAGAATTAGGATCGCTGCTACTTTAGAACCTAAAGCACGTATCATTTCGCTACTTGAAGCACTTAAACGTTCGGCTCACAACAGCTCAACAAATTATTGAAATGTACAAGAATATTAAAAAGTACTAAAAGCTGCTAAAACAGTTAAACATTCGATCAACAATACACAAATTATCAAATGTACAAAAACTTGGACAATTACAAAAACGTCCAATTAGGGAGACTAACAGAAACATCAGCTTATTTGACAACTATCCAGAGGCGGAGTTTGAATTTGGAATTTTAGTATTAACTGATTCAATCCATCCCAGCTTTGCATTTTTTGAAAGCGTGTTGCCAAAACTGCCATAAACACAAACAAAATTAGTATCATTGAATAGGTTTTTTCGATACCTTTTAAAAGAGGTGTTGCTTGCCGTAGGGTTCCGTTTGAAATTATTGGTCACAATGGCCTTGTGACGTCATCTTTGACGATTCCGTCATCTTTCATCACTAGTAGGGAAGTTTACAACCTTTAATATATAGTTTCCAAATTTCACTTGTTTATTTATAATCGTTCCAAAAATAAAAGGGAGGGAGAGGACTTTTGAGAAGCACTGTATTTGCAAACAGTGGCCGTGGCCAAAAGCATATAGATTTTGTTTCATGAACAATAATTTTATCAAGTTTTTGTTCCAGTAGTTTTATTTTTGAGAGTTTATTATTTATTAGAATTGTCGAATTGTTTTTATTTGTTTCATCACACTTTTATCCATCTTATATGTATTATTGTTCACTGGTTTCGGTTGTTTTCAGTATATTCGAAAGGCCAAAGGCATAAGGATTTTGTTTTATGAACAATAATTTTATTAAGTTTTTTTTCCGCATGTTTTGATCTTGAGAGTTTATTATTCAAAATAATTGTCGAATTGTGTTTTTGTTTGTTTCGCAATATTTCTTCCAACTCATTTATATTATTGTTCAATGGTTTCAGTTGTTTCAAATACAAAAATATATATATATTTCATTTCATTCCTATGGAATTTATAACTTTGGTTACAAATTTACATTAACTCATGCCCCCCTCCCTGAAAAACTCCTTAGATCCGCCAGTGCAGGAAAATAGGTTGAAATGGAAATCTTCAAAATATTCTTCTTGTATCTTACACCTTCAAACCAAATTATTTCAACTCGTTGGTTTGAATTCTTTTATGATTTTGATTAATTGAAACATTTTCAGCTGGAATATTTTTTGTAGAAAAGAAATAAGGTAAACCCGGGGCAGAGTGATTGTGGGGCAAGTGTGACATCTCCTTATAAAATGGTCTACGATGTGGTAATGCTAGTGGCATCTCGTTGGGAGATGCCCAAGTTCTTGAAACAGCTGTCTGTGTAAATATGAAATTTATCTAATAAGGCGAACAACGATATTTGGGCAGATTATTTATGTAAGTACAATTACACTTATTCATACAGTGTGTAGACGTTGTTTAGATATATTTTGAGAAGTGATTAATACGAAATAAATGAAGATTACTGTGTTACTCAAGAATGAGATTATAATTCATCAAAAATGAAAAACGTCTTATTCCTCAAGACCGCTGACTACAAATACCTATACAATAGGCGTATGTCAGTAGAATACCCATAAAAAAACATCTTCTTTCCTGGCTAATGCCTCGGCGGACGTTGAATGACATCCGATGGATAAACGTGCAAAGTCCTATAAGGTACTTTACAAATAATGTTTGTTGCGAAATGGATAAATATTAACCACTTCACTGAGGTTGACCACCTGTAGATCGGTTTGGGGTTATTCGCCCCTCATCAGTACAGGGTGGATGGAGCAGACAATGAATAATGTCTACGGTACCTGACTGAAATTTAAGTAAGTTAGTAGTAAGTAAGTAAGTGGGTATTTATTTCCAATACACACAGAACAGAACAAGGTGTACATAGCCATTGGCATGGGGAAGTAATGGTACTGCGAAAACATTTTGGATTAACATATTTTGGCACACATTGTTGACATACTGTAACGAAGTTACTATTTTTCCGCTATGTTCAACAACCAAAAGCTCCCTGTAAGGATTTAAATTCATCTCGACGGTAATAATAGGTCTAAAAATACCATTCGTGTTCGTGATAGATCCGTGGTTTACACCTAACCCGATAAAAAGGCTAAGCACCCTCCGTAAATCACGCCAATGCCGCGACGCGTGTATATAAAGAATGCGCGAGTGTTGCTTGTGCAAGCCAGCGAATCGAGAAAGCACGTTTCATCGAGCCAGCTGTGCTATGAACAAACGTCGCTGAGAACATTCATTCACCCGATAGGAGCCAGAGACATCAGTTCGGTCGAGACAAAAGCACACGCTGCCATCTGACGTCATCCGGCCGACGTCACATCACGTGGATTGCTAGCAAGGATAATTTTTACAAGCTGGGTAATCATACTATGCAAATATAATTTGTATCTCAATCGGTCGAGAGGAATCCGCAAAAGAGGGGGAAACCGACTGTAGTTCCGTTTGGAAATATTTCAAAGAATCATTAGCTTACCGAGTCTAACAAAAGCAGTCACGCGTCCGACAACTAGTATCCAAAGTGCGAGCCAACTACCGAAGAAGTCCCGAGCCTTGCCGACCAGTCTGCCGAAGTAGTGAGAGCGGAGTTTGGTAAATATTTTCTAACCGGTGAAACGTATCGGGAATATTTGGTGTAGTGTTTCATTTATTATCTTGAGTAGAATATTATCTTCTAGTGCGCAGTCGGCACCCAGGTTAGAAACCCAGTTGAAGGCAATTGAAGCCTGCCTTACTGGCCCCGTTACATGGTCATTACTATACTGACCCTTGGAGTGTTTT
This sequence comes from Gonioctena quinquepunctata, assembly GCA_018342105.1. NCBI lineage: Eukaryota > Metazoa > Arthropoda > Insecta > Coleoptera > Chrysomelidae > Gonioctena > Gonioctena quinquepunctata. Next base: position 1,638,525 of record JAFIRS010000039.1, on the reverse strand, counting down.
TCTCCACTGAGACTGCCCGGAACAAAAGTGGCCATTTCCACTATAAACCAAAAGGTGGCGCCCGAGGTAAAACCGAGAACGGTGGAAGGCAACAAAGTTTGATAGTAGGGGGAGAGACCCCTCCACAATTTGGCGCCAGAGTCCTATCATTTTGACAGATGTCAACTTCGACTCAAAAGAGAGTCAATAGGCCGAGTGACCCCCCGTTTACTAGGTTTTCGGGGGTGTAGAATCGATTGCCGTCATCCGTTACCCGTTCAGGTCAATCGTTCACTAGATACGTGGGTTAAGAGAGAGAAAGCAAGCTCATACGATGAAGACCGTTGGAAATATGTGAACATAAGTCCACAGAGTGTATAAAACCAAAATCCGTTGAAGGCCACTGACCTGTCACTGTGACAGATTGTCGAACTCGGCTCAAAAGAGAGCCAGGCGTACGTGCGATACCTCCTATAATAGGTTATCGACTGCGCAGAAGCTATCCCCACCATCTGTTCATCGATAGGAGGTTCGATTCTCAAGATACGAGCACGAGACAGGAGTTGAGGACAAACTGAGAACAGTTAAAGGCGCCAAAGTTTGATAGTAGGGGAAGTTACCCCTTTACAATACAATAATGATAGTTACGGGTAAACAAGAAGTTTCAGAAATGACAATGGATCAAGTATTGAATATTAATTTTCAGGAAAGGATGTAGCAAATAATTCATTTAAGTTGTAGAATACATGCTGGTGTAATACTTCTTCTAATGATTGGTTGAACTTTCTGGTGGATGTTTCCTTCATGGAGAAAGGCAAATGATTATGAACTTTTACCCCTGTATACAGATTTCGAGTTATTCAACCGACGAAACCAAAGAGGAGGAGGTTCTCTAGTCGACGCGTATATTTTTTTTATGTATGACCACGCATAACTTTTTACTGAGACGTCCGATTCCGATAATTCTTTTTTCAGTGGATAGGGTGTACTTCAGTTGGTCCCATTTGAATTTGAAAGATGGAATCCACCCCTAAGGGTAGCAAAATGAAGTATATTGATCACTCACCCTCTGAATTCTGTTCCGTTAACCGATTCTATCAGGCATAACTTTGTACTGGGTTCTTGGATTTGGATGATTCTTTTTTCATTAGATAGGGTATACTTCATAGTTGATCACATTTCGAATGAAATTTTCCATCCTTACGGGTAGAAAAATAGGGGATAATTGATTTTTCACTTGGGAACATTGGAACACATATGTAGTTGACAATGACAGATCGCTATGTCATTATTTTTGTTCTCCTACATCCGTTACAATAATTATATTCTATGAGAGAATGGAATGATATACAAAGTAATGAAATAAACTAACCAGCACAACAAAAATTATTTATATTACAACAAATAATGAAAGTAGATAATCATATTATTTAACTGGTAATAGTTGAAGTGAGGTGAGTAAGTGAGTATTTTGGAAGTAATCAAAAATCAAGTAGATAGTAATTGGTAAACTTCAGCCACAAAAAATTCAAAAATAATTTTTTTCCAACAGAAAATCAAACCGAGGAAATACGGAACTGAAGAGTAAAAAATAAACTGAACCTTCTTTGTCCCAATAACAAAGCTCCTAAACTAATGTAAATAACTAATTTTTAGTCGGCGCCAAACGAACAATCAACGAAGATCATCAAATTACTTCAAAAAAGTTATCAGAATGTCACCGCACAACTCGATGCCATCATTTTACGCCATACCTAATTCGTTTGTTTGGCGCCGACTCAAAATTAGAGTTACATTACTTCAGGAGCTCAGTTATTGGGACTAAGAAGGTTCAGTTTATTTTTTACTCTTCAGATCCGTATTTTGTCGGTTTGATTTTTTGTAAAAAAGTTTTTATTCATAGTTGTAGTTAGGCAAAATTATATTGTTAGTTCGTGTCGAGTATTGGTAACGGTGACTTGAGTATTGAAGGGTATCACGTTTTTTTATGGATCAACAAGGACACTTTCAATATGTATGTGCTGGTTGGGGTGAGTATTTTATGTTGAAGAAAATATTCTCTACATGAGTTCCCATAATTCAATTTGAACAGAGTGCGAATCGCGCGTTTCTGGATTATGAAGGTGGATTGTCAACCGACGGAGTTCCCCAAAAATCCGATTCCGTATTGCATTAAACTATGGAAGTATGCGAAATATGCAATTTTTGAGACTTGGTGGTTTGTATTTGCATGGACAGTTCTTATTGCAAATATTGATTTGTTGAGTTTGATGTTCAGTTGGTTTATGTGTTCCATCCAATTGAGTTTCCTATCAATAGTTATCCCCAGGAATTTTGTGGAATCATTCGACTCAAAACAATTCCCGTTCAATGTAACCTCAATATTTTGAGTATATCTATATGGGTTAAACATAATGTTTTGAGTTTTAGATATATTTAGCGATAATTTAATTGCCGAGAACCAGTCTGCAATACCGTTCATCGAATTTTGGGCTTCTGTAGTAAGGTCATCGACCGAGAGGTCATTGATAAATGATTAAAATCCATCCACTTCGAAGCATTCAACGTCCGTCAGGGCATTAGCCAGGCAAGTAGTTGTTTTCTGATGGATATTCGACCGACATTCACCTATTGTATAGGTATTTGTAGTCAGCATCTTGAGATTTTTGATGAAATAGAGCTGGCTATCGATATGTCATAGACTTCTGTCTCTTATTGCAGATTTCTATCTTGTGACTCAGGAGGACAATTTCAGATGGTAATGTTTTAGTTACTCTAGTTTCGCAAAGATGGCGTTAGCTAATGAAGTTGCCCATTCCGCTAATTTAATCCCAGCGAATGCTTTGAAGTGGATGGATTTTAATCTTCTCAGTCAGGTGCCGCAGACATTAATCATTGTCTGCTTGACCCACCCTGTACTGATGAGGGGCAAATACCTCGAAACCGCTCTACAGGTCCTCAGCTTGAGTGAAGTGGTTAATATTTATCCATTTTGCAACAAACATTTGCAAAGTACCTTGTAGGATTTTGCACGTTTATTCATCGGATGTCACTCAACGTCCGTCGAGGCATTAGCCAGGAAAGTAATTGTTTTTTCATGGATATTCGACCAACATACATCTATTGTATAGGTATTCGTAGTCTGCAGTCTTGAGGAATAAGACATTTTTCATTTTTGATGAAATATAGCTGGCTCTCGATATGTCACAGACTTCTGTCTCTCATTGCAGAGCTTATAATTGTGTGTATGGAGAAACTCAGTTTACACTTACCCCGTTCTTATTGGATAGTGAGGTAAATGTGACGGGGTAAATGTGAACTGTCTTGGAACAAAGATAACTTCATCTTTTAATTCCAGATTAAAATATGGTTAGACACTACAAAAGGAAAAGCGATCGAGCAACGAAATATACACGAGACGATTCAACACATGCAGTGGCAGTGATGAATAAAGGGGCTATTTCGATATACCGGGGAAGAAGTGTTTTACCAGTTTTGAAAGAACGCCACAAACTTAGCGCAACAAAGCCTCAGGCTATGGAATATTCGAGAAAAAGATAACGGATCCGTTTATTGTTCAAGAATTCTTTGATATCCTCAAAAAAACATTGGTGGAGCTGAAGCTGGAGGAGAAGCCAGGGCAAGTATGGAATATGGACGAAGCATCCATTTCAAACGATCCAAAAAAACTTTTCAACAAAAAATTAATCCGACGAAAAAATGAACTGGAAACCAAAAAATAAAATGAGCCTCCATAGTCTTAATACCTAAGCTCCTAGATGTAAATAACTGATTGTGAGTCGGCACCAAACAAACAAGCAAATTAATTACGTAAAGCGTAAAGTTATGGCAGCGGGATGCGCGGCGTGTCCTTTCGCCGGAAATTGCCGAGCGTTTTCGAAGTCAATATCAGCGGGACAGCTGCCCGAATGAGCACACACGTGAGGGCACAACGTCGTTGCGAGTGATCGTGTGGAGGGCGCATTTTCGGAATATTTCTGTTTATCGCTAGAGATTTCACCTTGCCTTTTTATGTTATTTTGTTTTCATCATTTCTTTAAAGTATTTCAGTGATCTTCGTTGATTGTTCGTTTGACGCGAATCAAAATTAGTTTTTCACATTAGTTAAGGAGCTTAGTTATTAAGACTAAAAAGGTTCATTTTAATTTTTGCTTTTCAGTTTAATTTTTCGTCGGTTTAATTTCTTGTTAAGGAGTCTTTATGTTTTTATTGTTTGTTGCTAAAATCTACTAATTACTACCTACTTAATTTGGATTACTTTCTAAACACTTATTTACCCACCTTACTTCAACTATAAACTGTAGTTTTCATGCCCCTTACTTCAAACTAACGGAACCCTCACACAAACTCCCCCTCCCCCCTAGTAGTTGCATTTATAAAAACACTGAAACATATATTTATTTAGCCCTTACGATGACCACAAATACAATTTTTATGACCCTTACTTGAAAACTTACGAAACCCCCATAAAACTTTTACCATTTCACCCCTTTAGGGGTTGGATTTCTAAACACCGAAATACATAATAATAATAATTAATAAATTTTATTTCAAGGAATGTCACAATATATATAACAGACAATATAAAGCAACATTAACTAAAACAATCGTCACATACATTTGAGATTACTGAGATAAATTGATTGAGTATGGTTCAATCCCCAGAAGTAATAAAAAAATTTTCCTTGAATAGAGACACTGTTTCTATAGTTCTTATGTTAGCGGGTAGTTTGTTGTAAAATTTTATGCAGTTGTAGAGAGCGCTTTTTTCAGTGGATGCTAATTTATGTTGAGGATAGTTGTAGAAAGTATTCCTTGTACTGTATTTAGACTATGGCTTTAGATACTCAAACTGAGATTTGTTTTTGAAGAGGAATAATGAACATTCTTGTATGAATATTCTATAGAAGGTTGAAATTTTACTAGTTCTGAATTTTCCCCTGCAAAAATCGCCAACTTTCAGTCTACAAAGAGTTCTCAGAGATCTTTTTTGAACTGTAAAAACTGTGTTTGAATCCCTGCTATTCCCATAGAAAATTATACCATACCGTATTACAGATTCTACAGTTGCATGATATATAGTTTTGATAGTGACATAATTCGTATAGTTTGCAATAATCTTCAGGCTGTAACATGACGAATTCAGTTTGGTGGTGATATACGTAACGTGATGGTCCCAACACACGTTTTCTGATATATCTAAGGTGGTTGTATTCATTTTTAATTCGGTGGGCTTTACAAATTGCGGCCTATTACATTACATTTGTTTTGTTTTCATTCAGAGTCAATTTGTTCATGTGAAACCAGCCAGATGCGAGTGTAAGTAACGTCTTTAGGTTATTTATTACTTCTGGAAAATGTTCGCCATGAACCAAAAAATTAGTATCGTCTGCATAGCATGTGAGTTGATATTTGACATGAAATCATTTACATAAATGATAAATAGAATTGGTCTGGTTATACTTCCTTGCGGGACGCCAATGTTGAAGGTTTTCTCATCCGATTTAATGATGCAATTATTTCTAGTGATAATGACCCTTTGTTTTCTATCAAGGAGGTACGATCGGAACCAATTCAATGCAGGTCCTCTAACACCATATTTCTCCAATTTCTGCAGAAGAATATTGTTGTCTATGCAATCACATGCTTTAGATAAGTCGAGAAAGACACCCAGTGTCTTTACGTTCTAGTGCAATTATTATGTTCTGCAGAAATTGGAAAATTGCAGTAAGCGTTGATCTGCCTCTAAGATATCCATGCTGGTAGTTATTCAGTGAATTATTGTGCTCGAACCATTTGATGAGCCTGTTACACATAATTTTCTCAAAGATTTTTGCAAAAGATGACAGTAAGCTTATTGGTCTGTAATTTTCAATTTTGGATTCATCTCCTTCTTTGTGTAACAATGTTAAGCCTTCAAGCTTGTCAGGGAAAATACCAAAACGTAAAGAGTTGTTCAGAATATAATTCAACGGTACTATAATAAAGTGTATACAATATTTTATAATACTCATAGGAATATCGTCATATCTCTTATATTTGTAACAAATACTTCGAATATCAACTTTTATGAACTAACGGAATTCCTATAAAAACTTTCAATTCCAATTAAACCCCCATTTCACCCCTCTAGGGGTTAAATTTCCAAAAACACTGAAACAAGTATTATTTATTTGTAACAAGGCCACCATATACCAATTTTCATGATCCTCACCTCCAAACTAACTATACAGAATTTCAACCCCCATTTTACCCCTTTAGGGTTAAATTTCCAAAAACCCTGAAATACATTCATCTTTATTTGTGAAGAAGAGCCCAAATCCATGACTCTGATTTCAAAACCATCTGCACTTTCATCTTCACCCCCCTTCTGACCCACTTTTTCACCCCTTTAGAGATGGAATATTTGCTGTGAAATTGTTAGCTCTTAGGTTCAGCAGTTTGATCTGGACGTTGATCGTATATCAGTCAATCAGTGAGTCAGTTAGCCAGGACATGTAATTATATATGTACATATTACTCCAAACACGAGGTAGCTGCTGTGAACCATTGATGAGATCCTTCGACTGTCTTTTGTCCCTATCATCAGATTAACTCCGGACCTCCATTATGTTGTAGTGTCATCAGAACTACATATGTGTGCCAAGTTTCAACAGAATCGGTTCATAGGTATGAAATCAATGAATCATCACCTATTTTCCTACCCTTAGGAGTACATTTTTTTCAAATTCGAATGGGACCAATTTATAAGCATACTCTACTTATTAAAAGAAAAATTATCCAAATCGGATAACCCAGTTCAAAGTTATGCGTGGTAGAATCGGTTGGAAATAAAAATTCAGTGGGTGAACTAACAATCATCCCCCATTTTCCTACCCTTAGAAATGGATTTTTTTTCGAATCCAAATGGGACCCACCTCGTGGTATATTTCATGCATCAAAGAAATCATCATCAAAATAGGATTACTGTGTGGAAAGTTATGTTCGGTCATACATAAAAAAATTTACGCGTCGACTAGAGAACCTCCTCCTTTTTTTCGTCGGTTAAAAATACCAAAGTCGTGGGGCCAAGGGTAAACCATGTTTCGAAATAACATCCAGAATCGGAAGAAAAAACTGTTTTTGCAGCAGTTTCTGGGTCAGGAACAAAGGCGCCACCACTAAACGTATTTGAGGTGAGAAATATTTGGGATTCCTGGCAACCAGATGACAAAAACTCGTTTCCAGGAACTGCATATGCAGCTAGTGTCAATAGATGGATGGAAAGTGTATCCCACAATTATTTTCAAAAAACGTTCATTCCTGCATTAGGACCAAAAAGAGCCGTATTGCTGGTATATGACGGTCATAGTACACATATAGTATTGCACTTGTTGAACTATCATGGGAAAATTACATCACAATAATCAAACTTCCTCTTCATACCAGCCACTTCTTGCAGCCATTAAATTCAACTGTATTTGAGTCTGTAAAAGATAGTTGGTACCAACAACTCGTAACTTGGCAGAGACGTAATACTGGATTCAAAATTCTGAAAAAAAAAAGAGTTTTCTCATTAAATGGAATAATGTAAACGGATAAATTATCAAAAGTGGATTCGAAAAAGCTGATATTCATCCGTTTAACCGCCATGTCATACCAGAGGAGAAATACCATCCAGAGTTTAAAAAGATGGAGAAAACAACAGGCTTCAGAAGACCAATCAATAATTGAAGCTGAAAACTCGACCTCAAATATTGATACTATTACCAACAATGATGCTCAATCGATAGATGATGACAAAACTGTAGAAGACCTGGCAAGTAATAATTTTGATGCAGCTCCAATTAGCTCAAAGCTGAGATTTGAGGAGCTTCTGTTGTATACCGTAAAATAGACCAACAACAACAGTTCGACAGTCACAAAAAGAAAGAAGGTAGCTGCATGTACATGAGTCGTAACCTCGAAATGGACTCACAGTTCAGAATAGAGTGAGGGAATCAGAAGGAAAAGAAACACAGCAGAAGAAATAAAAGAGAAATGCAAAAGAAAAAAAAAGAGAAGAAATTTTCAGCAATTCAAACTCAGAGGGGATGGTAAAATATGACAATCTTGACGCTGAAATGTGGAAAGATGCAGCACTAGTAGTTGAAGAAGTTAGGAAGTTGGGAAGTTGGGTCGCTGTTGAGTATACTATCTCAAAAAAACACGTGTAACATTTTATCGAGAAAATTGACAGCAAGATTGAAAATGAATGAAGGATTCGTTTTTTGAGAAATGAGAATAGTAGTAACAACTTATTCTGTCCTGATATATAGAAGCCAAATAAGATTATAAAAATGTCACCTGAACCCATACAGATGGGGCCACTTAACTTTCAGATCGAATTTAACAGGGCTAAACTTTTAAATTATTGAAAGTTTGTAACTTTCTTACTAATAAAAATCTTGTATTCTAGAACTTTTCACATTTTCCCCAAAAATAAAACAGTTTGACCAAGCTAAAATTCATTGTCACACTAACCCCAAATAAATGGAAAAGGGTGACCTTGAACATTTGGAAAAAATATATCATAACTTAGATAACTTCTATATATGATGTTATAAAAATACCTAGCTCTGAAAGTAGTCAAGTTCTTGAAGACCATAGGAAAAAAATTCAGGTGCTTAACAAGCTCCAATATCTTGTATAATGTATCATACAAATCAACTTGTTGAAAACTGGGTCACAGTTCAACGGGTTCACCTTATTTGAATTAATATGTCCAGAAAACAATTATTGATACTTCTAGATGTATTGATTTCCAACATTTCTGAAAGATCGAGTTCACAACATTTCTCTCCTACATGCAATTTTTCAAACAATGTTTCCCGACCAAGAGGTGAGTAGCAAAAGTTGATTTTTTCACCATTGATGAAAACATTAATATGTCCTGGTATTCGCTCCCCAAATGATCTGCGAATATTTTCATTGCGAAACAAATTAAACTTGTCCTATCCACCTGCTGACTGAAAAACATTGTTTTGCTAACAAATTTAAAATATTACATGTGAAACAGGAAGGTTACACTCGACCTCATGGAAAGTTTGGAAACAGTCTCAATACATCAAGCATGTATGTAAGCATATGTAATTGAAATATTTCCCCTTTGTTGATTTTGCTTTATTGAGGATTAAACAGGTGATGGTTATAATTCCTACCTATTAACTCTCCTATTAACACTTGTTGAAAAATGTGGACACTGACCCAAATATGTTATTGTATATTTTTCATCTGGAGCATTTATGCAATTAATACTGTTTTGATTGAATCGGTCCAAAAGGAGTTTTGTAATCTAGATTTGAATACAGTATTATCATAATCGAAGCGAAATAAATCTACCAAACCGGATGTTACAAAACGTCATACCTATTATGTTGAGAGCTTTATTGAGGTGGGCGTTCAATATGGCTTGTAAAACTAGCCCGATAGAGGAGCCACCGTGCAAATGAGTAATTATAGTCAAAACTGATTTCTACTACGATACGTTATCCGGGGAACGGCCGGCGGGCACTTTCACAGATTATAGTTCTACTCTTTGGCACTGTTGATTATAAAGTTACGTACTTCATGTAATAGCTGCCTTGAAGTATCGATTATCATTTGGTTTGGAAATTAATCAGGAAGAAATGATTCGTGAAATCGTTATTCCAAAATAACATTCTTTGAAAATAAAATCCAACGTTGTTATATTCATTATCATGAGGTCCAACAAACGTTAAAAAAAATCGTAATTAAATCATCGGGCTTGGCAACATGCCAGTTGGGTTGTCCTGTGAAGGTCGAATCCATTCCAGCGGCAGAGGAGTCGTTATTGGATTTTGAATTTTGATATTCTTCTAGTGAATGTTTTGAAAATCTCACATTGTCAAGCAGGCATATACTAGTTTTGAATCCCAGGATCATATGTATTTTGATTGCGACTTTTGTGTTAGTTTGTTTGGATAAGTCGTTGGGAATGAACCGATTTTCATGAAATCAATGAATTCTCTTTGGATGCCATAATTCACTGGTTGAATTCCTAAAACAGAATATTTCAGGGTTGGAATTTGCAGCTCATAATTTTTGAGAAAAAAAACTGACCTGATTGGTTGTCTAGTTTGAAATTTTTCTCATTTGATTGGTTCAAAAATGATGACGGGGAAATAGTCTCATACATCGCCTGTCATTTTCAGTAGTTATATCGCAAGTGGGGGATATTTTGGTGTGTATACTTTGACATTTCTGTGTCAATGTTGTAGAAATTCACGAGTGGCATTTCTGCAACAATTTTGGCGGAAAAATATCCATCACGAGTGGTATATGACCAGATTATATATCGAGCTATCTATCACAAATATACGCACACTTGAAAAAACTATGTTTTTCTACGTTTTTTCGAATTACTTCTAAGGAAGTGTTTCCGAAACGGTCGGATATCATTGTTTAATCTGAAAGTGACTTGGACGTCATCTGACAGTGACTCAATTATTTTTGTAGGTTTGTTATAAACAACGGTAAATACCCACTTGTTTTATAGCAAGTAGCGTATATATTCGCGGATATACTAGAAACATGGTGTACATTCGCTGATATTGGAATTTGATTGATTAGATAAATGCATTTGATTTTGAGTAATATAATCACCAATATAAGACTACAATAATTTACCTACGTCACATATATGAAGAAAAAAATACTTCAAAACCCCCAAGGAACCATATTCCGTTTCAATACTTCAAAAGAAAATTGTTATATTTCATTATTGCTTTATGAGTGTTCAATGGTTACAAGCATTGTACAGAGAGTAATTTTTAATGCAACACATATTTGCCTTTTTGAAGAAGTTTATTGGAGCTGTCTGCTATTTTGAATGTTTCTGATTTTGACAACAAATCATACTCTCCGACCCCAAAATACTTTACTACAAATCACCAGACACATTTCCCTAAAAACTCTTAAGTAGAAGGCGCAAGAATACCTATTCTGTATTCGCGGCAAGCTTATGGATCTGATATTCATAGATAACCTAGGTCAAACAATTAAAGAAATATATTTTTCTTCTATAGTGCGTTTGTATAAAAACTTGTCTTTAAAAATATTTTTTTATTTATTTTCAATTTTTGCTTTTTAATGCATTTGTATAAAAGTTTGTCTTAATTTTTTTATCATTCTCAGTCAATTCTTTCTAGTTATTCATGAAATCCGTCATCTCATTAATTTCTGACAAAATGTTGAGGATCTTCGACCCCAAAAACCTAGTCATACCAATTTTGAATAGAATCGGGCCATAATCACAGAACTCGTCATCTCAAATTCATGAATTTCAACAAAAAAAATCATAATCTCCTATCAGAAAAACTCCGACACACCAATTTTGAATAGAAACCATAGTCGCAATACTCGTTCGCCATCTTAGATCAATGAATTTCGACAAAAAATCAATTAACTTCGACCCAAAGAACACCCACATACCAATTTTGAATAGAAGTGCCCCATAATACGAAACTCATCCGTCATTTTGTTTTTTTCTGTAACAAAAATTTCATAATAGATTGTCACCGGAATTATGAACACCTGTCAAAGTTAATTGGACGACTAGAGGTGGATCAGAATTAATTTGCAAAATTTCACCCGTACGTGCAAATCGAGAAATAAATAATAATCACAGAAAAACAAACATGTCAAGGTTTATGAAAGCTTGTAAAAATATCAGCGTTTTGCGAAAAAACACAATTTTCAAAATATTGAATGAATTAACTGGCAAAGAGGTGCACTACCCTCAGATGGAAGTTTAGAAAAATGATTTCTCGTGTGCCTATTATCAGTCAGGAAAAGCTCCGTTATATTATACATATAGAACCTCCGGACTCCTTCACTGAATGTTGATTTTCATTTATCCTTACCCAAATTACTCCTCATGATACGATTATGAATAAATTGAACTATTTTCATGGGTCTTCCGTTTGAAATAAAAAAGAAGCATGTATTGGCTCATTTTCTTAAATTTTCGACCAAAAAATCTCAATTTTTTGCATAGAATTCAATCCCAAATTAACAGTCTGAAAAATGTATATATTTGAATTTCAATATCAAATCACTGTATGTAGTGAGCCCAAAATCCCTTATTTAATCCATTTTGCATTTCCTGTTTCCTTACGGGAATTGAAATGAATATAATATATGAATTGAATGCGTTGACATATAATGACAGGTGACAGGGCATAGTGGTGCAATATCGAATCTACTAGTGGTTTTATCGCAAAACAATATCGAATCTACTAGTGGTTTTATCAGTATAAAACAGCGGGGAGACGTTTTATTATTATGAAACCAATCTGACTGGTTCTCTGTTTGAAATTTTGGCCATTTGATTGGCTCAAAAATAATGAGTGAAATAGTCAGTGATAACGTGATTCATCGTTATGTTTCCGAATAAGTACAGTTGCACAGGAAGATATTGTATGATATTCGTTTAGGAAGTAATTTCAACAGTTGCATCATAGATAGCTATCGAAATATGATGTTGCAATCAAACTAACAAATTTAGTCATATTACCGGAAGTGAAAATACTCCAATTGAAAATTCTAATTTCTCCTTCTGCATTGAAACTTTTTCAGTTGCTGTTTCCCAGCAATTTTCCATGTCGCAAAATATCGAGTATGCATATTCCTTTGATGTACGAATGATAATATTGAGCCTACGCAAGTTCAACGGTGCATGTCAATTTCTTTCGGCTCACAACCAGCTGACTTTTCCCTACGGATTTCTCCGTATATTCTTACGGCTCTCGAGAACTTCGTCTTTCTCAAGTTGGATTAAGGTATCCGAGGAGAAAGTGAAATATATTCAGTAGAGTAGTATTAACCAAGGGTGCATGTATTTTGCCAACATATACGCGGGTAAAAAAGAAATAGATACCAGAAATATGTCACCTGAAATATCTGGTACTGAATCATTGTATGCCTACGAATGGATTATTTCCAGAGCAATAGGGTGGAGAGATACCTAAACATATGTTCGACATATTCTCATGATATTTCACAACCTATATGTATGATCGATTGAGATACATAGAAAAACTGGTTGGTTAATAATTTTGGAGCGTTCGTTGTTTTTTCATATATATTTTATATTTCTTATAGAAAATGGAACTGGCAATTCACATATTTCTCCAAGTGAGATACAGGTACCTTATCTTTTCTTAAAAATTTGGCAATCTATGCATCAGATCTAATGATAGGCCAAGTGCTCGGCCAAACCCTTTCATCAGAGTAGGCACTGATAACAAGGTTGGTGATGTTGCAACTGACTTTTTCGTTTAAATCACATTACAACATTGCAAAAATCAAACAAACCATCATGTGTGATAATCATCAGAGTATATATAAGTGAGTATAAGTGTTAACACATATCAAACTGTATTAATCCAGGAAATTGATTACCATATGATTTAATTCAATAGCGGAAATGCGAGCACCCCCACTGATCTATATACAAAACATATGCTAGTTCCAGCAAGCGACGGTTTGAGTCATGACGCACGGCAGTTCGCAGCCCTTTCCCGGAAGGATATTTTAGGATGTTCGATTGCTGATATCATTACTTCAAATTCCATGTCATCATGGGCCATTGGCAATTGGCGTTTGTTGCTAAGTTTATTTTTTACATCTCCAGATGTCTTAAATTTTGTTAATAATTTCCTTACTGTGATATAGTGAAGATTTTTCTCTGGGTGTGGGTTATTAAGAATTTCTGCAGCTCCACGATAAGTTTCATAATTCTCACCCACAATTAACACAATTTCAATTTTATCTTCAGTACTCAATGTTGCTGGCATTTCTACCAAATTTTATAATACTTTCCACCAAATTCCGCTAAAAACAACTGATGTTTTGAATGTCACTGTCAAACATTTCACTGTCTGAGATTTCTTGTCAGAGCATCCTAGATTGTACAATAATTACTTTGTTAATTAATTTTTGTTATTGTAGAGATGTTTCGAGAAATAACAAGAAATACTATAAATTAATGCAACTGCGTATTTGAAGGTGATTTTTAATCCCGAACAACTTTTCACAATAACAATTTTCGGCATTGTGAAATATAAAGTTACTTTACTCCTGAGTAAAATTCATATTTTTTGACATACCTCGTATAAGATTGATAGAATTTGATATCTGATAGTTGCATCTTGGCTTTAGACCATGCAGAACTTTTTATGAGAAATAACTTTTTGTTGTAAAATTAATAATAAAAGAGTTTCCAATGTGTAGCCAACTTAAGCAGACTCACTGTATATATATATATATATATATATATATATATATATATATATATATATATATAATTACATGTCCTGACTTACTGACTCACTGATTGACTGATGTACGATAAACGCCCAGATCGAACCTCTGGACCTAAGAGCTAAAATTCAAGGTGAAAGTGAAAGTACAGTTGGTTTTGAAATTAGAGATATGGAAATCAGTATTTGGGCTCTTCTTCACAAATAAAGACGAATGTGTTTCAGGGTTTCTGAAAATTCAACCCTGAGGGGGTAGAATGTATGGTTAGTTTTGAAGTTAGGATCATGAAAATTGGTATTTGAAGGGCCTTTGTTACAAATAAAAAATACGTGTTTCGGTGTTTCTGGAAATTCAACCTTAAGGAGTGAGAAGGGTGTTACATGGAGATTGGAAGTTTGTGTAGGAATTCCATTAGTTTTCAAGTTGGGGTAATGAAAAATTTAAATTAAATAGAAGAAATATGTATATCAGTTTTTTTGAAATTCAACCCCTAAAGGCGTGAAATAGAGGTTGAAATTTTGTATGGGGGTTCCGTTAGTTTTCAAGTTGGGCTCATAAAAATTGGTATTTGAGGTCTCTGTAAGGAATAAAGAAATACATGTTTTAGTGTTTTCACAAATGCAACCTCTAGGGGGTGGAAGTTTGTGTGAGTGTTCCGTTAGTTTCGGAGTAAGGAGCATAAATATTGGTATTTGAAGTATCTGTTACAAATAAAGATGTTTCAGTATTTTTAGAAATTTTGTCGCAAAACGGGTGAGTGAATTTTGTATCGTCACAAAAAACACAAAGTTCAACGCGGACGAAGTTACCAGCTAGTTGTAGTAACAGTTAATGATTGAAGTAAGGTGGGTAAGTTAGTATTTTGAAAGTAATCCAAATTAAGTAGGTGGCAATTAATAGATTCCAGCCTCAAAAAATTGAAAAAGTTTTTAACAAAAAATCAAACCGACGAAAAAATAAACCGAATATCAAAAGTAAAATGTACCTTGTTAGTCTTAATAACTAGGCTCATTAACTAATGCAAGTAACTAATTCTGAGTCGGCGCCAAACAAAACAATCAACGAAGATCATCAAATTACTTCATAGACTTGATCAAAACAAAATAACATCAAAATGCAACGTGAAATCTGCAGCGATAAACAATAACATTCCGAAAATGCGCTCTCGCCACGACCAATCACAAAGACGAGTGCCCTCAGGTGTGTGCCGGTTCGGGTAGCTGTCTCGCTGATATTGACTCCGAGAACGCTCGGCAATTACCAGCGAAGGGACACGCCGCCGCTGCGCACTCCGCTGCTATCACTTTAAGCTTTATATCATTAATTCGCTTGTTTGTAAGTTTGGCGCCGACTCAAAATTAGTAACTTACATTAATTTAGGAGCTTAGTTATTAAGACTAATGAGGTTCACTTTATTTGTTGATTTCCAGTTTCTTTTTTCGTCAGAATAGTTTTTGTTGGAAAGTTTTTATTATTTGACATTCACTGTGACCCAGTCCCGTATACAGATGCACCTTTTCATTGACTCTATAAAAACTCTACTAGTTTTCCCGTCCAAATTGTATGGTGTATAATGGGGGAACCCAGAAAACCTATTCTCCAATTCAGCCCTACTTTCGAGTCACTATTTCCCGTTTTCAAATCCCAGGAGACAGCAGACTGCGCGGCGGTATTTTCGGATGTTTTACGCCCACGTTCCTGCAAGCAATTCGTGTCTGAATTGAATTATCTCGTGTTCGGGAAACATACAGAGAGACAAAATGGTCGATGAACAAGAAAAATGGCTCTTTACTGTCGTGCTCCTATCCGATCGTCTGGAACAACGGACATAATTACACTATTGACCCTGATTATGTCTTGTTCTGGATCGGGATTGACACAATATTGACATTGTTTCAGCTGCCTGAACTATCCATCGATCGATTTTCACATTGAAGTTGGGAAATTTTGTGAAATTTCAATTGTTTCGATTTTGTTACATGTTGGGATTGCTATTTGCAATGGGGAGAAGATAAAGTAATAGCCGTACAAACACGTAGAGATTTGGAATGGCACGTATTTATCTTTCAGCTAGTGGGTAAGCACGCACCAGATTTCACCGGTTCAGATGGGTATTCAAGTTCACATTGCAACTGGAAAACGCCGCTATCTACAAACATGTAGGCTTTTTAAAAGTTCAACTGTGGCAGTTTGGTCAATATTACGGACGATGTTTCTGGGACCGGAATATAGCATCACGCGTATCTCTGGATCAATTAGTTTTCAATATTATAATAAAATAAATTATTAAATAATTCCCAAAATTATCGTTCATCTGTAACAAAATGCAATATCTATTTTGAATGAAATAGTTTCAGTATTTAATTGAAATGACTCTCCAATGTTAAGTGATTGTCAAGCATAAACTCTAGATATTTGAACTCGTGTACTAATTCAATTTCATTATTTTCTATTTTAATGTGAATTTCATTTATATTAATTAGTCTGTATATAATGGTGTTGCAATCATCATCCGTTTTGTTTTATCAACGTTCAGTTTCAATTTGTTCATTTTAAAGTATTCTGTTATTCTATTTAAAGAACTATTCATTTTTCGTACTGCACTATTCAAATCTCTATCAGTTACTGATATTAGAGTGTCATCTGAAAATACGTGTATATAGACATATTCATTATATTGATTTATATCATTTATGTACAGGAGGAATAATAGTGGACCTAGAATGCTTCCTTGCGGGACTCCGTGTTTCACTTCTGATGGAACTGACAATGAATTGCCAACATTTGTCTGTTGTTTTCTGCCTGTAAAATAGTAGTATATTATGGTTTATAGTTTCAAATGCTCGTCTTAAATCCAAGAATACTGCCACATTATACATATTTCTGCACATATTATTCTTCCATTCAGTGACAGTCAACTGAATGGCTGACTCACATGAATGATTGGACCTTAAACCAGATTGATTCATAAAAAGTATATTCTTTTCATATCAATATTGTAACAGCTGTTGATAAACTACTACAAGAACAGGAAAGGATGATTGACAGGAAACAATGTGAATTTTTTTAGGGAAGGCTAGTTATAAATGCTCAAATAGGTCGCCATCATGTTCCACACAAGCTGCTACTCTTCTAGTAAATGAGCCCCGAACTCTAGTAAGCATTGCTCCATCAGTTGAACGGCTTCCGTGATCCTGTTTTTTATATCATCTGCAGTTGTTGGACCATCTCTGAAAATCCTTTTCTTCATGTACCCCCTAAGAAATCAATCTATAAGAGTAAGGTCTGGGGATCGCGCGGGCCAAGGAATGATAACTCCTCTGCTTATCTAATGATTAGAATAGGATTGATCTATAAATTCTTGCACTATCCTATGGTTATGCGCTGCAGCACCATCATGTTGCAACCACATGGTCCTTGTGGGGTTCAAATCCACTTCTAACATCCTGGAAAGATGTTTGCGAAGAAAATGTGAATACTTTTCACCATACAGCACAAGATTTTCGATTGCATAACAATGCATATTATGTCTGTTGACCGATCCCTTGTTCTTAAACGTTGCTTATCAGAACCCATAATTTTGTTTATGATTTGTTTATAATCCTCATCAATCATCACCATACAATTCTTGATGTAGTTTCAGATGATAAGGGTGGAACTTATGTTTCAATATTATTCTGTTCACACTACTTTCTGAAATATCCCTTTTCGCTACTATTTCCTTAGTGCTCAAGTGAGGATTTTCCTGTAGCATCAATAAAACTTACAACTCATTTTTCTCATTGATCTGATCACCTCCCTTCTTTACACGCTTTATATTAGCTTCACTTGTATGTTTGTTTGTTTGTAACCGACTCCTTTGGGCGTGATTTTGACCCACTTCCAGACGTCCGAATGATTTGAAACTTGGCAGGTATACATTATTCCGGTGACAACGCATCAAAGAATTTTTGTGTGAAGAAAAAACAAAATGGCGGCTCCAATATGGCGTATGAATTTTGTGATGGTTCGATTCCTTCAAAATTGGTATCCGAGGATTTTTGTGGTCGGAGATTGTGATTCTTTTGTCAAAATTAAAAATTTAAGATGGCGGCTCCAAAATGGGGGACGAGTTCTGTGATTATGATCTGATTCTATTCAAAATTGGTATGTGGGGGTTTTTGGGGTCGAATATTATGATTCCTTTATAAAAATTGAAAAATTTAAGATGGCGGCCGAGTTTTGTGATTATGGTCTGATTCTATTCAAAATTGGTATGTAGGGGTTTTTGGGGTCAAATATTATGATTCCTTTTGTGAAAATTGGAAAATTCAGTATGGCGGCTTCAAAATGGCGGCAGAGTTTTGTAATTATGGTCTGATTCTATTCAAAATTGGTATGTGGGGGTTTTTGGGGTCGGAGATTATGATTACCTAATTTGATAAGATTATTCCATTTTTTAATTTGCAAAAAAATAATAAAAATAATAGTTTAAAAAAAAATAAAAAACACGCTTTTATAAATAAACCACACTAAAAAGTAGGAAATAAATAATAGTTTGAAAAACACGCTTTTATAGAAAACCAGACTAAAAAAATAGAAAATAAGAAAAAAAATATTTTATTTAAAAAAAAGCGTGGGGTGCATGGTATCAATAATTATATAAAGTACATGATTCGATGAAATTCACAGTTTACAATGACCACCAAACCGGTGTTCAGGAAACAAGATATTTGAGATCATTCCTTTGAACCCATCGAGGACACACAAACATACGCTTATTTTTACAAGCTTTTATTTAACTGGCTTCGTTCGTATGTCATTCGTTCTGTCATTCTTTCCGGTTCCAAATTTATAATCCGTTTCTGGAGCACTTGCCGACTTGCTGAAATTTGGCAGGTGTTCATAATTCCAGTGAAAATCCATTATAACATTTTTGTTAGAGAAAAAAAAAAAAACAAAATAGCGGCTCCAAAATGGCGGAGGAGTTCTGTGATTATGGTCCGATTCTATTCAAAATTTGTATGTGGGGGTTTTCGGATTCAGAAATTACGAATTTTTCGTTAAAATTTATGGAGTTGAAATGGCGGCTCATGGAATTTTTGTTAGAGTAAAAAACAAAATGGTGCTCCAAGATGGCAGACGAGATTTAGGTTTATGGTTCGATTCGATTCAAAATTGGTATGTGGGGGTTATCAGGGTCGAAAATTATGAATTATTTTTCAAAATTCATAAAATCAGAATGGCGGCTCCAAGATGACCGATGATATCTGTGCTTATAGTCCGATTCTATTCAAAATTGGTATGAGGGTTTTTTTCCGGGGTCGGAGATTATGAACTTTTTATCAAAATTCACAAATTCAAGATGGCGGACGAGTTTTGTAATTATGGTCCAATTCGATTCAAAATTGGTATATCGGAGTTTTTGTGGCCGGAGATTGTGAATTTAGTCGAAGATTATTGATTTTTAGTTAAAATTCACAAATTGAAGATGGCAACTCCAAGATGGCGGATGAGTTGATCTTTAGATGCCTCCTCATTGAAGGACTTGATGGCTCGGAACTTACACAAAAATGCATAGATTGAGGCGAACTCAAGTACAAAAAAGCACAAAATAAAATTATTAATAAAAAAAGTTTTCAAAGAAAAGCTTTTATTCAAATGCACTAAAACGTCAAAAATAATTTCTTTGGATGTGTGACGTAGGTTATCCCGTGAGTTATAGATTCAAAAGCATGTCGCTTTTGTATTTCAACTGAAAAGCTTTTGAATCTATAACTCACGGAATAACATACGTCACATATCCAAAAAAAGTATTTTTTACTTTATAGTGCATTTGAATAAAAGCTTGTCTTTAAAAAGTTTTTCTACTACTTATTTCATTTCTTAATGGATTCCAAAAGGGGCGAATACCCGAATCATTTGAATAAAATAGTCTATTCAAGCATATTTTTGGTCATGGAGTAGGTACAGGCAAAAATAGGAAAAAATATCTAACGACTAGTTGATCCGGTTCACTGGTAGCAATGAGGAAAAGTTATTTTATCGTCATGAAATGACATTTCATATATGCAAATGATGGTTTAGACAAATATTTTCCTGAGAGAATAATAAAATCAGAAAATATTGTTGATAATGAGAGTTAGAGTAGCGTGGAAGTATTTGTTTTCCATGCAAAGGGTTGGTTTTACCTTTCACGCTCATAAGTTATGAAATATTGTATTTTTAATGGATATATCTGTGGGTAGGAAAAATTATTGTTCAAAGTATATCATAGATAGGAATATATCTAAAATCACTGAGCGCTATTGATTATATTAGTTTTTTGTAAGCTTTTTTACTGGAAAAAATGGCCCGACCAGGAAACTGAATAATGTTTCACATATGTTTGGCAAATGAGTGAACGAGACAGTGAGGATATTCGAAGAATGATCGGAGAAATCGGTTCGGTGCGAAATCTCAGACGATACACACCTCTCTCATAGCATTATGTTTTTTTAGTTATATAGGTCTTGCCAGCCTGATTTCAAGTTATTCAAAATTTCTCCTCATTTGAATAAGTAATAGGTCATTCAGAATAAGTTCAATTGATTGAATTCCATTGAGATTTTACCTATGGATATCCTTTCTGTTATTTTATTAGATATATTAGGGACCAATAGACACAGATAATTCATTCAACTGAGCTTAATGAAGTTAATATCTGTTCCATTGCTCAATAAGTTTTTAATTTAGAATGAATGAGAGAGAATGTTGAAAGAAAAAGAAATTTGGATTTTATTCAGTATAAAAGTTACAGTTTCAAAAATTCAATGAGTCTTTTTAGAAATTGAGAACCTGAAAGTTTAGAATCAGTGGTAGTGCTCAAGTATCTAGAGTTCTTCCAGTCTACCGATGGTCTATGGTCTTCAAAGTTAGAATTTTCGATAAGGGAATTATTTTGAGATGCTTTGACAAATCTCATGTCGCATTTTCTCGAATCCACGCCAGCACAACTCTTTCGAAGGAAATTTGGTTTCGCAACCGCTCGGCGATAAAAAATACAGTATAATATCAAGAACTAAGGATATTATTCTAATTAATTAATTAAAAAGACCAGTAGTAAGTACAGCAGCATATTTTTTGTCACATATCTGAAATCGTAGCTAACTTACAACATCATTAAAATAATATTTCCCAATGAGTATAAGGCCATAATAGACAAAATTGCACAGAAAATACTTTATTTTTGCTTTTTCAATGAAAAAAAAAATAAAATTTCTCCTTGTGTTGAAAAGATGAATACATTATGTAATCGGAACAATTTATGATTATTTGCAGATTTTTCATTGCACGTTTTTCATTTCTGGGTGCCATACCAACCTTCTGCCAAAGCAGATATATTTGCAGGTTATACCCAATAATATGCCTTTTTCTTGTGGCGGATGAACTACGAAATATTGATCCGCTAACTTTTGTCTTGCGTTGTTGACAACGGATCTACCTCAAATATAACAAGCTTACAAATATATGGGAGTGCTGAGTACATATTAGAGAGTAGCACTGGGAAACCATACTTCTTCTCTGGAGTTGAGCGCAGTTAAGCTGTTCGATACAATACTACACAATATAAGAAATATAACTTCGTGAAAATTCTGAAAATGTTTCTCTTTGGAATGAAAAGACAATTCATAATTAATTCACTTGAATTAGTACCTGATGGAAAACTGAATGGTCAATTTGCTCAACAGAGAAGTCTATTATGTTCAATATATTGGTATAATGATTTCAAGTTATCTATACTATCATATTCTTCTATTCACGATATTTTTATTTTAATATATATTATCTTTCTTCACACACTACGTTAGCTTCAGAGGTATGTAAGTGTGTAAATAACGGAAATTTATAAATTAATTTAAATACGATAATTTGATAGCTTTGGCCAAGATCGTCAGAAATGAGATAATTGATAAAAAAAACCTTTTCAAAGACACAAGCTTTCATTCAAATGCACTAAAAAGTGAAAAATAGTTGCTTTGGATGTACGACATAGGTTATTCCGTAGTAATAGATTCAAGAGCCTGTCGTGCAAAGTTTTCAGTTCGAATACAAAAGCGAAAACCTCCACATACCAAATTTGAATAGAATCGGACCATAATCACAGAGATCGTCCGCCATATTAGAGCCGCCATTTTGATTTTATTAATTTTGACAAAAAAAAAAAAATCTTCAATCCGGAAAACCCACATACCAATTTTGAATAGAATCGAATCATAATTATAAAACTCGCCCGCCATCTTGAATTCATGAATTTTGACAAAAAATTCATAATCTCCGACCCCGAAAACCCCCACATACCAATTCTGAATAGAATCGCACCATAATCACTGAGATCGTCGGCCATCTTGGAGCCGCCATTTTGATCCTAAGAATTTTGACAATAATACATAATCTTTGACCTTGACTAGCCCCACATACCAATTTTGAGTCGAATCGGACCATGAACACAAATCTCGCCCGCCATCTTAGAGCCGCCATTTTGTTTTTCTCTAACAATAAATCCATAATGCATTGTCACAAGAACTATCATTACCTGGCAAATTTCACGTTAATCGGTCAACTATAGAAGTAGGTCAAATTCAACTTGCAAGATTTGATCACAGAGAGACACCGGGACAGGTGAAACTAAATAAAAGCTTGTAAAAAATAATCCAAGATATGGTGAATGCGCCAATGGATATCCACCAAAACTTACTAAAAACTTCCAGCTCATGTGGATGAATCAATCGTTTTTTCCCGTAATCTTTTTTAGTCATCTGCAGCAATATAGACCGAACAATTTCGTGGAGTAGTGGTTAGCGCGTCAGTCTCTCACCCGGGAGGCTCGGGATCGATTACATTCTAAGGAGTTTTTTTTCCTCGGTTTCAGATACACACATTTTTAATTAGATAGATAAAAATTTATATATATTTAAGGTTTTTGGGTGAGTTCAAGAGCAGTGGATGATCATTGTAAATGAATGAATCTGTGGAACGAAGCATTTAGAAACAGACACGTTTTCTTCTATTTTGGAACGAGAAGATTTGTTGTAATTTTCCCCGTTGAAAATTCAAATGTAACAAGAATTCTGGTAATTTTATCCAGTTTCAAATGTGATTCGGGAAATATTCTCATCACATATCATTCGTGCAAGAGGATTTCATCGCAAATTTTCTTAAATTTTCCCTTAAGCATTTTGCCTCTGGAAAATTTAACTTGGGCAATTTGCGGCCTTATTACCAAAGATTAAACCACTTCGCTTTCGTGGTTCAATCAGATAATAAGACCGCAAATTGCAAATTTTCAGGCAAAATGTTTTCTCGAAAATTTATAAAATTTTTGAGCGGTAAAGCCTCTAGCACTCATGCTATTACCCTCGATGAAAGTTGAAAATGAAAACTCATTTCATTCAACGGAGGTAAACTCAAAACCTGTGCTTCTAGGTAACACCATAGAATTGTAATTATAATATACTGACTAGAATGCGTTTCAAGCTGCGCGAAATGTCCCATGCATGGTGGCCGCCATTGTTGTTTATGTCCTCCTCGCAGTAGCGGAACAATTCCAGTGGCATTGCTTGTAATGGAAAATAGGGTATATCATGATAAAACGTTTTAATAAATGATGCATCAAAGGTACAGAGGATTGTGAATATAAATGTTATATACCTATGTAAAAAATGTTTACTCTTCCACCCATCTATTATACGAAGATATATGAGACATATTTTACACATCCTTATAATTGAATAGGTATTTCTATCAAGATTTTTTATTGCACTATATAAGGTCACATTTGATGTGGGTGCCAGATCATAGGGGGTTCAGAGATAACAAAGGAACAGATTGCCTCGCCAAAGAATAACAAACACAATTTCCTGACTCAGAAACCTTTTGTGGAATCTCTAAAGTCCATAAGAGAGAAGAGTTTCGACGCTGGAAAACATGAAATGAAATCTCATTGGAATAAAGTGCCAGGATAAAGACAATAAGCGAAAAGGCTAGTGAGCCTATCGCCAAAGAAAGTTGAACAGCTTCTCGAGTTGGACAAGAAATACTTGAAATTGGTAACGGGACTCCCACTGGACACTGGACACTGCCCTCTGAGGTATATTTTTAACATTGTATTTATCCATTTTTCAACCGACGAAACCAAAAAGCAGGAGGTTCTCTAGTCGACGCGTATATTTTTTTTTATGTATGACCACGCATAACTTTTTACAGAGGAGTCCGATTCCGATGATTCTTTTTTCATTGGATAGGGCATACTCCGAAATTGGTCCCATTTGAATTTGAAAAAAAGTCCACTCCTAAGGGTAGCAAAATGGAAAATATTTATCGTTCACCCTCTGAGTTTTGATCCGTTAACCGATTCTATCAGGCATAACTTTGTACTGGGTTTTCCGATTTGCATGATTTTTTTTATTACCTAGGGTATACCTCAAAGTTGATCATATTTGGGTTCGGAGTGAATTAATCCACCCCTATGGGTAGAAAAATAGGGGATGATTGATTTTTCACTTGTGAACATTGGCACACATATGTAGTTGACATTGACAGATCGCTATTGTCATTATTTTTGTTCTCCTATATCCATCACAATAATAACATCCTATGGAAGGATGGAATTATATAAAAAGTGATGAAATTAACTAACGAGAGCTTTCAAAAATAATTTATTTTATATAACAATAAATAGTTGAAGTAGATAATCGTATTATTTAACTGTTATTAGTTGAAGTAAGGTGGGTAAGTAATTATTTTGGAACTGAAAATCACAAAATAAAATAAACTTCCTTAGTCTTGATAACTAAGCTCCTGAACTAATGTAAGTAACTAATTTCGAGTCGGCGCCAAAAGAATAATCAACGAGGATCATTAAATTACTTCAAAAAAATTATCAGAATGTCACCGTGCATCTCTATGCCATCATTTTACGCTTTACCTAGCTTGTTTGTTTAGCGCCGACTCAAAATTAGTTACTTACATTAGTTTAGGAGCTTAGTTATCAGGACTAATAGGGAGGGCTATTTTAGTTTTTGCTTTTCAGTTCCGTTTTTCGTCGGTTTAATTTTTCTTAAAAAGTTTTTATATTAGTGATCTTTGCCTCTCGACTATACCGTATATTTTCATTGTTTGAGAATATTTTTTGCCATTTGATTAATTCTGTATTGTTGACGCTTCAAAATGTATCATATTAAAACTGTTTTTTGAAAATGCCTTCATCTGAAGGGGAAAGGATTGAAATTTTAATTATGATTGGTGTTGGCGATATGATGAGGACTCAACAAGAGGTATGCAGATTATTCCATGGAATGCACCCAGATAGTGAACCTATTTCACAATCTACTGTAAGCAGAATAGAGCGAAAATACATAGAATTGGGGCACGTGAGGGGTGCACCAAACCAAGGTAGATCTACAGTTAATGAAAATAATCAACAAGACGAGACGTAATTTTGTCGGCATCTGGATTTCATAGAAAATACATTAATTCCTGATTTGACCTAGCTTTTTCCTGATATTCAAATAGCCAATAATTTAGACCGCAGAAGGCGCACCGCAACATTTTGATGCAACTTTGGTAGCGTATCCAGTAGCTGCATAACTACGTAATTTCATATAATAATTCTTAATACGTTTATTCTTTAATTCGTTTTTTGTAAAAATACAGTATCGTATAACTTTCTAATAAAATTTTGAGAACACATTTTGTATTGTTGCTCATCCTCTACCAATTTGACGCAGCTTGTGATATATTTTTGGAATCAGCTCAGCAAGTTGACTCATAAATAAAAAAATTAGGGTGTTCATTTAATAAAACCGCTGATGACGTCATCACTCGAAGGTAGATCACCCTGTATATTGGATTATCATTTGAAAAAACAGTAAATTGAAATAAAAAATCGACCTGTTTCGGGAATTTTTAATGATATTGTTTATTTAGCTACTAATGAATGTATGCGTTACTTTATGGACACACTGAAAAGGCGATATGTATAAATAAGCATGGCCACATATCATCACCTACTACTACAAACTAATGTAAAACTTCATTATATATAACAGTTTTTAATTTATCCACTATGATCACTATAACAAAAAATACAACAAAGTACAAAGACACATCCAAACCGAACACATAGAAATTAAAGAAAATTGGAATGATTTGGCAACGCTTATAAGTGCCAACCGACAACGCCGTTATGTTTACAAATGATGATATAAACACTACCGTCATACGTTCAGTTGATTATCTTCGTCGCACGCGTGTAATATGCTTATGAAGTCATACCCTTCTTCATTGTTTGGTGTCCTCCTTGGCTATCGCATAAGGGTGCCACGAAATTCGGGTGCGCAGTAGACTAAGCGCGTTCTAGTCAGTATATTATAATTACAATTCTATGGGTAACACACAACGGATGTGGTAACAGTTGGACGGTGCTCCAATATATCTAAAACTTAGTCTTCAAATATGTGCTTTTCGGAATGAACTGATTGAGTGGTAAGTTATAGAGAATTAGCCAGCAAGGTCTCCGGATTTAACGTCTCTTGAATCCTTATTATGGGGTTGCTTGAGGAAAAAAACACTCTGCTCACCATATCCGACAACATGAAGGAGCCTCAGATGTAATCGAATATAAAGTAGTTTTCCGAATTGACCAACATGTCATCATTTTGAGCATTCTTCTTATGTTCTGTTGTTGTTTCATTGAAATATAATGAAAAGTATTGTCTTATAAATGAATCACTACCAGAATATAATGATCTTAATGTCTAATACTGAATATTCTCAACAATGTACACCACAAAAACTATTATCACTTCTATAAATAATAAGACGGAGCTGTCCCGATCCGAATACAATTGAAATTTAATCAGTTATTTGAAAAATAAAACGCCTATTTCTGGAAAATAACTGAGGTTAGCTATAGGTGACCATTATGTTGAGTAGAACTTAATTATATTTGTTATGCCTGAGAAAAAAAATAGGGTGTTCTATTCGAAATATCAAAGTGAATATTTTTTATATTGAAAAAAATCAAATGTATTTTTTAAATAATGTATAATGTTGAAAAATGGGTAATATTGAAATTATTGGTCACAAGCATTTTCGATTCATGGTTCAAATTTTGATAGATGTTTTTCAATCAATTTCGATGTTATATATTGTTTCGGCGCCAAACAAACAAGCACATCAATTATGTAAAGCGTAAAATGATGTCAGTGGGGTGCGCGGCGGCGGTGCGTCCCTTCACCGGGCACACACATGAGGGCACACGTCGTTGCGAATGGTAGTGCGGAGAGTGCAATTTTTGGAATGTTATTGTTTATCTCTGGAGATTTCATTTTGCATTTTTATTTATTCTGTGTTGTTCATTTATTTAAGGGTATTCAATGATCTTCGTTGATTGTTTGTTTGGCGCCGACTCAAAATTATTTACTTTCATCAGCTTAGGAGCTTAGTTATGAAGACTGAAAAGCTTCCTTTTATTTTTTGCTTTGCAGTTTCGTTTTTCGTCTGTTCAAGATTTTGTTAAAAAGTTTTGATTTTTAAATTTTTTGTAAAATCTACTGATTGCTACCTACTCAATTTGGAATATTTTTTTAATATTCACCCACCTTCAACCATTTACTGTTTTATATTCTATTACTAGCTGGTACCAGCAACTTTGTCAGCGTTGAATTTTGTATTTTTTGTGGCGACTATTACAAATTCACTCACCTCTTTGGGGACATAATTCCTGAAAATACTGAAACACGTATTTCTTCATTTGTAACAAAGACCTCAAATACCAATTTCCATGACCCTTACTTAAAAACTAACGGAACCCCCATATAAACTTTCACCCCTTCAGAGGTTGAATTTCTAAAAACACTGAAATCATTTTTTTTTCTATTTGTAACAAATACGTATTTTTATTCGTAACAAACTCTCCCAAATACCAATTTTTATGATCCTATCTTTAAAACTGACTAGGTATACAGACTTCCGTCCCCCTCCATTATGTTGTAGTGTCATCAGAACTATATATGTGTGCCAAATTTGAACAGAATCGGTTTACAGTTGCGAAATTTATAAATCATCCCCTATTTTTCTACCCTTAGGGGTGTTTTTTTTCAATTTCAAATGGTACCAACTTTGAAGCATATTCTATACAATAAAGAAGGAATCATCCAAATCGGATAAAGTTATGCGTGGAAGAATCAGTTAACACGTGGAAATTCAGTGGGTGAACCAACAATCATACCAATTTTCCTACCCTTAGGAGTGGAATCTTTTTTTCAAATCCAAATGGGACCAACTTCAAATAATACCTTATCCATTGAAAAAAAACTACTCTCTAAAACGTTATGCGTGGTCATAAATATACGCGTCGATTAGAGAACCTCCCCCTATTTTTTCGTCGGTTAAAAAATGAACAGTTCCAAAGATAAAAATTATTCAAATCTATGAGGGACAGTTTCAACCCTTCGAGAATTATTTCAATAATTCAGAAGGTAGTTTCAATTCCACATGACTTTTTTTTTAGTACGAGCCTATCCCTGGAAGGTAACCCTCATGCCAAGTTTGAAGTTTTCAAGTTGACCCCTTATTTCATATGTATTTTTGTTCGTTACAAATCAATTCTTTCCATTTCAATTCACTTCTTCATCTGACAGGCCCTTTCAGCATTTCATTCCTCCAGTGAAATTTATTGGAAGGGATTTGAATTCACTAATGAAGATTGACGCGTGTTTGCCGCAGATAAAGACAAAACCTGCTCTGTTCTGAATGTAAATTTGCTGTACAGGTGGTATGAGAAATATGATGGAAATTAATATGAAGTATCAAGACTAATATAATAATGATTCTCTGTGAGTTCTGCAACAACTAGGTGCATTGAGAAAATTTAAATATGAGTACATCTCTATCGTTAATTAAAATGCAACTTTTAATTATGAAATTTTGTCAAGACGAAGCCGTTTTCTGAAATACTCATTCCGAAATAATTCAATATGATGTTTATTGGAAATCTGAGAAGTGATACTATCTTCAAATTGGCCCCCAATTACCTTTTTCAAGGGATTCAGATAATGTTGAGATGCTACATCACATTTACGTAAAAAAGCTACCCTAGTTACAAGTTGCTATAAGCAACCGTTTTCTAGATATTTGGACTTGAGAAGTTCAAGTCGATTATTTCATAATCGATGCGTGTTGAAGTTATTACCATTATTTTGCATTTTTCATAAGAATGCTTGGGAAATGAATTTGACGTTTAGGTAAGTAGTTTTGGTAATTACATATTATGAGACAGTTAAACGTTTTGTTGTTTTGTTGAAGTGTCTGTAAGTTTTGAAACACTAATTTTGGAAAAATGGATTGTTTAAACAATAATGCTCATTCAGCCGATATGCATTTCGTTTATGGCCTTGCGGATGGCAATGCGTGCGAAGCAAGACGTGTTCACCAGGAGCGATTTCCTAATCGAGTACTGCCTTCAGCTCCAACATTTACCAGTCCCCACCATCGTTTGGCAGAAACAGGTAGCTTTGCGAGGGCAGCTGATATTATTGGAAGACCACGAGCAGTCCGAACCCCAGAATCGGAAGAAGCTGTTTTGAACGCTCTCGAGGAGAATCCGGAAACAAGTACAAGAATAATTGCTGAAGCTCTCAATTCTACTCAGTCCACAGTTTGGAGAATTATTCAACGATCAACAATTGTATCCATACCATATTGAAAGGGTACATGCTCCTTTGCCACGAGACTTGCCCCAACGCATTACTATGTGTCAGTGGTTCTCGAGAAAATTGGCTGGAAATCCTCAATTTTTAAGATATGTACACTCCACGGACGAGGAAAACTTTTCCCGAAATGCTATCACAAACTTTCATAACAACCATGTTTGGGCTCTGGTAAATCTGCACGCAGTTAGTGAAAGACATTATCAGTATCAAGTTTCTGTAAATGTATGGGCGGCAATAATTGATAATTACTTGATAGTTCCTTTCTTCCTTCCGTTCCGACTGAATGGCGCAACTTACAGAGGAAATGAATTGCCGGGACTACTTCAGAATGTACCATTAGAAATCAGTATCCGCATGTGGTTCATGCATGATGGGGCTCCGGCCCATTTTGGCGTTGTAGCCAGGGAATTCCTTAACACTTCTATCCAAATCGATGGATCGGTAGGGGTGTAGAAGAACCTAACCAAGCGTGGGCACCAAGGTCCCCAGATCTAAGCCCGCAAGATATTCATTTTTGGGGCCATTTGAAGTCACTATAGTGTAGTAGACGCCTGTGAAACAATAAGAAACACACCAATAATTTTTGTGCGGGTACGAGATTCAATGACAAGAAGACTGAATGCCTGTACCTTCGCTGAATGTGGACACTTTGAACGATTTATTTGAATAAAATTTAGTTTTCTTTATTTTATTTTAGTCTACATATTCAAAATTTCTTGAAATAAAATGTTGATATTTCTTGCAAATTTCATTAAAACAAATACTAATTCTGCACCCTAGATACAAAAATAACTATTTGAAACTAAAAACCAAAACTACTTACTTAAACGTCAAATTCATTTCCTAAGCATTCTTGTGAAAAATGCAACATTATGGTACTAACTTCAACACGCATCGATTATCAAATAATCGACTTGAAATTTTCAAGTCCAAATATCTAGAAAACGGATACTCATAGCAACTTGTAACTGGGGTAGCTTTTTCACTCAGATTAGGTGGCGCCCCCTACGAGTAAGATAAATAATTACATCAGGTTCGAATTCGACACCTCAGAAAACCTCTCAATACCAATTTTCGTTTAATTGAGGTTAGTATTTCGAAAGTTATTTAAAAAAAGACGAAAATATGAATAAAACTTCAACACCCTGTATCTTGGAAATGAACCGTTTCCGGACATATCTTTATTCGGACAATTCATATGAGTTTATTGTGAGGAATCACCCTGTATAAAATCGCAGGCAATGATGATATGAATATACCAATCATTCAACTTTGTTGTCCTCTTATAATACCCATTATCACTCATTCAATAAATGAATGTATCTAGAAAAACTATTTTCCCATCACTAGTAAGATTGCTAATGTCACTCTTTTACCAAAAATGAGTCAACCAATGGAATACAATGATCTTGTTCAATTAGTATTCTGCCAACTTGCTTGATATTATCGAAAAAATAATGGAAACACAAAACGTAACTTTGACAATCAGTAGCCTACCACTCAAACAATCGGGATTCAGAAAAGGGTATAGCTGTGCAACAGCCCTCTCAGATGTGGTGGACGACATCTTAGAGGTGACTTATAAAACAGATAGTAAATATCAATGATGAGAAATCCATTCCCATGAAACTGTCTGAGTACCTCGGGGAAGATCCTGGGCCCACTCTTATTCACATTGTATACTTCGAATTTTATTGACGTTTTGGAACACTGTAACTATCACTTCCACGCTGATGATACCCACTCATATTTCTCATTCAAATTCTCGGATCTGACAATAGCCGTAGATTGTATCAATACTGAGTTTGATTCCTTACACAAATAATCAACCGATGATTCTCTGAAAATTAATCCAAAACAATCCGTGGCTATGATATTTGGTGAACAAAATATCTCAGACCTACCGAATAATCAAGTCGCCTTGAAAATAGGAGATACCGAAATACCTATTAAATATTCACACAAAAATTTGGGTTCGATAGTAGATACATCTATGCGTTTCAAGCTGATTTATACGCAAAGACAGTGTCTGTCAGTGGGGGTGAAAAAAATGCAATGTAATTCAATGGTACTGCCACAGCTCAACTACTGCGATGTGGTGTACAGTCCTTGTTTGAATAGAGTAGATGCTCGTCGAATATAGAAAGTGCAAACATCGTGTATTCGTCTTGATTATGGTATACGTAAATTTAGTCGAATATCTATTTCTGAGAAGCTCAATATATTTATATATATATATATATATATATATATATATATATATATATGTATATATATACAGGGGAAGTCATCATATGGCGTGTATGTTCCACAATATCCTCAAAACGAACACACCACCCCATCTTCATAAAAAACTGAAATTCAGGACAGACGTCCATGATTTGAACATTTGCCGTCAAACACTAGGACCTTACTGTTCCTAAACACAATAAAGAAATATATGGACGTTCTTTCTCCTACAATGTCGCAATTTGTATCAATAATATTTTTTGACTAGACTGTACATTTCTAGAATTACCTCGAACAGCATTCTGTTCCAAATTCAAACAATATTTACCTAATGCCCTTTGAACTCATGACTAGATTATAAATCATGCTCTTTCTCTTTCTTTTCTCTCCCTTCTTGCTTTTTTCTCCTATTTTTTGGTTCTCTTTTAATTTTATCTCTCCTTTGAATTCACTATAAACATTGAGATCAAATGAGTTATTACGTGTTGACTCATATTTCTTCATCTCTTTTGGCCGTGATGGAAGAACAGAAACAGTATCAGCTGTTATCTGAATCAATGTGCCTTTTACTCACTGTATCTCTTGCTCCGGTATATGTGTGTCGGTAATTGATGTTTTTTGTGTTAATTATTATTATTATTATTTGAATAAACTCATTTTACTGTATTACATGGTGGGTAATAAAACTATAATTATTATGTTATCACATTATTTAACCTCAAGTGATCCACCAAGTAATTTTTTTCATATAAAGTGCTCTCCTTGAAATACTTCGATGATTGAAAATACGGAGTTTATTGGTTTTATTCTGATTCTGTTTTAAATTTTCCCAACATTCAAAAATTTTGAGGAGGTTGAAAAATATTTCGATATGCTGAAAGAAATAAGCAACATGCAATTATAGCACACATGTCTCTACTCAATACTTCCTCAGGACATAACTTTAGTTTTTCGCAAATATCTCATAAACCTCTATATTTAGGTTTTGACTTCTGGGTTGTCTAACGATGATCCTAACTAATGTCAAACCCTAATTCGTCCATTTACCGACCAACAAGAATATAGAAAAAATATGGCCACATTCGACCGTAACTACGCCACTGCTTTACTAAATACGAAAATAAAAACTGAAAGTCATCACGTTAATCTACTTAGAATTGTATATCAAGTTTAATTTTTTTTCCTACGGTAATTCTGAAGAAAAATTTTGAAATCCAAATTTTTTGAGTTTGTCTGACTTAATCCGACTCACCCTGTATATATATATATATATATATATATATATATATATATATATATATATATATATATATATATATATATTTTATGAACTTTTGAACTGATGGAATTTTTGGGTTCTGGGGACCATGATCGGTGAAGACAACAATTTTTTCAAGGTCGTTCCAATGGTGACATCCGTAATAGGTAGTACTTGTATGAAATAATCTATCTAATAATAGTAACACACCTTCGAAGTTATTTACATGCATTGATGATGACTATTATATGATTCATTTATTATCATTGACTTTCTGCGATCATGAAAATCCTATTTGTTTTCCAAGGAACAACAATAATTTCAGAATTATTTCCACAATCTATTCGCAACCAACAAAGGAATTGTGGAGAGTTCATTTGTGACTGTACGAATTAACTGTTTGTGATCCCCATATCCAAATGACCTTTCTTATTTCAGAATTCTATTTTTCATACATAGTGGGAAAGTAGAAAGCCAGAAATTTCCCCCAAATTCAACCCAATCTCTATTAATATCCAATTTCACTGAAACGATTTTCTTTGGCTAGACGCGATCTAATTTTGACGAAATTCTAGAATTTTGTTGGAAAAAATTCTTCAAACTGGTAACCTTGGAAAAACAACTATATTCTAATGTTTGCAAAACCCGAAGGAGTGTTGATAATGAATCATGAAATCATTTTTCTGATTGCCAATAAAGATCAGCTGAAGTTTTTTTTTTGCTGTGAAACCGTGGTGTGGCTTTGACTTTTCTTCTCAGTGGACATGTTTTTCACCAGATTCTTCAAGAATTGTGGGAATATATCTACTTCTATTGAGAAGATTCATTCAAAAATGGAATAAATTTCCATCAACCCAAAGAATTGACTATTTGCGAATCCTACACCCAAGAAAGTTTTTTCAAATTACAGTTTCAACACAAAATGGAGAAGTAGGAGGACATCAGGTGGATTCAATAAATACAGACAAAATTGTAGAATCGATGCTTCGTATTACAGATGTGAATACCACTTTCGTTACTTTTGAAGTAAAACTTCTCCACGCACGCTTGACTTGGGGAGTAGGCTGGTGAACGCGTGACGAGAGCGTTACGAAAAGTGTGATCGGACGACGCGAACGGTCTCGACAAAGGTGAATGCGTATCTCATACTAGTTGCTGGCGACGTAGCGTCATATGCAGCGTTCCTTGTCTATTTCCTCCCTCTACTAATACGCGGCATTCTACTCTCGACATTGGGGCGCGTTTGATTCTCTGTCCTTTTCTTGTCTCTCTTTCTCTCTCTCTCTCTCTCTCTCTCTCTTTCGCCTTGTTACTCTTCCGTATTTCGGCCTCGCGTTTCTACAATTTACTCCAGCAAATTTTTAGAATAGGAAAACGTAAAATTTAACTAATACGTAAATAATAAAGTACCTATTAATTGTAGAGGTTCACCATTACAAATAATTAGTGACATCGTGATTGAACATGACAATAATGAAATGGAAGTTGATGATGAAAATCCCACAATAGATCATGTACAAAAACCGAGACAAATTATTGGAGTTGGTAAATTAATTTTAATTTTATTTTTATAATCATTCATGACTCTAATAATAATTTACTAAATTTAGCAAACTAAAATGATGAAATTATAGGTTATTCGAAAATTAATATATATATATATATATTTCTGTAATTTTTTTTGGGTTTTGGTTCACATATAGGAATAAAACGTGGATGCAAATTTGGTACTATTTCATATTGCAATTTATTTTTTTATATAGAAAATATAACGTTTCGCTTGAGTACTTAAGCTTCATCAGATATTGTATCTGAAAAGGGTGAGAGGTGTTAGATCGTTTTTCTTGTGAAAAAAGATTATGTGTTATTACCTGTCAGCACAAAATCGGTTGGGTTAGGTTAGATGTTTATGGACCCACAAGGATTTTAGTGTAGTGGGTTTCTTTCTTTGGTTTATTCATTCTTGAATAGTATTGTTTTCACTGTGGTTGAGTAGTAAAAAGATAAACCAATTTTTCCGTTTATCATCAGATAGTTTGGAATTTTTCTGTTTTTCGATATTTAATATAGGAACGTTTGACATTGACACAAAAGACAGGGAATGACATATCTCAAGATGGTTTTAGGAATTTCGTAGTTTAGTATTGTCATCTATCTTCCATATTGGAACTAACTCAAAAGTGTATTATGATGAGTATATATTGTGATAGAAGTTTCGACTGGTGTTTTAATTTGATATGAAGGAGTTGGTGGTGTTGTTTTTTATTTTATAGTCTGTAATTTGAAAACCAACATCACGATATATCGTGGTACGATAGATGTAGATAATATATAGTAGCAAGGGGAGTAGACAGAAGTGGAAATTTAATTTAGATGATCTTGTGGTAAATTTTACTTAGTCCCTTAATATCCGTTTTATCATTTGAAGCATTTTGGTTCCGTTCCATCTTGAGATACGTCATTCCCTGTTTTTTGTGTCAATGTCGAACGTTCCTATATTAAATATCGAAAAACAGAAAAATTCCAAACTATCTGATGATAAACGGAAAAATTGGTTCATCTTTTTACTACTCAACCACAGTGAAAACAATACTATTCAAGAATGAATAAACCAAAGAAAGAAACCCACTACACTAAAATCCTTGTGGGTCCAAAAACGTCGAACCTAACCCAACCGAATTTGTGCTACAGGTAATAACACATAATCTTTTTTCACAAGAAAAACGATCTAACACCTCTCACCCTTTTTAGATACAATATCTGATGAAGCTCAAGTACTTAAGCGAAACGTTATATTTTCTATATAAAAAAATAAATTGCAATATGAAATAGTACCAAATTTGGATCCACGTTTTATTCCTATAAGTGAACCAAAACCCAAAAAAAATTACAGAAATATAATATATATGGTTCAAGAATACAAGAAGAAAAAAATATATATATATATATATATATATATACATACATACTTATAGATGGGAGCTACAGAAGTTTTACTTCAGTCGCATGGTCTAAAGCACACGTCGATTTCTTTATTTTGTCAAGTTTACACTGTTAGTGGGATGCCTTTTTTGTAAAGCAAATCTCGACGAAGTATAATCAATCCGACAATTAACACAAATTAGCTTAGGAAAATGTTCTCCAAAATATGCCGATAGAGATAATTGAATGAAAATTTCAAGTGATTTGAATGCTTGGTCACGTTCATCAGTAATGAAATTATAACGATATTGAGTGCTCTCCCGTCTACCAAACGCCGCCGTCTGCCATTCAGATGTGCGTATTACATTTGATTGGCTGTTTATGGAAACCAACATAACAGCGGTATGAAGCAGAAGTTACCACTTTCAGCGTCTGTATCGATATAAACCCCCAATATTTAAACTAAATGTTTTATTTTATGAAGTTACTTTTTATAGGTTAAGATATAAAATTAGTGACTTACTTCAATTTTCAATACTCATTCTGATTATTCTGAAGTATATGATTGAATGTACACAGTACCAAATAGAATAAAAAGGCGATTGTGATAGACAATCTGAGCAAGAATATGCAATAATCTACAGGGTGAGTCAGAATAAGCCCGACAAACTCCGACTACAGATTCCTCACCTCATTCCGAGGTGAAAAGTCGCCATCAAGGTATGTCCTAAAATGCATCTTCTCTAAGAAAGTATGAAAAAAATTAAGATTTCATTTGTTTTTTCCAAAATTCCTGAAGGAAAAAATTTTAAACTTGGTAAACTAATCAGGGTTTATAAACGTACTGATTTGAAGTTATAATTTTTTATTTCCGTACACCAGTGGTCATATTTTCCTTCATATTTTCTTGGGACAAGTGGATGGACAGATGAGCGTTTGACATCAATTCGGCTCATCGATACTCAACCTAAAAGTCAAACATTATATGTGCCTAAAAGTGGAGGTTTCTGAGATAATTGAGAAAAACTGAAGATATGTCCTCAGTAGGGACCTAATTTCTTATGTGCAATAATCGCACAATTCTGATTTCTTACAGCATATCGGAATATGTGTCAACCTCCTGAACATTTTTTATGTTGGGAATAATTCCATTTTTTCATTCATCATAATATTCGATCGAATCGATGTCGGCGGATTCACTGATATGTTAACATACTTTCTTGCAAATGATTGTTTTGACAAATCAACTGACAAACAAACCCAACCTAAAATTCATAATACTCCACTTAGATAAGAGTTAAGGTCTGAAATAATTTTTGCGAAAAACTGAAGATAAGTACTCTTAATTCGTTGAAGTTTATGTTGGAGTACCATTATCAAAGCCATTTCTGATTGAAGCACCCCACAGATCAACGCATAAAACATACAAGAAATCTGGAACTAAAAAGAAACGTAGCCTGTTTCATTGTTCCCGGTAGTAACACACTGATATATCGATAATCACATGAGACATAATTGATATTAACCCAAAACAGTTTTTATTATTGTCCCAAAGCAAACCTAAAATATATATACATTTTTCACTATCAGATCAAATATGTTTGTATCTGGAACTGATTAAAAAAAAAGTTCCTTGGTACGGGACCGAATCCGATCCTACCGCGTGATGGTCTATCATGCTAACCACTGCTCTAGGAGGACTTTTATTGATATACTGAAAATGACAACTAAATAATTTATTGCCTTACTTTAAAATCTGTTTTATCACTATCAAACTGATCGGATTGGTTCTCAGCTTGAAATTTCAGCCATTTGATTGGATCAAAAATAATGAGAGGAATAGCCCAAGAAAAACATTCTTCATTTTGTAATTTCAAGGACCTGTAATTTAGTAACGAAGGATTTTAGAAAAAAAAGTTATAGGACCCCATCTAAACATTCCAGAAAGAAAAAGAGGAAGTCTTGGAACACCCTGTATATGAATATAATACTTCTCTTTGTGTTGATTATTTCAAAATATTTTTTTACTATATCGTCAGTCATCTTGGGATACCTTTGAGAACGTGCCTGTCTGTGCCCTTTATATTGTTTTTTCTGAATCATTCCTTTCAGTTCGTGACTGATCCTTTGAAACTAAGCATTCACCGTTAGAACTACAACTTCTCACGAAACATCCTTGAGGAATAGTTTAGAAGCCAAAGCACGAATTCGTCTGCTCCGAAGCGATTCGACACAGACTCAAATTCTACCTGCAGATGGTGAAATCACGCATGAATGAACCGTCAAAAACAGTCACATCGAGAAAACCACAAGGAGAATCATGTTGTGCAGGGAAGCTGATGGCCTTGATTTCAAAGTATGTCACGAGATTGGTAGACAATTTTCAAGGCAGTTGATCGATAGAATGAAAATGATAAAAAAAATTAGACGAATTTTTATACAAATGTACTAAAAATAAAAAATCACCCCCACATACCAATTTTCACAGGAATCGGGCTATAACCACAAAACTATTCGCCATCTTGGAGCCGCTAAATTAAATTCATTGATTTTGACAAAAATATCATGATGTCCGTCCCCAAAAACCCCCACACACCAATTTTGAATGGAATCGGGCTATAACCACAAAACTAATTGCCATATTGCAGCCGCCATTTTAAATTCATTGATTTGCCAAATTTCAAGTTATTCGAACAACTAGAAGTTGTAGTGAAACGTATATATTTCAGCTATTAAAATATCGTGGATTCATGTATCTAACAACGAAGACCATTTGTGACGGAAATCATGAAAAAGTCAAAAGTCTCGGTTTTAAGGGACTGATAATCTATGGGTTTATAGAACACGTGTCTCGTTCTTATGGTAATCTTATGGCCTATAGATAGAAATCTTTGACCAGCAGTGATAGTAAGTGGGCAACATGGAATTATCTATACGGGAATAGATATTGAACCTAGTCCGGAAAAATATGTGAAGATTTACGAAAAATATTTTTTGTCAACAATATAGATATGAGGATAATGTAAGTTGGATAATATAGTTAGTAATGGTGAGATTGCCGTTTTTATGGGTTTTCGACAAACATCTAACCAGATAGACCACTAAAATAAATTATAATGACTCCCAGTTGAATGAGAATACTCTGTGAATGTATGAATTAGTATCTTCAGTAATTGTTTCATGTCCAATGCATAATATTTCTTCTGTGGGCTAACCAGTAATTTGTATTTGCTGTTGAGCTCGATAGTAAAAGGGACCTTCATTATTATGCTCAGGGCAAACACGGTATCCATATCATTTTTATGACCGAAAGTACCACCGTTGTTAAATGGTGATAAGAGGTTTTTCAGCCGAAATACAGTCAGTTCTTTCTAAATTTTCATTACAGATGGTTGAGAGTTGTAACTGTTGAATATTGTCTCTCGACTAGTTTTGAATCTTAACTGAATTTAATTGAATTTGTCTAATATTATTGAGAAACCGTTTGAAGTCCTTATAATTTGGAATATCGTCCAATCACGTCCGTTAAAATTTTAATTTCATAGAGTATTATCATTCTGACTAGGAGCCTAAATAGATAGATAGATAGATAGATATCTTTATTCGTTCTGTTAATTTACATACCTCATAGAAGTGTAGAACATGTCAAATAAATAAATAATCTTAAATATAATTACAATTACAATGATTACGGTAAAATATTTACATGTATGTCGTTTCATACTGCCTGTCATAATAAAATCATTGAAAATGTATAAAATTGAGAAACTTGCACAGATATTAAAAGGGAAAGTAATCAAATCCCAATTACCAGACTTGTCGAATAAACGAAATAATGGGTTTCTAAATAAACATACTCTCATAGGTACTGATATACACTTACACAGACACCTTTGTGTATACACATACATAGTAAGTTGTCTTTATTCGTTCTGTCGAATAATATACCTCATAGAGGTGTAGAACATGTCAAATAAATAATCTTAAATATTACATTAGGGTAAAATGACTTAAGTAAGTATTTATATACATAATAATACATTTAATACATTTAAAAAATTATAAAACTAATAAAATTAATCACAAATTAATCCATATTATGTTGAAAATACTCTTCAATTTTATAAAAAACATTTTTACTCAACTAAACCTTGATTCTTTTTTTAATAATTCCATTTTCCATTAACCTAATGTTATTAATGGTATCTTATTCCATATTTTCACCAAACTGTACTGCACATTTTTTTGTATATACGTATATTTAACTTTATTATTTAGTAGTTCACATTTACTTCGCGTATTGTGCTTATGAGATACTACCCTATCATTAAACAAGTATTTATTATTCAAAACAAAATTAATTGATTCATATATATATAAAGAGATAACTGTCAATATATTATTTTCTCTAAATAGGGGTTTGCAACTTTCGTGACGGGCAACTTTAAAAATTTTCCTCACACATTTTTTCTGAAGAATAAGTACTCTCTGTATGTGGGAAGAGTTTCCCCAAAATATTATTCCATAACGGAGTTTGGACTGTACATATGCGTGATACGACATTAGAGCAGCATTCACATTAATATTTTCAGAGAGTACATATAAGGCATATGTATATTTTGATAGATCTCGAGTCAACTGATCTATATGAGATTTCAATCTAGACGATGATCTATTATCACCCCAAAAAAGACATATTTCTGGATGTTTCAACTACTGCATTGTCGATTACTATGTTTAATGCGTTGGTTTTTTTTCTATCAAAATGCATAATTTGGGTTTTATTTACATTTAACAAAAGATTATTGTCTGAGAACCATCCATTTAACTTTTGTAAATTTTCATTGACCGTTGCAACAGCCGACAATGAGTTATCTTCATTGATGATCAAGGATGTATCATCTGCATACAATATAACAGCTTGCTTAACTATTTCTGGAAGTTCGTTCGTGTATAAAATGTACAAAAGTGGGCCTAAAATTGAACCCTGTGGTACCCCTCTTTTAATTATAGCCATTTCTGATTTAATGAGGTTTCCGCTTTCATCCTTTTCTACCACAAATTGTTGTCTGTTACATAGATAAGATGCAAGCAGTCTATGCGCCACTCCAGAATTCCATATTTTCCATTTTGTCCAGTAATATCTCATATTCCACACTATCGAAGGCTTTCGAGAGATCTAAACACACTGCTAAAGTGCACTTGCCATCATTTTGAGCATCAAGAATTTTTCCAAAGCTTTATAAATTGCCAATGCCGTTGTTCGTCCCTTTCTAAAGCCGTTTTGACATTCCGTTATAACTTTATTTTTTCTAAAAAGTTCATCAGTCGTTTATGAATCAGTTTTTCTGGGATTTTGCTCAAATTGGGAAGCAGAGATATGAGGTCTATAATTTTTTAACTCATCTTTTTTTCCTTTTTTTTAAAAATGGCTTTTATGTGAGCTACTTTCAATTTTTCCGGAAAGATTCCCGTTTCAAAACAGAGATTCATAATATAAGCCAAAGGAATTGCTATGAAATCTGCTACATTCTTCATGAGTGAAATAGGAAATTTCATTGAAACCCACTTATTTCTTAGTTTTTAATCTATTTATGCATTCAATTCTTTCTAAAGGATTAACTTCTTCTTTAAATATTCTATTGGGACAGTAATTTGGTATTTCACAAGTAGTATTGGATTTAGTTCTTACGTTTGGACATGCATTCAAGAAATAATTATTTGCCTGATCCAAGATACTTTTTCTTTCGCAGTCAAAGTGATTAAAAATATTTTTTTTTATTGAGCTCTTCTTTGTTATATTATTTATCAAACCCCAGGTGGCCTTCCCTTTATTTTCCGCTGTGTTTATTACTTCTAAGCTATTTAGCACTTTCGCTTCCTTAATAACTTCTTTCACAATTTTACTATAATATCTATAATACTCCTTGGTTACTAGTCCTCTACTAAGTTTTTCAAATATTATTCGTTTGTTTTGCATGATACTTTGATTCAGCCGTTATCCATGTTTTGGAACTATGTTTATTAGAATAATATTTCTTTTTGGCATGATTCTGTTCATTAGTCCAGAAATAATATTTAGAAACAAGGAATATGCCTCATTTGCATCTGAATTTTTGAGGACTACGTCCCAGTTTTCAGACTGCAGCTCATCTCTAAAATGTTTTAATTTTGTTTTGGAGAATATTCTTTTAGTTTGATATGTAACTTTTTTAGTGGAAACCATATTTTCCAGGTTTACTATTTGACCATGGTGATCAGACAAGGCTGTAACTAACACTTCACTCTCCACATCCTCGAAGTTTACGAAAATATTATCAATAAGCGTTGCAGTCTTCTTTGTTACCCTTGTTGCCTCAAATATTGTTTGATGAAAATTATGGGAAAGGAGTAGCTCTAAAAATTCGATAGATGTGTTGTTTTTTTTAAAGAGATTTATGTTAAAATCTCCACATAGAACAATCTTATGATCACCAAAATTTGTGAGCAACTCCTGAAGAATATTTTCAAAACTTTCCATGAAGACATCTATTCTACCCAAATTTGAACGATAAAAACATAAAATAACCAATTTCATCTGTCTACATTGCACACAAGAGTATTCAATATGACCTTCTATACACTTTTCCTTTAAAACATTTAAATTTTCAAAATTATCTTCTCTTGTATAGATACAAGTGCCTCCATGAATCATATCCTTCCTTGAGAATGAAGACAATAGTTTGTATCCTGTCAGTTTGGTAATTTCTTCTTCATCTGGTTTCATCCAGTGTTCAGAGAAGCATAGTACTCGAGGTTTTTATTTTCTTGTTTGCTCTTTGTTACATTTCTTTGAATATTTAAATTAGTCTC
The DNA here is from genome assembly GCA_018342105.1 of Gonioctena quinquepunctata. Lineage (NCBI taxonomy): Eukaryota > Metazoa > Arthropoda > Insecta > Coleoptera > Chrysomelidae > Gonioctena > Gonioctena quinquepunctata. The sequence continues at coordinate 1,595,226 of JAFIRS010000039.1, read as the reverse complement.
GAAAAACTGCAACGATCCCGAGTTATCCAATTTTGTGTTATGCTCGACCGTCTTTATTGTTTTCAATACAACAGAAGACTTGAATGAAGAAAGAAAATGATTTTTGATTTCTTCACAGATTTCAAATTTGTTATTGTCTTCATTCTCGTCAAGGAGATATTTTATAGAAGAGTTTCTGTTTGCCGACTTGAAACGTTTCACAGCATTAGTAATATTGTTATGTATTCTATAGTCTGAGTTTGTATCAAGACTGGATATTATATACATATTCATTATTTATGTGGAAAAAGCTCACATTTTTGTTTTATTTCATATTATCATTGAACACACCCTCTCCGGAAGGAAATTCAGAATACATTTTCGATAAGAAATATAATTATTAGTATAAAAAGGTAACAGTCCTCAACAGAAATAATAAATCTGTTAGTTATTCAGAACAATGAAATGTAGACTCAGTGCTCCGAAATCTGATGTTCTCCAGTCTGGAGATGTCCAGACTTCAAAGTTGGTAGACTCCGGGTAAGTGAAAAATATCTCTGTGTTTCTTTGGCAAATCTTCTCACCGCATTTCCGAACTCACGCAAGTTGTATAAGATGTTTATTTTCAGTTCAATTTGAGTTCGCAACCGCCCGAAGTTCAAATAGTCGTTAGTAAATTTCTTAAACTATATTTTTCTAAGTACTTAATTAATATAAGAAGTCAGATGGCACATGGAAGGCCATCTGATACAAAGTGGGCCAAATTCAACTTGTAAGATTTTATCACCCACAGACAGACATCGGGACAGGTGAAAATAAATAAGAGCTTGTGAAAATCAATAATCCTCACTGCATTTCCGAACTCACGCAAGTTGTATAAGATGTTTATTTTCAGTTCAATTTGAGTTCGCAACCGCCCGAAGTTCAAATAGTCGTTAGTAAATTTCATAAACTATATTTTTCTAAGTACTTAATTGATATAAGAAGTCAGATGGCACATGAGAGGCCATCTGATACAAAGTGGGCCAAATTCAACTTGTAAGATTTTATCACCCACAGACAGACATCGGGACAGGTGAAAATAAATAAGAGCTTGTGAAAATCAATAATCCTCGACTAAATTCATAATCTGCAACCCCAAAAATCTCGACATGGCAAATTTAAATGGAATCGGTCCATAATCACAAAACTCGTCCAGTATTTTGGAACCGCCGTCTTGAATTCACTAATTCATAATCTCCGACCACAAAAACCCCCACATACCAATTTTGAATAGAAGCGGACCATAATTACAAAACTCGTCCGCCATCTTGAATTTATGGATTTTGCAAAAAAAAATAATTTCCGACCCTGAAAACCCTCACGTACAAATTGAGTTCGTTCATCATCTTGGAGCCGCCATTTTGATTTCATGAGTTTTGACAGGAAATTTTCAATCTTCGACCTCGAAAACCCCCCAAATAGCAATTTTGAATCGAATCGGACCATAAACACAAATCTCTTTCGCCATCTTGAAGCCGCCATGTCATTTTTTTCTCTAAAAAAAATTCCATAATGCATTTTCACGGGAACTATGAACACCTGCCAAATTTCACGTTAATCGGACAAATAGAAGGGGGTCAAATTTGACTTTTTTATGACACACATCGGGGCAGGTGCGAAACTAAATGAAAGCTTGTAATAAAAGAAAGTAGATCCGAGCACGAACTCGTTATTTACGCATAAAAATTATGTTTCCTGTGTTAGTTGATAAAATAGAAAGATTAGGTTAATTATATGTGGAACACATTCAGAACCATTATTCCAAAGTGCGTGTCAAGTGACACATGCATGGTCCTTGGTGCAAATACATATGCACAATCGAATATAATGATGATGATATTCATTGGCCAGAATCTAAAATATTACTAAATTACAAAACCCACAATTATTTAACAGATAGATTTTGTTGGTATTCCGTGCTTCCGACTCATAAGGTTATCATCAGAGCTTGAAAGTAAATATATTGAGACGGTATGGCCTGGGGTCTTGTTAGAGTAGATAAATTCCTTGATCTTAGTGGGTGGGGAGATAATCCAAATAGTTCTACGGAGAACTAGTTTATGTGTACTATGGAAAGGAGACCTAATATTCAACTATGAAAAACATCAGAACATTAGCTGATGATGAAAATATCATTCAGTATACAAAGGAGATATTAAGAATCATCATCTGCTGCAGCAGAAAGTAGGTAAGAATTCCTTCGATGGTTTTTTCCTTTCCTAGTACAATAAGGTTTTTTTTTTATTTTATTCATACACCATCCAACAGCCGAGGCCATTTACGGGATGGGAAAAATCAACAGTACAAAAATACATCAGATATAGTATAAATTAATCTATAGAATAAAAATCAAAACAATTCACACTATCAATTGGAGAGAGATATGCAAATCAGTACATACACTGAAAAAAACTTCTTGTGATTGAAGAAAAGAGTTTATATACTGATTTGCCTACTACCAGTCAGTATGAAAGTGAGAAACCCTACAGAAATGCTCTTTTTACATCAGCAACTTTACAATGGAGAATATCAAAGGAATCTTGAGAAGACATATAATCAGAACAAATTCTATACATGGGTGAGAATCGAAGTAAGTTAGAATGAGGTGTGTGAAGATAAAAGAAAGATTTGTCTCTCACTGGCAATCGAGGAACATGTATATCAGTAAGATATAGTAAATGAGGACAATCAAGTTTGTTATTGAGTAATTTGTATAGAAAAACTACACCACTAAAAGTACGGCGAGAAACCAATATGGAGATTTCAAATCTGCTTGATAGTGTTGATTGAGGTAATCCCCTATCTGGATAATTACCATCGGTCTTATACCAAAGGTGTTTGATAAATTTTCGCTGAATATTTTCAATGTTATTTGCATGAATATCATATCCAGGACTCCAGACAACCGATGCATACTCCGGTTTGGACCTAACGAAAGCATTGAAAATTAACTTTAGGGACTCATTTTGTTCCATTAATTTTGAATTCCTTATGATGGAGCCCAGTCTTTTATAAGCTTCAGCGACCGTTTCAGTTATATGATCAACAAAGGTTAGCTTAGCATCAAAGATCACACTCAAGTCCTTGAACTGATAACATCTATCTAGTGAATTATAATCGATATGGTAGGTATACTCAATTATATGTTTTTTTCTCGTGAAGGACATATATTTACACTTTGTTATGTTGAGGGGCAATAAGTTAGAATTACACCAGATATTAAGTCTTTCAAGATCCTCTTGAAGTAATGTACAATCCTGGAGGTAATTGATTGTCGTGAATAGTTTACAATCGTCAGCATATAATAAAACATTGGACTGCAGGGTCTGGCAGATGTCATTTATGAAGATGGTAAACAAAAGAGGTACCAGAATTGATCCCTGTGGAATACCAGATGAAGCTGATATTTCAGTAGACTTGAACCCATGGTACTGAACATGCAGTTTTCTGTTCGTCAAATATGACATGAAGAAATCGATCAGTTTTGTAGTGAGTCCAAAGCAGGAGAGTTCACTCAGCAGTAACCCATGGTCGAGTCGATCGGAAGCTTTCGAAAAATCTGTATATATAACATCTTCCTGCCCACCGCTGTCCAAAGTACTAGCTAGAGATTGAGTTAGACATACTCAATTAGTGATAGTAGATCGTCCGCTCATAAAACCATGCTGATTTTCAATGATTTGTGAGTTGACATGTGCAGATAAAAATTCATGAAGGACCATTTCAAATAATTTACTAAAATTACATAAAATAACAATTGGCCTATCATTTTCAATATTACACATATCTCCTTTTCTAAATACAGGACAAACTTTTGCAGTTTTCCATGAATCGGGAAAAATATTTGTTCGAAGAGATACATTAAAAATTACTGCCAACGGTTTTGCGAATATCATTGCACAATCTCTGAGTAAAAAAGACGGTATACTGTCAGGACCCATTGTCATTTTAGGTTTGAATTTTTTCAACGCCTTCAGAACAAGATCTTCAGATAGGACTGGGGTGGATGAAGTGGGTGAGTTGTGAGGAACCTCGTCTGCTTTGTAAATTGTTGAGGTTATGAAAGATGATTGGAAAAAATTCGCGAATGCATTCAAAATTCAAGAGAACAAGGTGAGTATGAACCTCTTATATATTTGATATGTATGAGGTCATACGCTTCTTATGTAACGTTGTACGTACTTCTCATGATTCAACTTCAGCATGACACTGCCATCCCTCAATCTCATTCTCCTAGCAATTCAACATCTAGAATGGAAATACACACTTCAATTACCAAACTGATGGCATGAATATCCATTTTGGGGACAGCAATGACAAATCTAGGAACATTATAGATAGGTCTGTACTCAACTCCGTCAATATCTTGTGATGTTTCAATACTATTTTTCTGCTGGAATAACACCCTAAGTGGGAAAATACTCTTTGTTAACCAAGCTGATCAAATATTGGTAACTGTGGAGGTAGGAAAACTAACTCTAGGAACTTCATGAGCATGTAAAGGATACCTTCAACGTCTACGATACCCTGCAATCATCATTTCTATACTGATTCAACATCCTGAATGAAGAATATACCTTGTTGAATAAGTTGATAGTAATAACATTACCTTTGGATGAGGAAAAGAGTAAATCTAGAAAGATTATGAATATTTCTCCAGTATTTACATATATTGTAAAATTGTAAAAAAGAGAACCAGAGAGTTGAAAATATAGCTTCAAAGTAGACATTGTCCAGTAGCTTCGATTGTCAACAAGGCATCAACAACCGAAGTTTTTAGCTGAAAATTGGTAAATGCTCTATAGATTCCGAAAGGAAATCTGGATCAAATTGTACAACAGATATCTCAGATCACTTTTATCCAAGTTTCAGATTCCAAATCCATTCGGAAAATTCGAATATTTGCCAATTCCATTCATAAATTTGGAATTTTCGGAAACAAAATCTGCCACCCTAGATACGGCCTTTTTCCTATTAAATGAGCCGAAAATCAATGAGATAGACAAATCAAAAATAAAGAGACTGTTTGAAACGTTGGCGAGCTTGGCCAACAAGTTTGTGGCCCGGCCAGTCACGCAAGGAGGCGCTGCCCGCAATCAACAGACGACTGATGACATGATGATTTTCCAATTTCGACATTTGTCACAGAATATAAGTTCATTTTTTATTATGACAATTCAACTCATGTATAAAACATCGCATATGCCACAGTGCAATTGTCAGTTTGACAGCGGCAAAAGTTAGCTGCAACTTTTACAGCGACAAATGCACTAGTGGTTTTTTCACATATTCATTTGTTTATCAATTATCGCGGTGTTGGTTGCCAAAATGAATAGTTTGATATGTTTGTCAACAACTAATTGAATTTCTGAGTACTAACAATGAGTCGATTCGGTGAGTCTACGCCGAAATTAGTCAAATTGTTAATACCTGTGTTAATACCGTTGCGACGCAATCATCAATCTGGCGACAATTTTCTACGTTTCGCGATGCAAAAAGATATGAATTCGAGCCAGATACTTCCATCGAGAAATCGAATGTAATATTGCAAGATTGGGCATTCAATATGCGAAAAAGCAACGGAGAAGACTACAAAGAAGCGGTGGTTAAAACTAGTTGGAACACCACCGCTAAAATACTACAAAGTAACTATTATAACGAATTCAATATTGTATTGAACTCTTTCACCGACGTTCAGTTTAATTCATCATGAGCCGCACGTAATGCTTAACGTAAAATCTTACAAGCACAACCCGAAAAGAGAAAATCTAGTGCATCAGCTCTTAATAAATCTGAAGTATTTGCAATGGCCAGATTATACGACGAAAATGAACCGGAAGGACTTCAAAAGAAATTATATCACATTTTGGCGTTCGAATCAGCGTGGAGTGGAGGAGAAGCAGCTTACTGCAAAACCACTGATTTCGTATCTGAAATTGAAAATAATGGAAAAGAAACTGGACGTATCGAGTAAAATCCTCTATTTTCGAAAACGAGACAAGGCGGTAACAATAAATTATGTGACATCAAATGGATTACGCCTAATATATCAGAGGAAGATATTTGCCCAATACGTTTATTCATAAAGGTAATGGAAAAAATAAACACTTTCATAACATTGGACATTTCCCAGACCAAATCCCTTTTGGAGAAAGAAAAATTCTAAAGGTTGGTATGAGAATGTGGCGATTGGGATTAATGAAATTTCCAAATGGACTGAATGCTCAGCACAACGTATTGGTATGGATGTCGAACGTGTCAAATATACAAATCACTCAAATCGAGCGGCAGCAGTTAGCGGATTGAGCAAAAGCGGAATTGAAGAACAAGCTCTAAAAAAAATAACAGGACACAAAAATTCATCATCAATAAAAACATACTAACAAATTGACAAAGAGTATCATTCGAGCATTATTCAATCAATTCGTTTGGAAAAATAAAAAACTCCAACATCTACTACAGAAACGATTACCTGTGGCACCCGCAGCGACATCACTGTTCCTAGTATGAATTTCAATAACTGCGTTATTAATGATTGCACATTCAGAAAGGAATGTGTTTATTTTTAATGTTTCATAAATAAAGTTTGCATTGATATGTTTCTGAATTTCTTATTCACTAAATTGTCCTGCCAAATTACACTCGATGTTTGTATTGATATCGGGTGAATTTGTGTTGTTCAAATTCTAAACTGTTTCCTTTAGCAATTTGACTCGAAAAACTGTCAACCTAAAAACGCTCCACCCATAGACAAATTAAAAATAAAGAGACTGTTTGAAACATTGGCGATCTTGACCACCAAGTTTTTGGTACGGCCAGTCGCGCATGGAGGCGCTGCCCGCAATCAACAGACGACTGACATGATAATTTTTCAATTTCGACATTTGTCAGGAAATGACAAACAACGTAATAATTTCAGAATAATTCTACTGTTAATTGTCATCGAAAAATTAATTATAGAAATTATACCATGGACTTGAATTATGAACCCAACGTCGAAAATGGAATGTTATTCGAGTTGACGCTGAAATTCCTCGAAATATTCTTTCACAAGGTAAAATATAAGCTGCTTTTCACAAACTGATACTTATTTCCATCCATCAGTTGCAGAAATTTTTTACAAACTGGTACTTATTTCCATCCATCAGTTTCCATTTCCTATCACCATTTGAGGAAGTACGAAGTACATGGTCTCCTTTGTGCTAATAAATTAACAAAATTATTGAAGGTTTGTTGTTAATGTAATTCGTTTTTATTTTGGTTGATTTGATAAGCGACTGAAGAATATTTTTAATTTTGTTGTTTTTCGGAGTTTTATTTTTTTCCTACAATAAAATGTGTTTTTATAGTGTTCAACTTATTATTCTTGTTTTATAAGATGTTTAATTTTGTTCTTGATATCATGAAATAAAGATTTACTTTGAAACATTATTTTAACCACGAACGAACATAGATTCTACGAATCGATTACTGTATATATATTTTATTAGTGATCGATTTGCCATTCCTGTATTTCATATGATACAACCATTCATATGGAATTCAAGAATGGCAAATCGATCACTCATAAAATATATACCATATCAATCATATAAAAGTAACACATTCGAAAAACCCGCCTTATCTCAATCGGTCTTACCAACTGTACTTAGTTCGGCCAGTTGCGAGATATGTCGCCACTGTCTAAACGTGGTGCCAACTTTTACTGCAGGTTCGACAACTCTCTTTATTTTTAGTTTCTCTATGGCTCCACCTCAATAGTTGACAGTTTTCCTTCTAGGCAACAGTTTCTCATTAAACAACCCAAATTTACCCGATGAAATACAAACCTCTCGTGCAATTATAAGTGACAAACCACGCAGAATAATTCCTCTCCTGTTCATGTCATCGAAAAATTAATATAGAAATCATACTATGGGCTTGAATCAGAAACTCAACGTCGAAAATATAATGTTTTGGTATTCGAGTTGACGCTGAGATTCCTTGAAATATTCTTTCACAAGGTAAAATATAAGCTGCTTTTTATGAACTGATACTCATTTCCATCCATCAGTTACAGATTTTTTTCCACAAACTGATACTTATTTCGATCCATCAGTTTCCATTTTTTATCACCATTTGGGGAATAAGGAAGTACATGTTCTACTTGATTATCATCAAACTGGAGTATTTGTTATACCTACTCGTTCTTCTTTGTGCTAATGAATGGACAAAATTATTGAAGGTTTGTTGTAAATGTAATTTGTTTTTATTTTGGTTGCTTTGATAATAAAAGGGAAGAATATTTCCAATTTTTTTTCTAGAGTTTTAATATTGTTTTGTCTTTAGTTGTAATTTGTCCTAGATGAAATGAAATGTGTTTTTTAAAGTGTTATTATTCTTGTTTTACAAGAACTTTGATTTTGTTCTTGATATCATAAAACAAAGATTCATTTTGAAACTTTATTTTAACCACGAACGAACTAACAGATTCTACGAATCGTTAACTGTATATATTCAATCAGTTATCGATATGCCATTTTTTATAAAATTTTGTATTTCATATGATACAACCAGTCATATGAAATACAAAAATGGCAAATCGATCACTTATAAAATATATACCATATTAACCATATAAAAGTAACACATTTAAAAAACCCGCCTTATCTCAATCGGTAACGGAAGAGAAATCTGTTTCACCAACCGCACTAACTCAGTTCGAACCAGTTGCGAGATATGCCAACTAGAGGTTTGACAACTCTCTTCATTTTTAGTTTCTCTATGGAGAGGACAGTTCAGCTTGAGTCATGGTACTGACAATACCTCCTGCTACGGAATCATATTTATGCACTGGAAAGGAGTGTATCAAGAAGATGGAAGTGGGAATCCCTACGCAAGTACTAATCGCGAGTATAGTCCGTAGTAAATTAAATTCCGATACCAAATAAGAATTACTTAATCATTATTTTCCTCAAGACATAAGACAAATTCGTTACACAGAATTTGAGGAAATATCAATTCATATAGTTTGTGGAGTCAGCTTCTTTTGGCATAGATGAGCCTGTACTTACTATAACATTGAGTAAAATAGAGGTTTGATAAACCATTGACACAACTGTGTTATAGTAGAACTGAGTATCTTTATCTTGTCCCAATGTTGCTTCCTGCTATGAATAAATAAATCCCGTTCTACAACTTTGGCCATCATTTTGATACAAAAGAGTGACTATGGAAGTGATCGATAAATCCTGGTCCTACACCGGCCAACCCATTAACTGTTGAAAGAGTAACCATGGAAAGTAACGTGTTTGTGGGTACGGGTGCACCCAAGAGGATTTTAGCCTATCAGCAAGCGTGGTCCCTGCAAACTCCTTGATTTGTGGCATTAGAGGACTATCTACACACGTTGTCGGGGGTAAATTCTATAGAAATTCTGGTAAGATATCAGATAATGAAATTTCAAACCCCTTATGAATTTGTATATTGAATACCAAACAACAATTTGTTATCTTGGGATTTAAGAATATTGTGACGCTAGGAAAATTGGGTTGGAATGGTGTCCTGATTCAAATCAGAAAAACTTAACTGTGGTCCTGTAGTTTGAATCATATCCGGGTGAAATGAAATGACCAAGATATAGTTCTCTATAGTTTATTCTAGAAAATGATCGAATCTTGTGGTGAATATTCATCCGTTAAACTGAGAAATGTTCGTTATGTCTATATTTATATTGCCAATGTTACTCTCTGCTGAGTCATGGATCCCGGCTTTACGAATATGTAAATTCCCTATATAAATAGGAAGTACTGTTCAAAGAGTGGCCGAGGAGGGTAACGGTTGATCGATTACGTGTGCACACAAGAAGATTTCAGCCTATTAGCAGGCGTGGTCCTCGACAACCCTTGGTTGGGTGGTGTAAGTTTACCATAGGGTTCATTCCCTCAATCGGCGAAGACATAGTTTTGAATATATACGTGATTACTAGCAACAAACCACACAGATATATTTCGGAGACATGGTTCATAATATACCCAACATCTAACAATAATTAATTGAATATACATTTACACAAGGGATCATTCCAACATGAGCTGAACTCCTACAATCTCTGTTTATGGCCTCGTGAAATAATCGACTGTCTTATTCAGTTCAGCCCAAGTTGAGATTTGTAACTCTTATCTTCATTATATGTTTCCCTCCTCTGTCTTTTATTTCTCTTTAGTTGGACATATTTTTGTATCCCAAAGAACAGAAAAAAATTACACCGTGTGGGAAAATTGAGGGTATATAGTTTCAGGGGTCTATCTCTAAAAGGCTGAGTGTCTTATAAAAAAGGCAATCTTTCGAGAGCAGATGGATTGCATGTCCGCCATCAGATCCTGCTACCTGAGGGGTGAAGCTGGCTGTCTAGATGATCACACAAAAACAAAAACCAAAGAACGATGAAAAAAAGGAAGGTTGAAAAAAAAACAATTAGAAATCTTATCATCTATATAAGACCAGGGTGCGTTCAGTTACAACATGATAAATGATTGTTGTTCATGTCTTTCCCAAGTAGAATTCTTGTGAAAAATGATCAAGTATCACTTACTCGTCAGGTGAAAACAAAAAGAAACCATAAAATGTAGACATTCACAATGTTGGAAAAAACGCGTGCCACTCAGTATGTGACAGATCTGAAACCTCTTGGTTATCTAAACATCGAATTTTAAGAGTATCTTTAGAGGTGAAACAGGAGTTGTAGAGAGATAAAATAAAATTTGGAAGTCCTATAGTACTTAGCGATTGTATTTAGAGGATCAAAATGAGACAAAAAATAGGAAAAACATCAGTTTTCATGATAATTATGGTAATATCTGGTGATATTAGTCTTGCTAATGTTGACATTATAGCTTTATGGTATTATTACTCGATATAAACCAGGAAAAATATCATTACTAAGAGTTTCAATATAACTTTTAATGGGATCGAATGGAAAACATGCCTTCGTGTTAATTGAAATATTGATCCACCCGATAATGCTGCTTAGGACTCAGAGATTCTATAGAACACGAATTTAAAGCTGATTATGAAATATGACTCAGAGTTTCCAGATTATACAAAAGTCTATACATTTTCGTTCCTCAACTTAATATCCGCAATTTTCGAGCATCATGAAGATCATAATAACTTTCATCAACTTAGAAACTATGGATTCGTGTGTACCAAGAGTTTCTGAACTTCATTGTTAAACTTGATCGAAATATTTTCTTCTTGAATAAATATCTCGAGGTAGAGAGGTTTGAATTTACCGAGACATTTATTTTGTCTCGAAGAAAAACTGGGAGATAATCAAAAGTTCTTGGGAAGAACAATGCTCTTATCAATCACTTGATGAATGGATGAATAATTGAAATGCTATTAATTCATCTACAAATGGCGAAGGCCGAGAAATTGTTAATATTGTTGAAACACGGATTATTGCTAAGGGGTCCAATATGAGTTCCGATAAAGTTGAATGTGTTCATTGAATAATAATAATGAAGTTCTTCAATTCCATTAAGATCATTGTTACATGATATTGGAATAGTCATTGTATATATATGAAACAAACACTTTCAAAAATATCTTACATTACAGCACACAATTTTGAAATATTACAATAGATACACCATTATTATTCGAGTGAAAATTATCAATTTGTTACTTACCAATCAATCATTATCCAATGAAATCAATTAGCACCTACTTTTATGAACACTTCGCGCGGCAAGCTTTTTGAAACCGAATAATTCAATAATAGTTATTTGTGCAACCATTTGGGGAAAGCACTATTTTTCATAATGAACGAATTTCGCAAAAGCTCGTTTCGCAAAAGAAAGCGAGTTACGAAAAATAGGGTTCCCCAACGTGTTTCACACAATTTGTTCTCCAATTTTTATATGTGATCCTTTTAAATTCAAGTTAAAAATATAAAAAAATATATATTTAAAAACACTGAAGAATCGCTTTTAACGCACTCAAAATCAAAATATAATTTTAATATTCAACGACTATGCCGAATAGCATGGGGTGCTCTCTGGTTACGTATCTTTGAGAAACACAATCCCAGAGCCAGCAAACCACCTCATTTTAGCAAAGCTGAAATTTTAAGTATGAATAATGTGATGTGATGTAGTTTAGAACGTATGCCTACGTGCTAGCTTGAAAGCGGGACCCTTTTACAGGTATCATGTACAAAAGTACATAAAAACTTTCTCACTTACGTTAAAGTATGGTAATGCGTTTGGCAATTAATATCGTCCAGTTAGCCGAACGGTCTAAGGCGCGAGATCTAAGCTCTGGATCTCAAAAGTTTGGAAGGGTTTGAATCCCCACGTCTGATGATTTTTTTTTATTTTCACTTTGAAATTGGAAAATGATTAAGTGTGGATTCATGCAGCACAAAATAATAATTATCAAATAAGAAATATCAATTATCAATCAACAAGAATAAGAATGTAGCATTCATGCACTCAAAATAACAATTGAGAAATAAAAAGTAAGCATGCGCACAAGACGGAGATCCCATGCATTTAAATTAGGTAATCCTACTTTTTCGAAATTCCATGTCCCCTCGATAATAAGAAATAAGTGAAAATTCAAAATGTCCAATAAACAATATGAAACAAAAACAATACCTCAAATATTAGAAAAAGTAAGGTTATTTTCATCATTGGTTTGACCAATCCGCGGTCATCTGCGTACTAGTTGCGCACTAGAAAAAAAATTTCGTTAAAATAATGTAAAAAGATAAATGTTGGCCAACTTCTACATGTTATTTCTCGAATGATGATTGTTATTTGTCTGCATGAACATAGTCATTGAAAACTATAGGGTTCAACTTATATTGCTAAATGTTAGGTATTTCTTATTTGTTATTTGATAATTGTTATTTTGTGCTGCATGAATCCACACTTAGATTTGGGATGAATATTCGATAAAAAAAACATTTCTCAATTTCGATAGGAAAAATAAAAAAAAATCGAGTGGGGATTCGAACCCCCGCCAGTTTTTGATATCTTGCTTCTTAGACCACCTGGCCAACTGGACGATATTAATTTTCAACCGTATTACCATACTTCAACGTAAGTGTAGAAGTTTTTTATGTACTTTTGTACTTTTTAGTGCGTTAAAAGCGTGTTCTCATCCTTGGAGAGACATAGAAAACTACGTTGTCAGCTGGGGTACATATTATGTATTGAATTCGAATAAAATTTAATCTTCATAATATGTACCTACAGATAATATAATAATGATGAAGAGGTATTTCAATTAGTTTAGCCTAAAAATTATAACAAATTTTATTCCTGTATTTTATGCAACTGGTGGTGAAATTAACTTTTCATCACCAATTGCGAAAAATTTTACGAGTTTTGAAGAGTGAACGGCTGCTTGTAGCGACTTTTGGAAAGCACTCCTTCTCATGTAAAAATGATAGAGGAGTCGATTTTTCTTCCAGAAAATGTAATACATACATGCACGACAAAGTTGTGACTCCTCAAAAGAGACAGAGACCTGTAGGCGGCGCTCCCTACAATTGAGGGCCAAACTAAGATCAAATTTGAATTTGTCATATTAAACAATCCCCAAATATCAATTTTCGTCCAAATATCGACATTATTTTAAAAATTATTTACGAAAAACCAAAATGAAAATGAATTTTTAACACCTTGTATATAAAAAATGAAGGCCTTGAGGACCCATGCTCTTATGAATTTTCCACCTAATAAATAACGGGGGAATCATTCTGTAAAATATCGGACACTGTATATATTTCAGTTCATAGGGTGAGTTCAAGAGCAGTGGAGGATCATTTTGAATGAATTAATCTGCAAAACGAAGCATTTAGAAACGGTAATTATTCAAACACAATTCCTTCGATTTTGGATTGAAAGAAAAAGTCGATAATTATAATATAACATGAATTCTGGTAATTTTATCCAGTTTCAAATGTGATTCGAGAAATATTCCCATCTAATATCATTCGTGCTGGAGGATTCTATCGCAATTTTTTTCAAATTTTCCCACAAGCATTTTGCCTCTAAGAAGTTCAACTCGTGCAATTTGCGTCCTTATTATCAAAGATTCAACCACTCAAGCTTTTTTTTTTTTTATGTTCTGGTTCCCACGAAAAGGGATATCTTGTAATGTTCAGAGAACATCGTGGGAACCAAGGGAAAGAAGGTAGGAGTTGGTGTTCTTCTTGAATTTCTGGAGGTTGTATGCCTCGGGGAACACCTCCCTAGGCAATGAGTTCCAAAGCCTCGCTGTTCGTTGGATGAACGAGTCTTTGGAAAGTGATGTTCTGCAGGTCTCCAAAGTGACCACGAAGGGGTGTGATGACTGAACTTGACGGGTTAGTCTCGAAGAGACTGTCAAAGCAGGAACGATTGTTGATATTTCAGAAGAGCATCGCCCATGAAAATATCTATATAATAGAGACAAATCGCCAACTTTTCTACGGTGTTCCAGACAAGTAGGCGAGTTTGTAAGCGAGGCATCACCGACGAGACGAATTGCCCTTCTTTGTACAGAATCCAATAGCCTCAGGATATGTTTAGGTGCCGCGCTCCAAATATGGGAACAGTATTCCAGGACAGGTCGGATCTGTGCCTTATAGATCATAAGCAGTTGGGTGGGGGTGGAATAGCTCTTGGCACGAAACAAAAAATCAAGTTTTTGGGATGCACTTTTGGCAATGGACCTCACGTGATTTTCCCAGGAAAGGTTATTGCTGATAGTAATACCAAGCATCGATATGGATGACTTCAGTGGTATGGTTACTCCTGACAAAGTTATGTTAGGCACAGTGAGATCGGCTTTTCTAGAGAAAAGACATGCTTGTGTTTTGTTTGCATTGAATTCTACCAAGTTATTAGATCCCCACTCGAGAATTGTTGCTTAGTCCATATTTATATTATTAACATTTCTTCCTCGTTCATTTCTGGTTTCACGGGCTGATATAGGGGCCCTGGAAGAGAAAGCGGTATGGAGGGTACTGTCATCGGCAAAGCTGTGTACTGGACATGAAGTTGCTTTCAACAGGTCGTTGATGTGAAGTAGAAATAGTGTTGGTGCGAGAATAGATCCTTGCGGAACACCAGCATTTATGAGTAGAGTGTCAGATGAAACTCCATCGACCACTACATGGAGAGACCTGTTTGAGAGAAAACTAGCGAGCAGAGAACACAGCTGAGGGGGCAAGCCATAAGACGGAAGCTTGGCGAGGAGTCCTTGGTGCCAAACTCGATCGAACGCCTTGGAGATATCTAATGCCACAGCTAAAGTTTCTCCATACTTTTCAATAGATAGCTGCCATATATGTGAGACGTAAGCGAGCAGGTCACCAGTTGATCTCTGATGGCGGAAGCCATATTGCCTATCGTTGACAATTCCTGAGTCTTCCAGATATTTCATGAGCTCGATGTTGATGGCTTTTCCATGACCTTTGAAATAATAGATAGCAGTGCGATAGGTCTGTAGTTGCTAGGTAGGGCCTTTTTGCCTTTTTTACGGACTGGCTGTACTCTTGCAATTTTCCAATTGGACGGAAATACCCCCAAATTGTAAGAGTGGTTGAACAACTTGCAAATAACAGGTGTTAGTTCGGGGGCACATTTCTTGAGAACAATCGGCGGGATTCCGTCAGATCCACAGGCTTTGTTGGTGTTGAGACCCAGCAAAATCTTTCTGATAGTACGTTGGCGAAAGGTGATCTCGGGCATGTGACTGTCAATAGGTGTGATGTTCGGGGGTTGTTTTCCCGATGAATCCAGAGTAGAATTTCCAGCGAATAGGTGCGCAAAGATATTGGCTTTTTCCTGGGCAGTCGTTGCTAGTGTTCCATCTTCTTCGGTTAGAGGAGGAAATGAGCTGGAAGTGAAGTTTCTTCCCACAGCTTTGGCGAAAGACCAAAATGAACGGGATCCGTTAGGACATTCAGCAAGTTTTGATCTTATTTTGGCATTGTGGGCATCTTTTGAGCATTCTATTGTCTCTTTGCATATGCCTCTAGCCTCGACATATGCTGCTCTGGTCTCAGGGCCCAGATTTTTCAGCCATCGATGGTATGCTGCCTGTTTGGAAGCCACAGCTCTAGAGCAGTTTCTGTTAAACCAGGTCTTATCGGATTATGTTCTTCTTTCGGTATTCGGTATGTAGGTTTGCATCCCCAACATGATGATTTCAGAAATTGTCTCAGCACATCGTGTTGGATCTACTGAAGAGAAACAAACTCTCTTCCATGGAAACGCTGAGAAAAACATACGAAGACCTTCCCAGTCGGCCGAATTGTAATGCCACATGAGACGGGGTGGTATTGTGCAGCTCGATGGTAAATGGAAAGAGCATGTTGTGGAGATGAGGGTGTGATCAGAGTTTCCAAGTGGGGCACAAACTTCTATTCTATACGGGTCAGGATTGGTGGTGAGGAAAAGATCTAGTGTATTGGCAGACTGGTTGTTGACATCAGGGATGCGGGTTGGTAGCTCGACCAGTTGTTCTAGACCATGAGTGATGGCGAAGGCCTCGGTTCGACGACCCGCATCATCTGTTCTGTTAGAGAATTTGAGCCAGGCAGCGTTATGTACATTAAAGTCTCCCATGATTATGGTTTCAGCTGTTGGATGGTTCTCCTGAATGTAGTCCAGTTTGAGTGATAAAAACTCAAAGAGGTCGTTATATGAAGGTTCATTAGGTGATAGGTAAAGGCAGCAGAGGAACTTAGTCAGTTTGGTATCAGATAGCTTGAACCACATCACATCAAAGTCTTTCGGTTCCAAACTCTCTTCACGCTGGCATGGAAGGTTAGCCTTAGCGTAAAGGCAGACTCCACCTTTGAACCTGAATCGAGAATGGAGTTCGTAACCAGGACAAAGCATATGGACCTTGTTGGCGGACGAGTTTACTTGTTTACTTCGCTTCGCTTTCGAGGTTCAATAAGATAGTAAGACCGCAAATCTCACTCGGTTGAATTCCCAGGCACAATGCTTCCTTGAAAATTCAAAAAAATTCATCATTTGTGAGCCAATTGAATGGCCCAAATTTAAAACAGAGAACCAATCACATCAGTTTTTTTGTATAAAACGTCTGTTTTATACTGATAAAACCACCAGTAGATTCGATATTGTTTTGCGATAAAATTATATGTCAACGCATTCAATTCTTACTTAGGGGAACAGTAAATGAAAGATGGATTGAATAAGTGATTCTCAACTCACTATTACAGTGATTTGATATTTTAATTGAAATATACCATTTTCAGCATGCCAAAAAGTCTCGGGTTTTCAAGTGAGGCAACAAATAATTGAAAACCCTTATTTTCGTAACATCAACAATAATAGTCGTGGACTAGTGGTTAGCGCGTCAGTCTCTCACCTGGGAGGCTAGGGTTCGAATCAATATCAAGGAATTTGTTTTCAATCTGTTTCAGGTACAAACATATTTCATTTGTTAGGGACAAAATCATATATATTCTAGGTTTTTGAGAGAGTTCAAGTGCAGTGAATGATCATTGTGAATGAATGAGTCTGAGACACGAAGCATTCAGAAACGGACACGATTCTTTCGATTTTAGAACGAGAATTGTTGTAATTTTCCCCGTTGAAAATTCGAATATAAATATGAATTCTGGTAATTTTATCCAGCTTCATATGTGATTCGGAAAATATTTTCATCAATTATCATTCGTGCTAGAGGATTTTATCGCTTTTTTTATTATTTGCCCTTAGCATTTTGCCCCTAGAAAAGTTAGCTCGTGCAATTTGTGGCCACAATATCAAAAATTAAACCACTCAAGCTTTGCTTTCGTCGTTTAATCATATAATAAGACCGCAAATCGCACCCAGTAGAATTTCCAGGCAGAATGCTTTTTCGAAAATTCCCAAAATCAATAAAACCCCTAGCACTTATTATAGTACCCTCGATAAAACCCCTAGCACTCTTGACCTGTGATTTCTTGATTGAAAATATTCCCTGCAACTTTGACCTGTACCACACACACAATTATTATAATAGTTTGTAATAATCTGCTGTTATTGGTACTCAATAATATTCTTTTCTATTCTATCCGATATTACCCTCGATACATGAGTGGTAGGATATCTATACGAATACAATTCCGATATTATCGTTTAGTGGTAATACGTGGAAGATATTTTTGTTTTTCTTATATTTCTATTTAACGTGTGTTTAGATGATTATATCCTTTTTTAGATATGATTCCTTATGTTTTTTAATGCCGAATTTGATAACGAATATTATTATCAGGAATGAATAACATTTTACTATAGCGAAAGAGTTTGAAAAAATGATATATAGGTATAGTATTGCTTGGTATAACGTGACGATTTCTATCAGTCAACACCAACCGCAAGTAAAGAAACTTCGTTCCTGACGTGGGTTTGTTCCATATATGGTTTTCTCCACAATGGGACAGTGTAAGTCAAGTGCATTGGTTAATACATTTATATATGATATGAGTGAAATTATCTAAGGAACACAAATTTCAAGCTCATTATAAAACACTATTTAGAGTTTTCAGATTATTCAGGGTGAATACATTTTTCCCCCTCCACTTGATATCTGCAACTTTCAAACATCATGTAGATTATTATAACTTTCATCAACTCAGGAACTAAATATGAATTCGTGTGTATCAAGAGATTCTGAAATTCATTATTGAACCCGATCGGAATATATTATTCTCAAATATATATCTCGGAGTTGGATGTTTCAAATTCACAAAGGCCTTCATTTTGCTTCCGAGAGGAATAGAAAGCTAATATAAAGTTCTTGTTATTGCTCACTGAATGAATGGATGAATAATTCGAATGCAATCAATTCATCTTCAAATGGCAAAATCCGAGGAATTGCTCGAATTGTGATAATTTGTCATAATATTATTATAGTTCGCGAACCGTAGTCATAGACGAGCGCTCCTTTACCCTTTGCCCTTCATTCATCAAGTTAGATAACAGTCTTCACTTGAGAATAAGTTAGCGGAGGACACAAAATCCAAATAGAGCTACGAAGTGTGAAAATTCTGCATTTATTTGGGTGACAATAAATGTATTATGTAAATATAAATGACTCAGGATCGACTTATAAGAATCACATTCGAAAAACTGCCCTGCTATCTCCACAATTCTTCTTCATCTAGAAACAGAGATGATGAACATACAAATTATACTTCTTTAACCTGTTTATAAATAAGCTAGAATTGATTGAAAAAATTTCCAACAAAATACATGAAAACACATACCGGTTTCCATTGCCCACAAATCATATGCCAATGAACTTTTAGTTAACTGAGATCGAAAGTATTCGTCGTTCTACAGAAGAGACCAAGTGAATGGAACAAATGAAGTACAAAACACAACTGAAAAATAAGTTCCAGAAAATCTTACTGTGGTAATTCATGAAATGATGATCTACGTCCTTGTTTCTGTAACCTCTTTTTTCCTGCTTTCCTGTTCACTTTAACTCGCTCTTTTCCATTGGTATGAACAATTAAAGATGCAATACAAATGCTTTTATTTCCAGTAGACATAACAATGTATGGAATTCGTCAGTGTAGATTAATTACTAAATACTAATTACAAATGAGGTACATATCTACATGAAAAAAATAGACACCACAATATCATCTTAAAATATCAGATTACACACAGCCATGGGACATATATTCATTGAAATCATAAAACTCAGCCTGAACCAAAACATGTTTTAGTTGCTTTTTGAAGTTATTGAATGACTCACAATCGCGTACATGTCCAGGTAGTCTGTTAAAAACATGCAGACCAAGATTATCTGGTGAATTTTTCCCCACATTCAATCTATTAAAAGGGGTGTGTGAAAAATTATGGGAACGAGTGAGATGATGGTGAACATCACTATGCCTCAGAGAATCCGTCTCGTTTAAAAATGCAAACTTAGAGAGTTCATATACAAGAATACTGTACAGAGTCATAATTCCCAATTTTTTTAACTGATCCCTACAGGATGTAGTCGGGGATAGACCTACTATACACCTAATTATACGTTTTTGTGCAACAAAAATAGCGTGGGTGCTAGATGATGAACCTCAACACATTAAACAATCCAATTCATACACCAATAAGGGATATAGCCACTTCTGAATTTGCCTATCGGACAAATAATCTTGAAATGGATCAAATGGTACTTATCAATTACAAAAAGTTCGGCCTGGAAATTTCACTGAGTGCGATTTGCGGTCTTATTATCTGATTGAATCACGACAGCCCAGCTTGAGTGGTTTGATCTTTGATAATAAGGCCACAAATTGCACGAGTTAAATTTCCTAGAGGCAAAATGCTTTAGGACAAAATTTTAAAAAATTTGCGATAAAACCTTCTAGCACGAATGATATTTGATGATAATATTTCTCGGATCGCATTTGAAAGTGAATACCAGAATTCATGTTATATTCAAATTTTTAACGTAGAAAGTTACAACAATTCTTCTGGATCCAATATCAAAGGAACTCATGGAAAAACTTGAAATAAATATTTTTTTTTCACTATGGAATAATATTACTGTAGCTGGCAATTATTTTGACGAAAAAAAATCTACTGCTAGAAATCGAATCTTAGCCTTTCGCGTGACAGTCTGAAAAAAGGTATGTTTGGAAGTGGTTCTCATTGATTATCAAAATATTGAATAGATAAATATTTCATCTGAGATCATTTAATAAATTGTATAAAGGCAACGGATCTATGATCATTGAAAATTTGTCAAAAATGGTAAAAAGATAACGACCAACGGCAAGGGGTGTTCCCAAGCGGTCACCCATCCAAGTACGATCCGCACCCGATGTTGCTTGACTTCGCGTGAAAGTCTGGTTACATAACCACCCCAACTAACATTATAGGAAAACAATACCAAGCAGAGGGGTGAAATGGCTTGAAGAAGTCGGAATTTACCTATTTCTGGCCAAATATTCTACCTTAACTACTGACTAACTCCAAAGTTATAATTCGAGTCATAAAAACCGTAATTGAGACCACCGGATCCATAACCATAAACTTAATAGGCGTGGCGCATAGTATGAAATTATTTGTTATGAACTTCAAATATACCTTCGTAGCCTCATGGGTCAATAGAGTTATTTATTAGGTTGAATTTCACCTAAAGGTGACCAACAAAATGTGTTCAAAATACTTGAACTTTGAGGGAATACTTTCTAGTAAATATTAACCTAATTATCACCTCATGTATGTTCACATAGTCAGGGAATAAACAAGTCGGTATACAGGTCTACTATACACTCTACATCACCTATTTTGGCACCAATTGAGTTGCCTGGGCATTTTGTGTCCTAGTCTACAACGAAGTCAAAGTTACCAAAAATGAATTCCTTGAAGTAACTAACTATAAAATGCCAAGTAGAAATTCGAATAGAATTGATAAACCATACAAGTATATTACCAACTATTATCGATTAGCTGCCAGAATGGGAATATAATTCGAACCTACACTTCCAAAGATCAGAGCCATCATGTTACTTATGTGGTACATAAGAATATTCTACTATGTGCTCCACTCCACGTCTTCCAATGACTTCAACTATCTGCAGAGTGAACTTTCACCGTGAACGATCGAGTTTGTAACCGACTTTTCCGGAATTTCAGGCATTTGGATATATCAATAAGCAGGACTGGTGCAGTTTCATGACAAACACATAAGAGATATGTCAGTTTAATTCAGGAGATGCCGATATTATCAATCGCAATTGATATTGGATCCTACAAAATATCTGAAAACGAATAAAATTCACCGCTCCATTTTTTGGAGTTCACTGAAAAACTTGCTATCTATGGACCCACCCTATATATCGTCTGTACGTGCAGGAATCATTGTTCTCCATAGTGTATTCAAATCGGCCGTATGAACAATCGATGCATACTCGATTTGGTTTATATATTCGAAAAAGTCTCTTCACAATGGCCATTTGGAATTTTGGAAAAGTTATCGTTAGGACCTTATATAATCTTAACTGTTGAATTTAGAGCGGTGGTGCAATGGAGACATTTGATCAGAATCACGAGTTCTGCAGTATATGAAAAATTCGAGCCAATTCACCAAAAAGCAATTTCCCATTGATGCGGTGAGAGGTCTTTTTTTCCGCACCTGTATCCACTAATGCCTGGCTCATTTACCAATGGAGTTGAATTTTGGGACTCACTAACAGATTGAGGCATTTCTCAGTGTCAAACTGTTATTTTCTCGAACTTTGCTTCACTAGAAACCGTTACTGGGACTTTCACCAGAAATCGTGACATGCGCTCTCACCAGAAATCGTGACTGGAGCCTGCGTTAGCAATCGTGACTATGGCTCTCACCAAAAATTGTTAATGGCGCTCTCACCAGAAATTGTAACTGGCACTATAATATGCTTTTGAACAGATATAGTTTTGAAGGATTGCCATTAACATTAGAAATTATAGATAACATTAGTGAGGTTAGGCGGGAATTTTGAATTACGATCCATTCGTGAATCGGACCACTGAATTCCCTATGCATTTTTTATAGGTCTGAAAATTACGCGAATCTATCGCCTGTTTTAAGAAGATTTGGTAAATTTCTTAAGATTAATTTCTGTTGAAATAGTTCCATTGAACCTTTCTAAAACAAGCTATAATTAAAATTTTACAATAAAATTGAATATTTTCAAACACTAGCGCCAATTGTGGATGTTTCAGGAATATTGATATACCATACTATTTCTCACAACCAAACATGAATTCAACCTCACTTCCAATATGATGTTTCAGTTACAGTTGAAATAACTCTGATAATAAAAATATCAATACAACATATAAACGAGGACCGATAAAATCATAGTTGACACTTCGAAGCAACTAGCGGTGAAAGTTTGAACTGTGTGAAGTAACGATGCATACGTTCATCAGGGGAGCTATGAGTACCTTTTTCAATGTTATGAATGAATTGCCACATGCCATAGAAATTATATAACTATATATATTATGATTTCTATGACACATGCGTGTTCTTTATTACATAATGTGCAGTGTGCTCTGATGGTGGAGAAAATTGCGCCTGGCTGCAATCACAGACAACCAAGTGCTTGCAATTTATATTTAATGCCAAAAAAAAAAAATATTTAAAAAGTGGAACAACTACATTCAGGAGATAAATTATGAATATTACTGTTTTGAGCATAAATTTTCACCAAAAAAAAAAACCATAAAAATAGTCGTGTGTGTAGTTGTCAAAAATGGTTTGAAAGAAAATGGACCTATTATTCGTAATCCAGTATCCAAATTACACATTTCTCAATGACCAGATGAAAGATTGTTTTCACCCCGTTGAAATCATTTCATATGATAATGATAATTCTCGAAGCCATCATTTATTGGTATCAACTGAACAGATCATAGCAACAAATATCATAACCTCAATCGGACAAGTAACGATCAATGATTGACGCACACCAGAAATCATCTACGACATACTGAAATCTTTGGAACAACACTGGTTTCCATTTCAATTTAAGGATTTATAGAAGTAGATTTTGATGTGGAATGGACACGAAAATACGAGGATAGCGTAAGTTGAACCTCCATAAGACTCCCATGTTAAAAAAAATAATATGGATGGATAAAAATAATTGAAGGCTCGGGTAAATAAAAAAAACTGAATTCGATCATTTCGGTTTTTTGGTTATCCCTCATTAATCTTGGAAGTTTTTCATTCGATAGTAAATTCTTTTCGATTTGACTATTTCAGATTTTGCATCCAATGTTTCGTATTCTCCGGACCACCCCCTCATCTTATTTTTTTTAAGACGGATATGGATATTTTATGACTTTATTCGAAATAACTTTTCATCCTGACTCCAGCAGTATATCATACAATGCCATTCAGAGACGGTGTTCGAGTAATATGGACCGTAATTGAAATTTTATGAATTTATAGTTTTAGTTTTCGCCATCATCAGTGGAATTAACATAACAGATCCGAGCACTTATTGCTTATTGCTAAATGTATACTCCAACTTTATTTAACTGAAATACTTTTGGTGGTTGTTTACCGACTTCAGCGATCTTATATTTGATAATATATGAAAATAAATAATTTTGAAATATCAATATCCATTGAGCTACGTTTCTATGAAATAATATTCATAGAAAAGGTTGTATTTTTTTCCAAGCACGCCGGTGATGAAAAGCAAGGTATCATTTTAGGACGAACTTATTTTTTTTTATTTCGAATTTTCCGTCACTTCATGTCTGGCTCATTTGCTAATGGAGTTAAACTGTTGTCAAACTGTTATATTCTCGAACTTTGCTTCACTTAACTGTTATTCACCAGAAATTGTAACTAGCGCTTTCACCAGAAATCACGATTAGCGGTCTCGCCAGAAACCATGATCAGTATTCGCCCTAGAAATCCAAACTGACTCTCTCGCCAGAAACCGTGACTGGCGCTCTAGCCATATTAGCTTCTCAACATTATGGCTTTAAAAAATTTCTAAATTCTAAATAATTCCTTAGAGCTCTATAGAAATAATACCGGATTATATCATAGAATCTGAGTTAACAGAAGATTGTTTCGGGAATTATGTTGCGAATTGAAATTTTTCGAACAATGAATATAGTGCAACGGTGACATTTCTCGTTACTCACCAGAAGTTATTTGAAAATAATCCATAATCGTGGAAACAATTTTGGGAAGAGTTATATTTAATTTTGTTATCTCAAAGCTAGTTGTAGGTGAGAAATCCGCTATAAAAACTTTCCAACAAAAAATTAAACCGACGAAAAAATCAACTGAAAAGCAAAAAATAAAATAAACCTTCTTGTCTCAATAACTAAGCTACTAAACTAATGTAAGTAACTGATTTTGAGTCGGCGCCAAACAAACAAGCAAATGAATTAGGTGAGGCTTAAAATGATGGTATGTTACTTTAATTAGTTTAGGAACTTAGTTATTGAGACAAGAAGGTTCATTTTATTTTTACTTTTCAGTTCCGTATTTCGTCGGTTTAATTTTTTGTTAAAAAGTTTTTATTTGTCAATTTTTTGTGGCTAAAATCTACTAATTACTACCTACTTGTTTCTTGATTACTTCCAAAATACTTACCCACCTTACTTCAACTATTACCAGTTAAATAATATGATCATCTACTTTCACCATTTGCTGTAATATAAATTATTTTTGTTGTTCTGGTTAGTTTATTCCATTACTTTGTATATCATTCCATCCTCTCATAGAATATAATGATTGTGACAGATGTATGAGAACAAAAATAATGACATTAGCGATCTGTCATTGTCAACTACATATGTGTGCCAATGTAAGGGTGGATAATTCCATTCGAAATCCAAATATGATCAACTATGAGGTATACCCTATCTACTAGAAGGAGAATCATCCAAATCGAAGAACCCAGTACAAAGTTATGCCTGATAGAATCGGTTAACGGACCAGAATCCAGAGGGTGAGTGATCAATATCCTCCATTTTGCCACCCTCAAGGGTGGATTTCATCTTTAAAATTCAAATGAAACCAACTTCGAAGTACACCTTATCCACTGAAAAAATTATCGGAATCGGACATCTCAGTAAAAAGTTATGCGTGATCATACATAAAAAAAACATACGCGTCGGATAGAAAACCTCCTCCTTTTTGGTATCGTCGGTTAAAAAAAAGGGCCACGCTATGTCTTTTCCAATGCTCAACTTTCAAATGTCAGGTATGACTTATAATAATTGTACATTTAATGTAATAATTATACTAATAGTAGTGGTCGAAATAGCAGTAATGATAATTAATAATGTTCTTTGTTGCGTAATATGTCGAATTTGCTTATACGGGTGATACAATTATTTTTCTTTGGTTAATATTTAAGCAGCTATAGGTATTCAGATATCAATATCGGTGGTTTTATTTCTAAACCTGTTCTTAAATTTCTATTCCAAATATTCTATATTTGTATATTTAAAATTGAAGAAATGTGGCTTGTTATCTGAGAAATAATTTTGGACCAAGACTCCAGTTGAGATTACGCTAAATAAAATACAAAATACCGGCTTTAGTTGAGCAAAATAATAATTATGCAGCTGGTGGTAGTTCAAACCAATATTCTTGACCAACTTTTTCCACAAAAGTTGGTGGAAATATATTTTGTTACAAAGAACTCGAAGCAGTATTTAGTATTAATAAAATTCACATGCATAACATGTTAGGTTAAATGAAACACAATTAATCTACTTTAGTTAGTTAGTAGAAATAACGAAAAATAAGTCGGTAGGTAGCTCAATCTCTCAGTTTTTTTTTAAATTCATTTCACTTGAGTTGGTTGAAATACATTTCCTCACAAGGAATTCGAAGTGGTACTTAGTATCAATGAAATTTGCACGCGTAATATTAGGTTAACTAAAATACAATTAATCTACTTTACTTATACAAAATAACAAAAATTAAGTCGATAGTAGCTCAATCTCTCAGTTTTCAACAAATTCATTTCACTAAAGTGAATAATGAAATAGGTATTTCAAAAAATAATAATATAAATTGGTTAAGCAAGTAAACCAAATAATATGTAATAGTATGATAATAGTTCTCAATTATTTCGAGGAGACATAATTTCTCAGTTACCCAATTTAGTTGAATAAAACTTTCACAGAAAAGTTTATAATAGTTTAATTTTGCTTTTTTCAATGAATCTAATCTGCTATATAGTCGTCAAACTGTAGGTTTCTTTCCAAAACGGGCAGAGTATACCTACAGATAATTTATTGGTTCATTATAGTTAAACGTATAGAAGGCCATGGAATTCATGTCAAACCTAGTAATTCTAACTTTTGACGTCACCTGAGTATGAATTATCTAATTGAATTCCTTGTGTTGTGGAGTTTATAAGAAAAGAGCGATTTGCGAAATACGTTTTATGCAAGTTTTGTAATGAAGTTAGTGAAATTAAGATGTATCATCGGAACCTGAAATTTTTAACATATTTATTAGAAGAATGCGGGCCAGAAATTCATTTACCGAATTTGTTTGGGATAAGCAACCATCATTTGCTTCTGGTGTGTGAAAAATATGGATTACAGCAGAATAAGATTGTTTCAAAGTACTACATGTATTTTATGGAACAAAGACAATTTATACAATTTAGTGAATGTTCGTTTTCATATTCTCCATTAAAGAAAGAATACCTAGCTGAGGAATTTCAACAACATTAAGATGCTTCAGTTAAAAATGGTTGTTTGGGTTAAAATATAAGAACAAACGTAGTAACAACATATGTTTTTGTAAATTTTGAATTTTCAATTACATATAGTATGGTAAACTGTTAATAAATGATTTTCACTCATTAACTTATAGAATAAATTCGACATAATCTGAGGTTAAATGTCAATGTCATTCTACCTATAAACGTCAAAAAATGTCCAGTGTAATTTTATGCTCCTCACCCCAAGGAGGAGACAAATTTCCGGAATTTTTTTTAGTTGCTATGGTAAATGATACAAAATACAGGCTTTCAATTGGTCGAAAATGTTAGGTATGGAATTCACTTATAATCTCCCTAGAGCATGAATTATTGAATCATTGCCGGAAATTTTTTGAGTACAAGAATTTTCCTTAAAAATTCATGTACGAGACAAATTTCCCGCAATTAATTCAAGCACGTGGGGGATTCTGTAGGAAAATTTTATACCGGAATAATATTTGAATAGAAAACATTGAGTAAATATTTATTTTGACGTTATTCACAAATAAATAGAAGGCTGTGTGTAATGGGAGTTTTGGTGGAGATTTTTTTCTGATTTTCCCCGTTTCCTAGTAAAATAAAAATTTAATATCAGATAAACTATTATGTAAAATCAATTGATTCCATACAATTTTCTCACTAGGTTTCAGGAAAATGTCAATATTGACTAGAAATTAAAGTGGATGTTCGTATTGAGGTGAGATATTTTTTTGGTTTTCCCCGTGTCCTAGTAAAATAAAATATTTAATATCAGATACATTTTTATATAAAATTGATTGTTTTCATACAATTCTCTTGCTAAGTTTCAGGAAAATGTCAATATTGACTAAAAATGCATGTGGATGTTATTTCAATAATACCTTTGTCTAATTATATGATAGCTGTCATGTGCCGGGAAATTTCCACTTATCGATTTTACGTCTACATGCTAATGTGGATGAAAAATTTTCAGACAATTTGCTAGTTACCATAGTAACAATGTCGAAAAAAAGCATCTGATTGGTTGAAAATGACCGGAATAAAATTTTCAGTCGTAGTTTCGTTAACCCAGTTTAGTAAAAATCATTTCGTAAAGTGAATAGCATGATATGTCAAATCGTTGAATATAAATTCAGCATCAATGAATACATTGTAGAATGTTTTTTTCCAACTGGCGAGGCTATCAGGTTTTTGGAGTATTCAAATCGGTGATGAAAAAATAGTAAGAAATATATCTTCTGAATACTGATCTGATGTGGGACATCTAGTAATCAACCTCTTTCCAATAGTCAAATCTCCGCACAATCAACGAATGGACAATGTCACAGCGTTCCATTTCATCCTCGTGTATTTGCAAACGATCGCCCGTGACCTGAAAAATATTCCTCCTAGGAAATGAATACGGAATAAAAGGAGAATGATGACACAAATTGCTTTTGACGTCATTATCTGAAACAACGGATTCCGTTACACTAGGGAAAAGCTCGACCTCACTTCCGCGAGTTGTTTTCACGGTCAGGTTTGCTGGTTTTTCAAAAATCGATAAATTCACGAAGGCCCTGCTGTTCAATCGAGAATAACCAAGTGATTCGGGCTGAACCAGGATTACCAATTCTGTTTCAGATTTTCAATGAAAATGACGGAACACAAACTGCAAAAGATTATTAAACAAGAAATATCATCATCGAGAATGGAAGATATAAGTATTTGAATTGTTGAACTGAACAGAAATTGGTAAAAATATTTTATTAACGAGAGTTGGTTGACTGAATTGTTTTTATTTCAGGCGTCTATGAAGTGGGATGTAAGATCTGTTCAAATTAACTTGAGTGTTGGGACAAAGAACATTGTTGAGCAATTCATTGTTTATGTGTAAATCTTCAAGAAAATCTAGTCTGTTACTGTTTTTGGAACTGAAATTTTCTTACCCCGATTTGGACTGAAGTTATGGTTGTTGAATCTGAGGTGATGTCCGAAAGCTGATACTTTGTTAGGATTCAGATATTCAATTATACGAACTTTCAGAGGTCTACAAGTTCTACCAATGTAAGCTGCATCACAATCTTCACAGTTTGTCCCAATATTTTACAGGTATAGTGAATACACCATGTTTTTCAGACATCTCAGTTCAGACATTGGGGCTACAAATCAGCGGTTGGGCGAGGTGACGTTTCAAGAATTTCGTAGCCTGGTGTGTTGGTTTCTTCACTATGGTTTCTCCACTGATGCTCTAGTTTGAATCAGGGTTTGGTGAGTTGGTATTTGGTACTATATTTCTGCCCTGCTCTAGTAGGTCCAAGGAGGAAGAGAGATTGTTTTAAAGTTTTGTATTTTGTTTTCCGGCGAGACGTTTTCCGGAAGAGTCATCTCAGGTGTGGGGAAGGCTTTTTGACGACGAGCCGTCCAGGAGATCGTTCCTGGAAAAAATATTCTTCATCGTCAAGTTTAGCGAGTGACAGTTGCCTGCAAATCAGGTATCCGAGTTAGTTGAATTACAGTTTCGAGACTAGTTTAGTTTGGGTTACCCTCTGCATTCAAGAGGTATGTATTTCCTTCATGTGTTCCAGCATTTCACCATTTTTGTGTCTCGCTCAACACATGTGGGAATATGTAGTTATTGGTGCCCATTTCATAGGGTTTTATGATCCTATGGTTATATGCGTTTGGCGGTGGTTCCACAGTCTTACAGTTTTACGCCAGGGCAATATCTAGGAAATTCCAGAATGAGTCCCAGAGAAAGTTTCTGTCAGGGTCATTTCCCATGTGGAGTCAAGGTCCGTCTGTCTGTCCACAACGTCACATTTCTTCTGCTAGAAATCACACCTGAATATCATCACCACGAGAAAATTATCGAGTTACGTTTCTTTTTTTTTTTAATTCCTGGATATATCTCATGTTACTGTAAATATCACCCAAATTGTCAATCAATATGAAATCAGTAGGGTTTTATGACTATAATTTCATAACGCTTTGCACTAAAATAATTGAAGGTTCTGAATCCAACAGAAATTTAATGGCGCTCAAAGGCTTCAATATTATTATTATTTGACTTTTGACAATACATGTTTACAAGCTTTTATTAGGTTTCACTTGTTGTTCGTTCGTTCATTCGTTAGTTCGTTAGGGTAAAATCTTGCAAGTAAATTTTGACCGACTTCTAGTCGTCCGATTGATTTGAAATTTGGCGGGTATTTATAACTCCGGTGACAATGCATTATGAAATTTTTGTTAGAGAAAAATCAAAATGGCGGCACCAAGATGGCGGACGAGATTTGAAATTATAGTCCGATTTGATTTAAAATTGGTATGTTATGGTTTCAGAGGTCGAAGATTATAAATTTTCTGTCAAAATTCATAAATTCAAGATGGCGAACGAGTTTTGTGATAATGGTCCGATTCGATTCAAAATTGGTAAGTGGGGATTTTCGGGGTCGGAGATTATGAGTTTTTTGTCAAAATTGATGAATTTAAGATGGCGGTTCCAAGACGGCGGACGAGTTTCGTGATTATGATCCGAATTGATTCAAAATTATTATGTGGGGGTTTTCGGGGTCGGAGATAAAATTTTTGTCAAAATTATTGAGTTCTAGGAGGCGGCTCTAATATGGTGGACGAATTTTGTGATTGTGGTCCGATTCAATTAAAAATGGCTATGTGGGGTTTTTTTGGGTCTTAGAAGTACGTGTGAAAATTCATAAGCTCAAGATGGCGGCTCCAAAATGACGTACGAGTTTTGTGATTATAATCCAATTCGATTCAAAATTGGTATGTTGGGGTTTGCGGGGTCAAAATTCATGAATTCGAAATGGCGGCTCCAAAATGGCGAAAGAGCATTGTGATTATGGTCCGATTTGATTCAAAATTGGTAGGTGGGTGTTTCCTTCCGGGGTCAGAAGTTATGAAGATTTTGTCGATATCAATAAATTGAAGATGGCGGCCCCAAGATGGAGGTTGAGTTTTGTGATAGTCCAATTTGATTCAAAATTGGTATAAGGGGGTTTTCGAGGTCGTAGATCATGGAACTTTTGTCAAAATTCATGATTTAAAGATGGCGGACGAGTTTTGTGATTATAGTCCGATTCGATTCAAAATTGGTAAACGGGGTTTTTCGGGGTCAGAGATTATGAAATTTTTGTGAAATCAATAAATTCAGGATGGCGCCCCAAGATGGAAGACGAGTTTTATGATTATAGTCCAATTCGATTCAAAATTGGTATAAGGGGGTTTTTGGGGTCGTGGATCATGGAATTTTGTCAAAATTCATGATTTAAGATGGCGGACGAGTTTTGTGATTGTGGTCCAATTCAATTCAAAATTGGTATGTGGGGGTTTTTGGGGTCGGAGATTATGAAATTTTTTACAAAATTCATAAATTCAAGATGGTGGCTCCGTAATAACGGACGAATTATGTTATCATGGTCCGATTCGATTGAAAATTGATGTGCGGGGGTTTTTGGGGTCGAAGATTATGAATTTTTCATCAAAATTAATGAATACAAGATGGCGGCCCCAAGAAGAAGGGCGAGTTTTCTGATTATGGTCATATTACATTCAAAATTGGTATGTGGGGGTTTTCAGGTTTGGAGATTATGAATTTTTTGTCAAAAGCCATTCATTTGAGATGGCAACTCCAGGATGACGGACGAGTTTTGTGATTACCCTCAGATTCTATTCAAAATTGGTGATGGGGAGTTTTTGGGGTCGAAGATCATGATTTCTTCCAGCTCAAAACTTACAGTGGAGAGACTTTGTAATAACGATGCACTATTGGAAATTAACAGATTAAGGCGAACTAACTTGAAAGTAAAAAAAACTAATAAAAGAACTTTTTGAAGACAAGCGTTTATTTAAGCCGTTTACTAAAATGTATGAAATAAATTAAAGTCATCGCTGATAATGATTTACCAATTTTTTGTTGAATTATTTGGTTTCAAAAAGCTTGTCGCGTGAATTGTAATGAAATGAATACCTCGACAAGTTATTACTTACCAACCATTCATTGTCCAATATAATCAATTGGTATCTACTTCCATGAATACTTTGTGAAAATCAAAAACTCCGACCAGTTCTTACTTACCAACTAATCACTGCCCAATCAAATTAATAGGTACCCACTTTCATGAACACTCCGCGCGAAAATCTTTCTGAAACCAAATATTTCAACAAAAAATAATTGAATCATTGTCAGCGATGACTTGAATTGATTTTATACGTTCAAGTACACGGCTTGCATGAAAGCTTGTCATGAAAAAGTTTTTTTATAAGTCATTCTTCTTATCATTTGAACCACGACCCAATGCCGCCAGACATAATATCATGAACGTAAACGAAGCTCTTAATTTTTTGTGGCTCAAGGAATATACTTGCGTTTTGATTATATCGATCGGAATTACGCCACTCTACTTCTGTAAAAGTTTAAGCGATTTATGGTCTCTCTCAATATCGTAAAAGAGTCCACTTAGCCTAGTCCGTATACAAGCCTTTCGCCATTCAGGAACTCAATTGAACTTCACCTTTGATAAGAACTGTCAACGTTGCACTATCCCTCCTATAGATCATTAGCACCCTGAAAATTCCTAACGGTGGTGTTCTCGGCCTGTTTCGAAATTGAACTTCAATGTTTGTGTAAGTCAGTGATGTTATGTTTATTTTCGTGAGTGCTTGAAGATGGTGAAATATTCTGCCGAAATGCATTGCTAATTTCTTCCCTAGAAATATAAGCTTTTCACTATGGGGCAGACTCTATTTGTTTTTTCTATTAATTAATTAGAACTTCACCTGACATGGACCACTTTCATAATCTCAATTACATATATCAGAATCATTTCTACCCCACTTTTTGTAGAGCAAAAACCCCATATTCTTGATAGTTCTTCGTCATTAAATAACCACGCTGAGTATATTATTAAAAAAATATCAAAAAATAACTTTTTCTTTTCTAGAGTTTCAAATTGTTTGAGCACTCATTCTGAAATAACAACTTTCAATTGCATTATCCGACCTCATTTCGATTATTACTGTTTTTTTTCAATCGAAATAAAGTGTCTCAATTACAGAAAATTGGGAATCGTGTAATGCGTATGATTCTTGAATGTAATCGCTATACTTCATTTTCGTATATGTTAAATTCACTTCAGTGGTTGTCAGTATTGAATAATAGTTTAAAAAAACTAAAAAACTAGCTTTTATAGAAAACCAGACTAACAAAATAGAAAATGAGAAAAATTTTTATTTTATTTAAAAAAAAGCGTGGGGTGCATGGTATCGCCTCGGCCAAGAATTACCTGTGATCTGAGACATTTCTTACTTTACTGCCCTAGGTGTGTAATGTACTATATAATTATTGATACCATGCACCCCAAGCTTTTTTTTGAATAAAATAGATTTTTTTCTTATTTTGTATTTCGTTAGTCTGGTTTTCTATAAAAGCGTGTTTTTTAGTTTTTTCAAACTATTATTCATTTTTAACTTTTCAGTTTAGTTTTCTATTAAAGCGTGTTTTTAGTTTTTCAAACTATTATTATTATTATTTTTTAAGTATTATTCTCCAATATTGAATAGAATCGAACCATAACCACAAAACTCGCGGCCATTTTGGAGCCGCCATTTCGAATCCTCCAATTTTGACAAAATAATCATAATCTCCGACCCCAAAAACCCCCACATACCAATTTTGAATAGAATGAGACCATAATCATAAAACTCAGCCGCCATTTTGAAGCCGCCATCCTGCATTTTCAAATTTTTACAAAAGAATCATAATATTCGACCCCAAAAACCCCCACATACCAATTTTGAATAGAATCAGACCATAATCACAAAACTCGTCCACCATTTTGGAACCGCCATCTCGAATTTTCCAATTTTGACAAAAAAATCATAATCTCCTACCACGAAAACACTCATATACCAATTTTGAAGCGAATCGGACCATAATCACAAAACTCGTACGCCATATTGGAGCCGCCATTTTGTTTTTATTTCACACAGAAATTTCTCAATGCATTGTCACAAGAATGATGTACACCTGTTGAATTTCAAATCATTCGGACGTCTGGAAGTGGGTCAAAATCGCGCCCAAAGGAGTCGGTTACAAACAAACATACAAGTGAAGCTAATATAAAGCGTGTAAATAAAAACTTTTTAACAAAAACTTAAACCGACGAAAAAATCAACTGTAAAGCAAAAAATAAAATGAACCTTCTTAGTCTAAATGATAATTGAGTCCTAAACTAATGTAAGTAACTGATTTTGAGTCGGCGCCAAACAAACAATTATCGAAGATCATTATCTATGAAAGAAGTAATCAAAACGCAGCCGTGCATCTCCTGCCATCATTTTACGCTTCACCCAATTCAATTGCTAGTTTGTTTGGCGCCGACTCAAAATCGATCAGTTTAGGAGCTCAATTATCATTTAGACTAAGAATGTTTATTTTATTTTTTGCTTTTCAGTTGATTTTTTCGTCGGTTTCATTTTTTGTTTGAAAGTTTTTATTTTTCAATTTTTGTTGCTGAAATCTACTAATTACTACCTACTTAATTCTTGATTACTTCCAAAATACTTACTTACCTAGCTTACTTCAACTATTAACTATAAAATAATATGATTTTCTATAATGTAAATTAATTTTGAGAGTTCTGGTTAGTTGATTTATTCACTTTGTATATAATTCCATCCTTTCATAGAATGTAATCATTTTGACGTATGTAGGAGGGTCTGTCAATGTCAACTACATATGTGTGTCAAAGTTCACAAGTGAAAAATCAATTATCCCCTATTTTTCTACCCGTAAGGGTGGATAATTCCATTCGAAATCCAAATATGATCAACTATGAGGTATACCCTATCTGATGAAAGAAGAATCATCCAAATCAAAGATCCCAGTACAAAGTTATGCCTGATAGAATCGGTTAACGGACCAGAATTCAGAGGGTGAGTGATCAATATCCTTCATTTTGCTACTCTTGGTGGATTTCATCTTTTTAATTCAAATGGGACCACTTTCGAAGTACACCCTATCCACTGAAAAAAGAATTATCGGAATCGGACGCCTCAGTGAGAAGTTATGCGTGATCATACATAATAAAATATTATGGAAAAAAATAAAATATACGCGTCGAATAGAGAACCTCCTCCTTTTTGGTTTCGTCGGTTAAAAAAAGGTTTTTATTTTTAAGATTGTTATAGGTTTTCAACCAACTTATTTCAATGATTTTGTGATTTCAAATAGTGATATTTATCATTAAAACACTAGGCAAAATAATGACTTCCACATTAATAGAACTAGTTCGAGACGATGCATGAATAATTCATTTGTTAAAGGTTTGAATGGATTCAATAAACTCCCCATACACTTGAAAAAGTCCAATACTGTTGTAAGTTTTAAGCAAAGTCTATTGGCTTTTTTAGAACAAGATTTGTGATGTATTACTGTTTAATGCTTTATTAATTATTCATTTTCGAATTATTAGATTATCTGTATCTTCAATGATTATGTGACTGTTTGTTTGAGAATTAGATTTGTCTATTTCAATAAATTACTACTACTACATACTGAAATATCAACAAGATCTACAAGTGTATCCGTTGACATATGAATGCTGGCAAATGGACGAGTATCCATAGCCATTTACTCCCTCTTGATTCCCGCCTCTTTCATTTTGAGTGGAGCGTCAGCAAGTGAAGTTACCAATGAAATTGAGTTGGTTTGATGATCAAGCCCATAACTTCATAATTAAATTAATATTGCATTTAATCAACTGAACGATAATATATATTGAAATGAACAACTGACCCAATTGGATTCTCATTCCAATCAATACTGGACATCCCCAGGGTATGTCATCTCAAGAGGCTCCAAATCTCCATGTTCAGTATGTGTATGTAGTTTGAATATTAATGTCTAGATAGATGAATTGTTTTATATCATACCGAGTGACACATGTCCTTCATGTTTCGGAAATTCTGAAATAATTTCTGATATTCGAATGCTGACTGCTGGAATGTTTTTAATATTGTGCTCAATTTTGTTGTGAATAGAACCATGAAGATCAACTGTACCACCGATAGATCGACGAAACGATGATGGTCCTTTCTTCATCTAGAAATAATAGGAATAGGAGTTGAAAAAAGGCAGAAGTTAACTATGTATTTTCTTAATGTACTACACCTGTTACTATACTATTTGAATTTGTAATATGAACTTTGACGCGATAATGTTTTTTAAATAAAACAAATGAGACCTCAAAAAAAATATTTGCAGGTAGATTTTCTGTTTTTTTCCATAAAACACTGCCACTAATCATAAATTTTGTTGACAAATGTCTCATTTATGTATTTTCGGACAAGTATCCATTAGCATATGGTGTTTTTTTCTCATTCAATGACGAACAAACAAATATGGTGTCTGTATCATGATAGACCTATATAATTCGTCATAATACAGGGTGTTATGTAATAAGTGTCCAATATTTCAGAGGACGATTCCTCAGTTATTTATGAGGTGAGAAGTTCATATAAGCATTTGTCCGCAAGGCCTTCATTTTTGATATACAAGGTATTGAAAAATTATTTTTATTTAGGTTTTTTGTAAATAATTCTTAAAATAATGTGGATATTTGGACGAAAATTGGTATTTGGGGGTTATTAAATATGAGAAATCCAAACTTGATCTCAGTTTGGCCCTCAATTGGAGGGGGCGACACCTACAGGTCTTTGTCTCTTTTGGAGGGTCACAACTTTGTCGTGCATGTATGTATCACATTTTCTAGGAAAAAAAAAGATTCCTCTACCATTTTTACATGAAAAGGTATGCTTTTCAAAAGTCGCTACAAGCAGCCGTTCTCGAGATATTTTGATTTGATTTAAATTAATCGATGCATCCAATATTCTTCTCATTGATTCGCAAACTCTTTGATAATGAAAGTATCATCAAGTAGGCTAGTAAGTTCATTCCAATATTTTTTGTGCTGTCATGTCAAAAATAATATTTCGACGCATAGTTGAATAGTTTTATTTATTATTATTGTGAATGAAAAAAAATTAAGTAATCGAACAATTAACTCTTGTAGAACGATTCAAACCACTCCAAGAATTTTCCAAAGAGTGAGAAGAATATTGGATGCGTGCATACAGGCAGGAAATGGACATTTCGAACATTTATTGTGATTTTCATTCAGTTTATATCTATTGTTCCGTTGTCTATTGTTGTTTGAAAATAAGCGCTCGAAGTGTTTCCCCAAATAATATATACAACTTCCAAAAGGACCAGGGATGAAGATGACTCACCTAAGAGGATGAATGGAACAAAAATATCGAAGCCTGAGACATTTACGTCGATTGAACTTCGGAAATAGCAATTATGTTCTATTATATTCTGGAATTTCCAAGGAATGAAGAATATATCAGATTTCATCAGGGACCACGACGGATTTTTAAAACTGTGTGTCAGTGAGACGTGGTGTTTCCATGAACTATTGAAATCTCATGAATACTTATCAGCTTTCAATGTTATAAGCTCTCCCGCGCTAAGAGAGAGTCAGTGGGCAGGGCAAGTGGTGGACTTTGCATCTTCTATAAAAAAGAGCTCAATGTTATTGTCCTTGATAAATCTCCATTGTGCATATTCTGCCTCCTGACTTGTCATGAACAATCACTTATAATTGGTTCTGTATATTTCAAACCTTCCCTGGATATCTGCTATATACTAGAAACATTCCAAGTATCTCTATCGGATATTTGTAAAAAATATCCTTACTCACCGATTCTCATTGGCGGTGACTTCAATTGTAGGGTTGGTGAACAGGGCAAAATACTCGAAGAGATGCTTGTGAACACTGAGCTATTTGCATGTAGGTTCAGTAATGATAAAATTCTGAACACCAGAGGTCGCAACATTCTCGAATTCATGAGTCTCAACTTGATTGCTCTACTGAACGGAAGAACATCTAAGGACAGACCTGCTCAGTTTACTCATGTTAGCAGCTCAGGAAACAGTGTAATTGACTCAGCTTGGGTGAATAACTCTTTTTCATCTTTTGTAAGATATTCCAAAGCACTCCCAAGTTCCTAGATGAACTGTTGGTCATGGAAAACAATCATCTTCCAAAAATATGTTTTTCTCGACTGGTATCCCTCAATTACACTGGCGTGGATATCAGATACAATTGGGTTTCACAACTCAAAAAAGAACTCGAATTTGCCGGCTCAACATCCACAACCTCAAAGTAAGAAAGTTAACTACAAAAAAAGCTCTATGACTCTGATTTCTCCCTCGCCACTCGCACGTCCTCCCTTACACTATATCGTAACTTCAAAATAACCCCTTTTTCCCACGGATACTTACTTCTGAAAGTTCCCATCCAACCTAAGGGGACCCTTGCTCAAATAAGGATGGCTAGTGAATATATGATCAAATTAACATACAATGGCAGTACATATCGAATAAACCCCAATGAAATATGCATCATTTGCAATCGAAATGAGCTTGAAACCTTAGAACATATCCTCTTGGATTGTATATATTCTTCCATGAAACCTTCAGATGCTCAATGTCTTTCCACTTACAATAATTTGATCAGTTACTTCGAGAATGTTGCACCAACTGAAGCTGAAAAACTGTCCTCACCGTTCATTCGTTCTGATTGAATGAAAGATTCCATGTAGCCAAATGTATGTCCTGATGTAATCAGATATGTGTTTGGGTTTACACAAATGTATTATTTCCCTCTTATAGATTTCATTTTTTGTTCTATTTGTATGAGTTTTCTCACGAATAGTTTCCTTTTTCTCCTTTTATTGTGACACTCTTATATACAACAAACTGAAGCTCTTGCTATATGGTATGTATTCATTAGAAGCAATGAAATTAAATAAAAAAAAATCAATGTTTCTATGTTGAATAAGAAAAAAGTTTTCAAAATTGTTTCACTTTTTGACAAACACATGCATCGATTGATTTAAATCAAAATATTTCGAAAACGGCTGCTTGTAGCGATTTTTGAAAAGCATATATACAAATAACTTTTTAGATTGAAATTATGATATTCACATTGATCATATAAAAAATATTATATTACTTTTTATTTGGAAAGGAACCCAGCCACAAATTTCCGTAGTCCAATATTACAAGCAGCAAAATCCAAATATTTTCATTATATTCGATATATTGCATATAATTGTTGAAAACTGATCCTGGTGGAAATTATATGAAATATAATAGTGGTGGTAATTATATAAAATTTGTTGAAAAAACATCCTGGTTTATTATAATTATATAACAGAAAACAACTTCTTTCTCGGAAAAAGCCATGTTGGACACCGAATCAGATGTGGATATATATTATCGAAAGAAAAATTCAAAAAATTAAAATTTGCATGTTCGTTCAGATGGTTATTTGATTTTCCATTCCATTCTCAATTAAGCACTCATATGAATAAACGAGGCCAAGAAAAATGTTTTTCGAAAAGGAGTTCTCACCAGAAATGACTTATGTAGAAGTGTCATCGCATTCATAAGTTAAATATTACAAAAATATAACTTGATATTTTGTAGAATTATTGTAGATTTTAGAAATTTTCAAAAAAAATATCATATCAATAATCAATTGATGAAAAATTATATTCTAAACATTAAAATACATGAACTGTATATTTTTCAGTCGCAGATAATTACACATCTGAAATTTTGAACCAATAAATCAAATGATAAAATAAGTGAAACTGAAAGGTATCTTTTTTTTCACCTCAATTCGAGCATGAGTATCAGCCTGAGATAGCAGTTTCTAAATTAGATTTTTTTCCGTTATATCATATCAATCTATCAATCATAATCTATCAATTTATCATCCAGATCACGGATTTCATGTAGTACCCCCATAAACCCTCATGAATAACAGTTCTATCATCCATGCATTGATAGGTCTTCATAAAGAGTGAAATATTGTCCCAGGAAATGCGTTCACACGTGTATGATCCTCTCGGGTTTTGTGGGTTGCATAATCCTATTCCCAGTCCAGAGGTGAAGCTCACTTCAATTTCGTTCTATAATGGCGTAGATAACGTGGTCAAATCAATTACTTTCCAAGTTTGTCACACATTATTCTGTTATCTGAATAAGAACGAAACATTCGGGAAAATTTGAATGAAACTCAAATCTATTTTGGAAATCGAAAAGTGGAAGTGGACAGGAAACATAGTTTTTGCTGTAGGACCAATATTCTTCAAATATGAAAATGATAAACACTCGGAGAACTGTCGTCTGTAGCTCCCAAATATATATATATATATATATATATATATATATATATATATATATATTATATATATATATATATATATATGTATATATATATATATTTAGAAGGATAGTCTCTTGACTGGACTGGTTGAATAAAAATATCAAATTTGGAGGTAAACTTTAAAAGGATATTCCTTGGGGTTGCAGTCATAAAAAAATGGCCGATGAGATATACATTTAAAATAATAATTTTCACTTCGTTTCTATTCGTCGATATGATACCGTATTCGAAATCTTGTTCAATGGGCCAAATATCAACTGTTTCTTTTTTAGCAATAATTCTATATTTTACCCAGATACCTAGGATCCCACATTTTTTTGTTGGTCTACAATAACTGTTAATAAAATTGTATCCTCCTATATGTAAGTAATTTAACCCCCATTTCACCATTATAGGCGTTGCATTTTCAAAAACCCTGAAACACATTTATATTTATTTGTGAAGAATAGCCCGAATACTAATGTACATGACTCTCATTTCAAAAGGATCTGTACTTTCATTTTCACCTCCCTTCTCACCCCACCTGAAGGGGTGAAACCTTAAGGGATGAAATACCGAAAAAATATGCTGTTTAAATTTCAGCACTTAGCGGTTTGATCTGGGCGTTGATCGTATATCAGTCAATCGGTGAGTCAGTTAGTCAGGACAAGTAATTATATACAGTGCTTCTCCCCTCTCTTATTTTTGGAACGATTATACATAAACAAGTGAAATTTGGAAACTGAATATTAAAGGTTGTAAACTTCCCTACTAGTGATGATAGATGACGAAATCGTCAAAGATGACGTCACAAGGCCATTGTGACCAATAATTTTAAATGGAACCCTACGGCAAGCGACACCTCTTTTAAAAGGTATCGAAAAAACCTATTCAATGATACTAATTTTGTTTGTGTTCATGGCAGTTTTGGCAACTCGCTTTCAAAAAACGCAAAGCTGTGATGAATTAAATCAATTAAAACTAAAATTCCAAACTCAAGCTCCGCCTTTGGATAGTTGTCAAATGAGCTGACGTGTTTGTTGGTCTCCCTAATTCGACGTTTTTGTAATTGTCTAAGTTTTTGTACATTTAATAATTTGTGTATTGTTGATCGGACGTTTGATTGTTCAAGCAGCTTTTGGTACTATCAATATTGTTGTACATTTTAATAATTTATCAAACTGTTATGAGCCGAACGTTTGAGTGCTTCAAGAAGCGAAATGGTACGTGCTTTAGGTGATAAAGCCTCAGCGATCCTAATTCTTGGTGAAACTGGACAAAATATTCATGCAGCAGAACGCATTTCCAATGAGAGGTTGCCCGATCGCCCCGTTTCAAAGACTAATTTAAGGGAGCTTCTTCGTAAGTTTGAAACAACGGTTAGTATTAATGATGCGAAACGATCTGGCAGACCACAAATTTCTGATGAGAAAAACATTGATATACTGGCAGAAGTAATAGTTAATCCTACTTCTTCAACAACTCACGTTGCATCTACCTGTGAAGTCAGTCGAAGTACAGTACACAGGGTGTTGAAAAAAAACAAATTTCATCCATACAAATTAAAAATGGTTCATCAACTCTCAGACGACGACCCAGACCGAAGACTAGAATTTTGTGAAAATATGGAAAAAAAATCAACCAACAGCCAGACTATGCCAAAACAATTTGTTTTAGTGACGAAAGTACTTTCTATCTAAATGAAAATGTAAATACAGAGGATGTGAGGTATTGAAGTGACGCAAATCCTAACCTGTTTCGTGAAACACATACCCAATTTCCCCAGAAGGTGTATTTTTGCTCAGGTATCCTGGGAAACCACATCGTTGGGCCTTTTTTTTTAAATACTAATTTAACTGGTTAGGTTTATCTGGAGCTGTTGCAAAACGCAATAGAACCGTTAATCCTTAAAATTTTGGAAGATAATCCAGATGAATTCGGCAATTTGGAAATAATATTCCAACAGGATGGTGCTCCTCCACACTATTACGGTGCAGTGAGACGGTATTTGGATGAGGAGTATCGTGGTAGATGGATTGGACGACGAAGTTCAACGGAATGGCCAGCTTGATCACCGGACCTCACACCTTTGAATTTTTTTCTGTGGGGGTACCTTGAATCGAACGTTTACGCCACTGAACCTGACAATATTGAAGTTTTAAAACAACGTATTGTTGCAGAATGTGAGGCTGTTTCCGCAGACACATTTGCAAAAGTACGAGAAGAGTTTAAAAATAGGATATTTCACTGTCAGGAAGTAAATGGAGGTCACTTCGAGCAATTTCTCTAAGTAGATACTGATTCTTGAATCTGTAATTGATATCATACTGAATGGAATTTAAATTTTAATGTTTACTAATGAGCCATTAAAATTGCCATAAACACAAACAAAATAAGTAACATTGAATAGGTTTTTTCGATACCTTTCAAAAGAGGTATCGCTTGCCGTAGGGTTCCATCCAAAATGATTGGTCACAATGGCCTTGTGACGTAATTTTTGACGATTTCGTCATCTATCATCACTAGTAGGGAAATTTACAACCTTTAATATTCAGTTTCCAAATTTCACTTGTTTATGTATAATCGTTTCAAAAATAAGAGGGGGGAAGGGGACTTTTGAGAAGCACTGTATATATATGTATATTTATTCAG
This sequence comes from Gonioctena quinquepunctata, assembly GCA_018342105.1. NCBI lineage: Eukaryota > Metazoa > Arthropoda > Insecta > Coleoptera > Chrysomelidae > Gonioctena > Gonioctena quinquepunctata. Next base: position 1,552,032 of record JAFIRS010000039.1, on the reverse strand, counting down.
AAGGATAGTTAGTCTCTTGACTAGACTGGTTGAATGAAAACATCAAATTTGGAAATACGCTTCAAAAGGATATGCAGTCATAAAAAAACGGCCGATGAGATAAGAACCTATATACATTTAAAATAATAGTTTTTACCTTGTTTCTATCCATCGATATGATGAAGTATTCGAAATCTTGTTCGATGGCCAAAATATCAACTGTCTCTTTCTTAGAAATAATCCCATTTTTTGCCCAGATACCTAGGCCCCCACATTTTTTTGTTGGTCTTCAATAACTGCTAATAAAATTGTATCCTCCTATATGTAAGTAATTCAACCCCTATTTCACCCCTATAGGCGTTGAATTTTCAAAAACCCTGAAAACACAATTATTTTTATTTGGAAAGAAGAGCTCGAATACTAATGTACATGACTCTCATTTCAAAACCAACTGTATGTACTTTCATTTTCACCTCCCTTCTCACCCCACCTAAAGAAGTGAAACCTTTAGGGATGAAATATCGAAAAAATATGCTGTTAACATTTCAGCACTTAGATCCAGCGGTTTGATCTGGGCGTTGATCGTATATCAGTCAATCAGTGAGTCAGTTATTCAGGACATGTAAGTATATATGTACATATTACCCCAAACACGAGTTAGCTTGGCTCCATCAAGCTGTAGTGGGCCTCCATTAAGTTGTAGTGTCATCAGAACTACATATGTGCCAAGTTTCAACAAAATCGATTCACAGGTGTAAAATCGATAAATCATTCCCTATTTGTCTAGCCTTAGGATTGTTATTCCTTTTCAAATCCTAATGGGACCAACCAGGTATACCCTAACCATTGAAATTCATCAAAATCGGACTACTATGTGAGGTCGGGGAACCCCCGTCAGGAACGAAGTTTAACTACATAATAAAACAAAAAGATATAATTATCCAAGAACTCAGAGAGAAAATAAATATTTTATATGATCATATCGAACTACTGAACCAGGGTATACACTCAAGTACAGTGGCATCCCCAGTTGAACAGAAACTGCCTGAACAAAAACCGTCAGAACAAAAACTACCAGAGCTTAAAGCGAATAAAAAGTCAACAACGACACAGAACTTAAATTCCAACAAAACGGAGATTCCTAATAAAAAAAATACTCATCCAAACAATAATAAACAGAAAAACTCCTTATCAGTGAGAAGGGGTTCCCCGCCCATGAATGGAAATGAACTGTCTAAAATTGTTTTACAAAAACAAACAAAAATCAAATTGAATGAGTATATACACTTGAATGATGTTGCTGAACATAGGGCAACTAGCTCACAGGCATTAGATCGAAATTATTGGGTTCAAGTCACCAACAAAAAAAAGAATCGTCAACAGCGATTGGTTATTGTTGGTAATAACTCAAATGTTGATGTCAAGGGAGTCCCGAAACATGTGACACTACACGTGTATGGACTGAATGAGAGCACTTCCACCAGTTCTCTCACAACATTGCTTAAGCAAAATTTTCCAGAGGTAATTTGTGAAAGCATGACACCTAAGTATTTGGACCTGTATACTCCATATAACGTTACCATCTTTGCTAATAACTTCAAGACTGCAATGGATTCCACTGTTTGGCCACAGGGGGAATGCGAGAGCCGTTTTTTAGATCTAACGAGGAGGTCACAAATGAAGACATAATATTTCATCCATCTCTGTTTTTGGCTAATGTTTAGTGTATTAATCAGACTAAAATAGACAGTATTCCATTAGATATGCAAGATTTTAATATTGATATATTGTGTTTGACAGAGACGTGGTCGTCTGTTTGTTCGTTACGATCTTATTGCTCATATGGCTTCCATTTGACAAGTTACTTCAATAGAACACAGATGAAGGGTGGTGGTGTTGCAATATTATCAAGAATTGTTTTACATGCTGTAAAATTAGATTTATAAAAATATTGTCTGGAACAGCATTTCGAAATATGTGGCATATCATGTACACTGAACCATCGACATACAATAATATTGTGTATTCACAGAACTCCTTCTCCCAAGGATGTTTTCCTGGAAAAATTATATGATATTCTTGAAATTCTGTATAAACCAAATGCCAACTTTATTGTGGGAGAAGATTTCAATATGGATTCAAAAGTGAATTCAGGATACTTTGAAAAACTGTCCAGTATGATGAACTGCTTCAATATGAAGACACTTGTGAAGTGGCCAACCAGAATATCATCTGGAGGTAGGGCCTCGATAATTGATCATATATTCAGTAACAATTTTGATGACGGGGTATGCCTTGTATCCGATAATTATTATTTCTCCGACCATCGATCGATCTTATTTGACTCCGGACTTCCGGTAGATGAGCCAAAATCAATCAACACATTTAAGGTGGTTCCGCCACGAGACAAAAATATTATTTTCGACGGAATCGAAAAATTTCAAACGACTTTTCGATTTGGGACGCGAAAAAAAAAATTTTTTGAAGGGGGGCACTTGCCCTCCCAATCGATTCTATAAGATTTCTTCGTTACAGAAAGTCGGCGACTCAAAAAATTTATGTCTCCAAAAAGCGCAGCAAAAAAAAAATCCAGACCCGGGACTCCCCTCCCCCCCTCACTAGAAATTATACGTCATGGGAAAAAATTATCGTTTTTCGATAACGGACTTTTTTGTAGTACTCTTTTTGAACTTTTTTTTTTGGGGGGAAGGAAGGGGTATCGTTGAACTCGATGGAGTCAACTAGGAAAAGGAGTTTTTTTTTTGCGAAGGTGTCTTTTTTTCACGTTCAGACCCTCAAATAGTCCCCCGTCCCTCTTTAAAAAGTCCCCTGGCACAATCCGCATTTCTCTACGACCTTTCCCCCCCTTAAGGCTTTGCGACTATTTTGAATAACGAGAGTAGTTTTGATTATATCTGTCAAACCAGATGGTCAATCACTTTGATTTTTTTTCACAATATCTGTAATATCCTGCTCTAGCTTCTCCATGTTTTTCATAAACTCCTTAATTTCAGTACTAACGGTAGAATTAATAATGTGATTTTCGCGTATGCATGGTCCATATGTTACGTGTTAATTGAGTCAACTTCAATTATATATATCTCGGGTTCGGAATGGTGAAACTTGTTAAAATTGTTCAGAGGTGTTGTTCACATGTTAAACAATACGTATGCCGAATTTTAATAATTTCCTAATTCAACTGTCTCGTGGCGGAACTACCTCAAGCAAAATTTTTCCGATAATGCAATAACCTCATTCGAACTCGATATCTGTAATGGACTTGGGAGTGTCTTTCTACCATAAAAAATATGAATGGTGCCTCTCAATACTTTTAAATATTTTCCTGTTCTATTTTGATAAACACTTTCCTAAAGTTAAACAATATAAACATCACCGAACTGAACAGCCTAATTGCAAATGGGTCACTGACGATATGAAGAGGTCCAGCAGCAAATTAAGGGACCTGTTTGCGCTCAAAAGCCAACACCCATAATTGAATAATTTCTATAAAGCAGAAAAAAAAGCACAAAATCTTAGTACATAATTCAGAAAAACAATACTTTCAACAGAAAATGAATGATTCCGACAACCCTACCAAGGCAGCTTGGGGTGTAGTGAATGAATTAACTGATAAATCACGTGAACAATCAGTCTCCTCCATAAAATACGACAATAAAATATACGAGTCACCTGAAGAAATCTCTGAGATATTCAGCAGTTTTTCCAAAAATGAACCCCTTAAATTAATCTCACAAATTGAATCTGTTGATGAATATGTAGCTAATCAATTTTTGAATAACATTGGAATACAGTCTCGGTCTCTTTTCCTTCTTCCCTATAGTGAACGTGAACTATTTGTCATGCTCAACAGAAAATTTAAAAATAAATTTTCCACGGGATCTGATGAGGTACCTCATTTGATAGTTGAACGTGTTCTTGAACAACTTTTGGCACCACTTGTCCATCTCATAAATTCATCATTTGCTAATGGAATATTTCTGCAAGCTCTGAAAACTGGTAAAATTACACCTGTATATAAAAAAGGCGATTCTTCCCTGATAAGTAACTAGCGACCAATTACGGCACCTTCTTCATTTCCCAAAATATTTGAATTATCATTCCTGGAGAGATTGTTATCTTTTCTCAATTATTTTAATATCATAACAGAAGACAACACGGTTTTGTGCAAAATAAATCATCCACAACTGCAATTCCCTCATATGTTCTTGAAGTTATTGAATGCATTTATGCGAGCGAGTGCCCTGTTGGGGTATTTTGTGACCTCAGCAGGGCGTTCGATTGCATAAGTCATGGTATTTTATTGGATAAACTGTCTCGATATGGAATCCGTGGTGTCACTCATGAATGGATACAAAACTTTTTTGAGTGAACGTAGTAACCATGTCACTATTGGTAACCATCTGTCATCGTGTAGTGAATATTCTGAAGTAGGAGTTCCTCAGGGTTCGGTCCTGGGACCTACCTTATTTTTACTCTATATTAGCGATATTGTGGAGATTTGTAATGGCTCAATTATTGTTCACGCTGATGACACATCAGTTATTGTATCAGATAGGGATGAATCATGTATACGTCAGAAATGTAATAAAATTATATGGACCAGTGGTTCAGAGCTAACTCACTTGATCTGAATACAAATAAAACAAAATATATTCGCTTCCATAACAGACAAAAAGAAATTGGTGACATTGATTTTAGTGACTTACAGATGAGACCGCCGATTGCTTGGTTTTTATATAGACGAACATATATCTTGGGGAGAACACTGTCGAACTCTAATCAATAAATTGAATTATGTTTCCTACCAATTACGTAAATTGAGAACAGTTCTGTCTAATGATCAGTTGTTGATGCTCTACTACGCTCAAGTAGACTCCAGACTTCGATATGGTATCTGCCTTTGGGAAAGGTCTTCGGGAGCAAATGATGTATTTGTTGCGCAAAAGAGAATACTCCGAGTAATGTTTAGCTTACCTCCTCGACAGAGTTCTGTTGATGTATTAAAAACATGTAAAATTTTGACCCTACCATCACTCTTCATCTTTGAAGTTTGTGTTTATGTATTCAGTCACTATAACAGCTTTTCAACCAGATCTAGCATTCATAAACATGACCCAAGAATAAAAAATCAGCTGAATATACCTATTTCTAGGGTTCAAATATCTGAAAACTTTCCCAATTCACTAGGTCCTTCATTATTCAATAAATGACCAGACCATGTAGGGAATAGTCAAACCTTAACAAGTTTTTGAAAATGTCTTAAACAATTTTTAATTGAAAGATGTTATTATAAAGTCGATCAGGCACTACAATAAGTATTTGTAAATCCACTGTGATTTGTCTGTTATATACCAATTTACTGAATGTTATCATATATTATTTACTATTTATTGTTCATTTTTACTTCAGATGAATGACTACTCAGGCACTATAATAAGTACTTGTAAATCTACTGTGTTTTTTCTGTTATATACATGTTACAATGTAACAATTAACTGAATGTTATCATGTACTGTGTACTGTTTACTTTTACTTTAGATGAACGACTACTCCTATACAATACTTGTATCGTCCTTCCGGAGAATAAAAATAATTATTACTTTTATTATTATTATATCCTTCACGCGGCTTGCAGTAGGTAAATGACTGGTAGAAATCGTCACGTAATACTAAGCAATACTAAACCTATAATATATCCTTTTTCCAAACTCGTGCGCCACAGTAAGGGGTATTTCATTCCTGATAATACTATTCGTTATTCTTGACACTTTTTTTGGGATTATAACCTTCCACAATCGGAAAACAAAGCTAAATGGATCAGTGAATCTATACTGGAAGAAGATCTTGCATTTGACAGAGTGATAATGGATTGACTCCATTATCCGGAAATCACTCCATACATCAAATAAACAAGTTATTGTCTCATCATCCTTTTTGGCAGAATTCTTTTGACATCAGTCACAAAAGACCACGTTCAATCACAGCGAGAGAAACAGCGAAAAAAACTGACCAATTTTAATCTACATTCAGAAGATTCCTTGAAAACGGAACGGATACAGTTCCCGAAACGTCAAGAGTATATAGAAAAGTATCTTTGAATCAATAATTTTTTGTGATAGGCAGAAATTATAATACGACAAGTTACTGACTAATTGAATATTTTTCAATTTGTGAAAAATAATTTGGTGTATGCAGTAACTTTTCGGGGCAAAGTAATTTCTCTGCGCTCCCACACTTGTATAGATTCACTGATCCATTTAGTTTTGTTTTCAAATTGTGGAAGGTTATGATCCCAAAAAAATGGCGAACATGAGTATTCCCCCACGAAAAGCAAACTTCAAACAATACTATTCGTTATATTATATTGAATTGACGTGCCACATATTCAATGTGAACCATAAGTCCAACTTCGGCATAGAAATTATGCCCAAGAAAGGATATAATCATCTAAACACACGTTATATAGTTTCTCAATATTTTTCTCTTTGCAAGTTGAGTTTTCTATTCCATCACATTTAATTGTCATTATAGCATGCAATACTATTAGAGTAAGATCCCAGAGCCCGCAAACCTACGTCATTTTAGAAGAGCTGAAATTTTGAGTATAAATAGTTCGAAATGTAGTTAAGAATGTATGCATACTTGCTAGCTTGAAAGCGGGTACAAAAAGGTACATGAAAACATTACGTACCTACCTATGGTAATATTTTGACACCCAATATAGCGAGATAGCCGGGCTGTCTGAGGCGCCAACTTCAACAGATTTAAGCTCTGGATCTCGAAATGGGGCGTAGGTTCAAATCCCACCACTGACGGCTTTTTTAAAATAGTTTTCCCTCAAATTGAGAAATGACTTGTTTTGGAACGAATATTCATATAAAAAAAAAAGCAAAACAAATCATTTCTCAATTTTGAAGGGAAAAAAACCTTCAGGTGGTGGGATTCGAACCTACGCTCTCTTCCAAAATCCAGAGCTTACATCTCTTAGACCGCTCGGTTGTCTCGCTATATTGAATATCAGAATATTAGCAAACTTTAACCTAGTTTGCTACAATGACGTTTGTGGGCTCTGTGATCTTGGACCATGTACCTATATATCCTTTTTCCAAACTCCTCCGCCAAAGTGAAATATATTTTATTCCTGATTATACTATTCGTTATATTATATCAAATTGATGTAACACATACTCAATTTGAACCATTAATCCAACTCTGGCATACAAAAAACATAAGAAATTATGTCCAAAAAAGGATATAATCATCTAAACGCATGTTATATAGAAATATAAAAGAAACGAAAATATCTTCCACGTATTACCACTCAACGATTATATCCGACTTGTATTCGCATAGATATCCTACAGCTCATGTATCATTTTGAATTCCCCTCAAGCAGAACAGCGGGATGGTTTCGTACACCTTCGAAATCGTATGAGCAAGGACTAGACTTTAGTCACACAGACTCGCATATAATAGATAGAGACAGAGAGTAAGTAAGTAAGTAAGTAAGTAATTTATTCATTCAGATGAACGAAAAAGTTCACAGTTCGTCCTCAGCAATGAGGTACAAATTAGGTGTATTTCTGTTGAGTCTAATGCGATTGACGCTACCCAAGCTTGTATTGTAGCGAGCAACCAAATAAACTCAACAGAGCAGATAACATATAATTATATTCAACTTAGAACCTCAAAGAAGGGAGAGAAGAGTATAAAGATGAAAATAGAGAGAAAGAAAGAAAGAGAAAGAAAGATGAAAAAAAATGTAGCTAGGGACAACGCATGTAGCAGTGGTTTATAATAAGTTCCAGCCTATACCTTATATGGATTATCTATCGAGTATATTTTCAAACATTTTATAATTATTTTTTATGAATGTCCTCAATTCTCTTTTCAGTTCAAATTTACTGTGGATTTGTTTTAATTGTAAAGGTAATGCATTATATAGTTTTGGTCCTAAATATGATACAAATTTATGGTTTTGGGGGAGTCTACATCTTGGCACATGTATAGTCAGATCTTTACATATCCGAGTATTATAGGGATGCTGAATAATTGAACTTGGAGAGCTGATAGTCCATAATATAGAGTTAAATACGTACAGTTTTCTTACACTCAACAACCCACTTTCATTGAAAAGTAATTCTGTAGAATGTCGCCTGTTTTTCTCCAACATAATTTTCAACAGAGTATTTTGGATAACTTCTAGGTTCTTTATAGAGGAATTGAATATTCCACCCCACACTATTATACAATTACGCATTATGGACTCAGCCAAAGCATCATAAACTTTTAGCATTAATCTCCTACTTACTATATTTCTGAGCTGGTAGAATTTGTAGATTAGTTTACGTAATCTGACAACAGTACAATTAATATGATATTTCCATCGAAGGCATTGATCCACAAGTACACCCAAGTATTTCATTGTGTTTGTTTTGTTTATGAAAGAGCAGCCACAATGCATATTGGTTTCACATGATGGTTTGTGTATTTTTATAACATTATCTATCGGTTGGTCTCTGCTTGTTGGCGAGAATGCTATATTCCGTTTTTTTAACGTTGACACTCAGTAAGTTATCACTAAGCCAGTAAAAAATCGTCCTAATACCTGTTTCAGACAGAGTTTGTACTTCGTCCCAAGTATTTCCAATAAATATGATTGCTGTGTCGTCAGCGGATGATGTTATTTTACCCTTAAAATCTGCAATATTAAAAAATCATTGATATACAACAAAAACAGTATTGGCCCCAATACCGTTTCCAGCGGCACACCCCTGGTTACTTTTTTTTTTTATGTTCTGGTTCCCACGAAAAGGGATATCCTGTAATGTTCAGAGAACATCGTGGGAACCTAGGGAAAGAAGGTAGGAGTTGGTGTTCTTCTTAAATTTCTGAAGGTTGTATGCCTCGGGGAACACCTCCCTAGGCAATGAGTTCCAAAGCCTCGCTGTTCGTTGGATGAACGAGTCTTTGGAAAGTGATGTTCTGCAGGTTTCCAAAGTGACCACGAAGGGGTGTGATGACTGAACTTGACGGGTTAATCTCGAAGAGACTGCCAAAGCAGGAACGATTGTTGATTTTCACGACTTGCAATCTATTACTCAAATAATCTTCAAAAATATCTAATGCGATGTCTCTTATACCATTGTCAGACAGACGCTGGAGGAGAATGTCATGATCTACCGTATCGAATGCTTTGACCAAGTCCAAAAATACAGTAATGCACTTTTCTTGATTTTGGAAGCAATTGTCAATTTGGTTGATTATCTGATATACCGCTTTTTCAGTTGATTTGTTTTCTCTAAAACCAAACTGGGATTCAGGAAAAATATTATTTTTATTGCAGAAGTGTACTACCCTATTTTCAATGCATTTTTCGAAGATTTTTGTGAAGTTGTTAATAAGTGTATTGGTCTGTAATTGGTTACATTTTTTTTATCGCCCGTTTTGAAAATAGGTATCGTAATGGAATCCTTGAATGAAGTGGGAATTTTATCAGTGGAAAATATCAGATTCAAGATGTGGCAGAGCGGTTTCACAAAGAAAGAGTGAAACTTTTTGATTAAAACAACTGAAATTCCATCCGGACCGGAAGAAGTTGTTATTTTTTAGATTTGATATGATATTGCTTATTTCATTATTCGTGACTGGGTGAAGGAATAGCGAGTTTTTTATTTTTCTGCGTTTTTCTGTAACAGGAGTTGTTGGTTTTTCTATCTTATTTGCCATTTCTTCCCCAATGCCAATGAAGAATTGTTTGCCTTGTCTATATCATCTGGGAGTTTCTTTCCATTGTGTCCCATGATTTCGTATTCAGTATCATTTTTTTTCCTACTGTTATTTGTTATTCCATTAATGTTTTGCCAATTTTTTTTTTGAGTTGTTACTAGCTTCTCGTAATCTATATTCGTAATAATTGATTTTAGTTTATCTCAGAAGATTCGTTAAAAAGTTCCTATAATTTTTGTATTCAACCTCTCTTTTCGCGGTTTGTTTAACCTCCAGATCTTTTTTAAGTTTATCTCTGTACTTAATACAAGTGAGAAGGCCGTCTGTCATCCATGGTTTTAGTTTTTTTAATTTCACAGTTATTATTTTAGATTCCGTACAATTCTCGAAATGATTGAAAAACCTAGCAGTTAGTTCATTGAAAGCATTTTCTGGATCAGTGGATGCAAGTACCGATTCCCACTTTTCCTTCTTTATTCGTTTTGTAAGCTTATTATGATTTATTGTTTTATTTAATCGATTTGAATCATACTGATTATTCGTTTTCAGTTTGTTATTAGATTTAAGAGATAAAAATGTCATATAATGATCTGTTATACCACATTTGACGATAGAAGGAGTAATTTTCGTATGTTCAATTGAATTTTTGGACAGTTTTACATAAGCGTGGTCAATTATGCTGGAGGAATCACCTATTTCTCTTGTTGGTTTGTTTATGTATGAAAAAAATCCCAGTTCAGCCATATTACATATGTAGTTAATAACTTGAGTGTCTGATGTGTTTAGAATATTGATATTTATGTCACCCATGAAAATTATTATGTCAGCCTCTTTTTGTGAAGTGAGATAGGAGTGAATTTCATGTAAGTACATTTTCAAGTTTGTTGAGGGTGGGCGATATGAAGCAGTCAAAAAAATTGATTTGTTATCTATACAGAAAGAAATCTCTAATAGGTTGCTTTCGCTTATATGTTTTACAGAACTACAGAAGTTAATATCCTTCTTGATGTACACTACCAGTCCGTCATTTTGGTTATATTGCGATTCATTGTATATCAGATCAAATTAGGGAATTGAGTATTTCTGGATATCATCAATCGACCTAGTTTCAGATAGTATTATTATATCAACGTTTTTCAGGTTCACCGATTCCATATACAGGAAAAACTCATCCACATATTTTTTTAAGCTCCTAATGTTCAGATGGAAGATATTGAAGATATACTCACCGGTGAATCGTTCTACGTTCTCATCCAAACTGCTACATACGATTGTATCCATCTCTTCATATTCCTATATTGTTTAAGAAATCCAACATTTTTGTCTTATTTTTGTATGAAGTTTCAAAGTAGAGAGAAATGGGAAAGGAAAGTTTGTAAAAAGATACAGGAAAAATCAGGTAGCTCCAAGAAATAGGTAATATAAGTATATCAGATCCAAATGTAAGAAATAAAAACAATTGCTCCTAGCCATAAAATAATGAATGAAAATGATATATTATTTGCAGATCCAGACACCTCTCTAAATTATTTCCGTCAATTCAAAGGAAGAGCAAAAATTAAAGAGCATATAATAATATAGGAAGTTCATCAGAATAATATTAGTGTATTAACTGTTCTCGGTACATCTCCAAGTCCGTCATTATCTAATCTTGATTCTTCTTCCGTCTTTGTTGATGAATAATTGTCCATTGAAGGACCACGAGTTTTCAACACCAACCACTATTTTCGCCTCCATTAGCAAATATCTTCTGAGCTCCGTTAGGTCTTCAGCTATATGAATTTTCGTTCCCTTGAAGTTTTTTCCAAATTTCATAATTTCGCGCTTCAATGCAGTATTGGAGAGTTTCGCAATCGTAGGTCTTGGTTTGTTAACTTCAGCTTTGCCAATTCGGTATGCATCTTTTATATCAGAATTTACCATTGACAACGAAGTTTTGGAATTTAGTAATTCCAACAGATTGATATCAAGATGTTCCCCTTTTTCTTCCGGTACCCCGTATAAACCTCGTTGTTGAATATCATCAAATCCTTGTTCTAGGTGAATCACTTTCTGTTCCAAATCGTGCACCTCACTGTTTTGCGTTTTTACTTCCGCTTCGAGGCTCCTGATTTTTTGTTCTATACTATCAGATATTTTTTTTGTTAGCTGGTTAATGAATACATCGTCTAGGAAGAATTCATTATTGGAATCTTTGACTAAAGTCGTTAATTCAGATTTATTTCTGATAGACATTTCAACTATGTAGAAATCATTCAATTCGGTATTCCAAACTACACTTGTTAATTTCCCTCTTTTGTTATTTGTTTCTGGGCTGTTTAACTGGCACTTTAGGAAGAGAGATTTCTAGACAACTACACTGTTCGAGACATCTGAACGAACTGAAGAGAGAGAGAGAGAGAGAGAGAGAGAGAAAGTCGTATGGAGGGGACATAACGCTTTTTTCTAACGTGACGATTTCTACCAGTCAACACCTACCGCAAGTCGCGTAAATGATCTTCGCTCCAAAAAAATATTCGCGTCGACTAGAGAACCTCCTCCTTTTTTTTCGTCGGTTAATAAATGATCTCAACTTTTCGGTACTCAATTCTATATTTCTATTATACTTTTTACATTTGTAATAACTTGCGGTGGACAGAAGGCAATATAACGAAACTTCGTCGTCACTATTCCATTCAGGAATTCTATTTGCAGAATATATATCCGCTTAATACATTCCAGTTGAACAGTTCCACCACCGAGTTTACCGCTGCTGTTCACTGAAAATTGTAAATGATTTGAAATTCATCGTTTCCATTCCAGATTATGATCGAATGCGAGTTTTTTGAGCGTGGATTCGTTTCATTTTATGAATTCCATCGAGGAAAAATTCAAGTCCTTCCATCGGTATGAAAATAACAAAACTGTTGTTTATTCATTTAACATATCATAAGAGTTGAAGTTTTAAACTTATAAAACATAATCAAACTAATTGAACAAAGGAAATTGTATGAAGATTTTCCAAATGAATAAGAATTATTGGCAGAATATAGTGGGATTAGCTTTGGAGTTTGTTATAGGAAGCATGAACACATAGGAAGTATAATGATTGCACAAATCTGAATAACTTGAGGAAATGAGGGGAATTGTCTCACGCACTGACACCGATAAGTCCACTATACAGTGCGCGTCAGAATTATGGAACAAATTTGATATTTCGCAAGCCATGTACTTTTGACAAAAATCCTAAAATTTTATTTTGAAATGACGATTTTTTTATGTATATTCTAAAGAGGTTATGTCACTGGTTTTGACATGGTGACGTTCGGTATTTTTTTAAAATTGGAATAGATGTCTTGTGATACCTCATCTGAAAGGCCTTTCAATACTGCATTCAATGATTATAATTAATTAGATATTTTTTTACAAGGTGAACAAAAATTAATATTTTATTTCAATAAGAGAATAACTTTATATCCAACAAAATAGAACACTTAAATGAGATGTTCGAAATGCCATCCGCCAGTCTCTTGACAATGAGCAAATCTACGGACACATTCCTCTTGCACATTGCGAATAACTTCCGGAGTAATTCTGTTAATTTCGATCCTAATTCGATTTTTCAACTCTTGTAGATTTTGCGGCCTATCTACACATACCTTCGATTTCAAATAACCCCACAAGAAAAAATCCAGGGGCGTAAGATCTGGAGATCTTGGGGGCCACTCTATCGGTCCGCGTCTACCAATCCACCTCCTAGGAAAACAGTTATTCAAAAACTCGCGAACATCACGTGCATAGTGCGGGGATGCACCATCTTGTTGCAACCAAATACTTTCATTTGGTGAGTTAGGATTGTTGGCGTTTGGAAAAAAATATTTTTAGTATTATTACATTATGATTATGAAATTCTTGTATTGTCATCGGTCCTTGATATGTGTGACAAATTTCAGATTATTCGGAAGATTGGAAGTGGGTGAATATACACTTCCAAGATTTTATTACATTGTGAGTTATTCAGTTACAAGTAAAGATAATAAAAGCGTGTTAAAAAATGCAAAATTTTACTTTTTTGAGCCAAGGCTCTAATCCCTTAGACTGCCCTGGCAGACTAGTGAGTCAGTGCTCTACTACACCAATAGATCCTTTCCAAATATTATTAGTTAGCTATTTCCTAGTCTAAAATGGAAAAAAAAAAAATTAACCATAATAGGCAAGTTAGTGTCAAATAAATGTCAGTTGAAATATCAACAAATATTCTTCACAAATTCTAAGTGGGAAGGTTCTGAAAGTGAACTATGGCTACTTCAAGTGAAACCCAACGCATAGAAATTTTAATTTTTATTGGATGCGGAGATAGAACCAGAACTCAGCAAGAGGTATGCGACTTGTTCAATGCGAAGTATCCAAATAGACATATCAGTCGTTCAACAGTCGTTCGAGATTGAGAAAAAATTCAGAGAAACTGGTCATGTCAAACATATTCGAATGCTGAACGTCCTAACATAGGAGAAAACGTGAAACTTGATGTTATATTGAGTGTAGAGAATAATCGTCACAATACTTCACGACAAATTGCAGCAGACCTTGACATATCCCAAAGTTCTGTATTACGTATCCTGAAAGCAGTAAAGTACCATCCATACAAAGTACAGCTACATCAACAACTCAATGATGATGATCCTGATCGCCGTGTGGAGTTCTGGGGAATAATGCAGGATTTGTGTAACCGCAATCCACGTTTTATAAAACAAATTCTGTTTTCCGATGAGACTACGTTTTGCCTAAATAGTTCAGTAAATCGTCAGAATTGCAGATATTGGAGTAGGGATAATCCTCACTGGATGATGGACGGGCATACTCAATACCCTCAGAAAGTCAATGTTTGGGCAGGGATAATGAACGACAGGATTATTGGCCCGTATTTTTTCGAAGGAAATCTCACAGGGGAGCGTTACTTGGAATTTTCAAGAAATGAACTCATACCGAGTCTTGCCGATATTTTTCCAAACCCAACTCACCAAATGAAAGTATTTGGTTGCAACAATATGGTGCACCCCCGCACTATGCACGTGATGTTCGTGAGTTTTTGAGTAACTGTTTTCCTAGGAGGTGGATTGGTAGACGCGGACCGATAGAGTGGCCCCCAAGATCTCCAGATCTTACGCACCTGGATTTTTTCTTGTGGGGTTATTCGAAATCGAAGGTCTATGTAGATAGGCCGCAAAATCTACAGGAGTTGAAAAATCGAATTAGGATCGAAATTACCAGAATTACTCCGGAAATTATTCGCAATGTGCAAGAGGAATGTGTCCGTAGATTTGCTTATTGTCGAGAGACTGGTGGATGGCATTTCGAACATCTCATTTAACTGTTCTATTTTGTTGGATATGAAGTTATTCTCTTATTGAAATAAAATATTAATTTTTGTTCACCCTGTAAAAAAATATCTAATTAATTATTATCATTGAATGCAGTATTGAAAGGCCTTTCAGATGGGGTATCACAAGACATCTATTCCAATTTGAAAAAATTACTGATTACGTCACCATTCAAAACCAGTGACATAACCTCTTTGGAATATACATAAAAATATCGGCATTTTAAAATAAAAATCGACCTATTTCAGGATTTTTGCAGAAGTACATGGCTTGCGAAATATCGAATTTGTTCCATGATTTTGACGCGCACTGTATGTGGACCGATCCGAGTAAAGTAAATTGTTCAGTTTATACGCACATTTAGATAAGCAACGCTGGACGCACTCTACTAGTTTTATATAGCGAATTATTCATGGCGAACAAACAGGCACTGTGAATTTTATCAGCAGTCGCTGGAGGGTTGCTATGAGAGGGGGTGATGGGTTGGAAAATTTGTTTTTCAGCATATTAATCTTGTTATTGGATTTTTTTCACCACATTATAGAAGTTCTGGACCATATTGTACGTTATCTTGATGACTAGATGAAGATGTGAGTCAACTTTGATATTCTTCAAATCCATAACTGTTGTCGTTCTAAAACAGTGTCCGTCATTGTATTATGTTGATGTATGCCTGAGAAATGTCGGCTCGATTGACAAGTTGAAACTTTCGAGGTAGTAGGCGGAGAATATATTATTGGAAGGTATATTTTGGCCGAATTACTAATATATGTTGAAAAGAGGATAGGATCGCAAACACTTTCCAGTGTAAATCCACTAGTTACCCTCTTTTGAGTGGCTGTGAATAGGAATACTCCCTATTGAGGACGTCATCACAACTCGACGATATATCTTCGCCCATCATGGTCCCCCAGAACCCAAGAGTACCATCTGCTCGAGAGATTATATATATATATATATATATATATGTATATATATATATATATATAATATATATATATATATATATATATATATATATATATATATATTGGTTTGGGCAGTTTTTGAATCCTGTTTGATATGTTAATTACATCTTTGTTAGGTTTTTGGATTCTTGAAGAATTAGGTCGGTTTTTTTTGAAATTTATATATTTTGAACAAGGATGTTTCGCTCCTTGTTGGGAGCTTCTTCAATTGTTTTAATTATATAATTACATTCATTGTTTAGTAATCTGCAAGGGAATACATTGTTAATATGATATTTAATTAATTATAACCTGTAAGTACGTACCATGCCAAACATTTCATTAAAACAATACATTTCCTACCGTCTAATGATTGTGTGGTAGTGTTTTGGTTCTTTTGTATCGGCAGTGGTGTTTATAAATAACTTGGTTCATTTTACCTGTGGTTTTGTTATTTATTTTTGCGTCCTTTGATGGATGTATAATTATATCTAATATGGCGAGTGTACATGAAATATCCACTCGCCATATTAGATATAATCATACATCCATCAAAGGACCCAAAAATAAATAACAAAACCACAGGAAAAATGAACCAAGTCATTTATAAACAGCACTGCCGATACAAAAGAAACGAAACACTACCACACAATCATTAGACGGTAGAAAATGTAGGTTATAATTTATTGAATATCATATTAACAATGTATTCCCTTGCAGATTACCGAACAATCAATGTAATTATATAATTAAAAAAATTGAAAAAGCTCCCAACGAGTAGCGAAATGTCTTGTTCAAAATATATAAATTAAAAAAAAAACGACCTAATTTTTCAAGAATCCAAAAACCTAAGAAAGATGTAACTAATATATATATATATATATATATATATATATATATATATATGATTTTCACGATCGTTAGATACACAGAGGATGTAAATTTTCTCTGAGGTTAACCTGAGTGACATACACTGTGCGCCAGGGGCGGTGGATAGAACGATTTTTGCGATTAATAACATAAGGATGCACCATTGCACCGACAGACATATAAATGAGTTAGTTGCACCTAACTTATTAGTATTCAGCTTGAGACGATTGCAGATATAAACATTCGAAACGTCGTGAAAACCTTTCAAATCCATCAAGACGATGGACGTCAGGAACGAGAGTAATCAATTTTGAGCCTATCTTGCCCTCTAGTATAATTTTTTGCGAAATTTAGATATATCCTTGGTATATCTAACGAACGTGGAAATTTCATAATTTTACTCCAATAATTAGTAAAGATACGGGGGTGTTTTCATGAGAAGTGAGACAAATTCGGATTTTTCAGAACTGAAATTTTTTTAGCAAAAATATGGATTGTTACTGAAGTTGATGTCCTGATCACGAATCCGTGAGAATTTTTAGCCTATCTTGCATACTAATATTATTTTTGGCAGAAAAAAAAATTTTTAGTTAGCAGGATATATTTCGATGTTTCAATGACATTTCAGTTCAAAATTTGTTGAGAAGAATATTTTTCCTTCTCGTGGTGTGTGTTGTCCAGCATGGATATGGGTTTGAAAATGGTGAGTATTTATGCGGACGAAAGTTATGTTGTCGTTCGTGCTATTTCTGCAGGTCTATCACCCTCATAATCGGATGAAATCCATTGGAAAAGGAAGAGAATATAACAAAAATGAAAGGAAAAATTATTAACGCAAAATTTATTGCAACGGCAAAGTTGTAGGTAATGAGAAGATCTACAACTTTTCTATCCACACTTTTTTCACATAACCTTAAAATTCATGTAAAAAAATCCAAATAACCAAGTTATTGGATTTTTATCTTTATCTTTTACAAAAAAATTTTTTTATCCACGAAATTTGGTGAAAACTCACCTTTTTATGTCCCAAACACACTGTAATTTTTTTAATTTAAAATATTTATGTTTTCACCTTATTTTGACTCAATATCGAAAAAGCACCCTAATTTTCAATCAAAAATTCTCCCGTCAGAATATCAGCTTTTTTCAAAAAGTTGGTGAGATTTTTGTTCATTGAAATCTCTCCTTTCTGATGGTATAAAAAAAATACAGATTACTATGTTAAATGTTCTCAGAAAATGCGAAGAAATAACAGGTTGTGAGGCCCAGACCCTCCTACCCCCTTCCCCACTTCTCTATGAAATACCTTTTGATGGGCTAAAATTTTCCGTAGGTCACTCAAGTATATGATTTATCTTAAAATAGCAATAAATAGGCATCTACGCGTATAATTTAAAGATTCTACATTTTTCTCAAAATATTGTAGATGTCTTATTAAATATCAACTTTACAATTCTTTGCATTTTCTGAGAACATTTTCCGTACGAACAAAAATCTCACCGAGCTTTTTAAAAAAGCTGATATTTCGACGGGAGAATTTTTGATTGAAAATTAGGGTGCTTCTTCGATATCAAGTCAAAATAAGGTGAAAAAATAAATATTTTAAATCAAAAAAATTACAGTGTGTTTGGGACATGAAAAGGTAAGTTTTCACCAAATTTCGCGAAAAAAAATATTTTTTTTAGGAAAGATAAAAATAAAAAACCAAAAACTTGGTTATTTGATTTTTTTACATAAATTTTGAGGTTATGTGAAAAAACTGTTTTCCATAGGACTCGTAGTTTTGCCAAAAATCGAGATAAACCGTTTTTTACCCTTAAAAACTCACCACCTTCCACTTCCCGACCTCAGATCGCCCGTAAATTATTTTTCCTTTCATTTTTGTTATATTCTCTTTCCTTTCCAATGGGTTTCATCCTACTATTTTTTTTTCACTTTTCACCATTTTCAAAGGCTTCAGCCCTGGTCTATTGGGTGCGTATTCTGTCACGGCTGTTAGGGGCGATAGGAGTGGATATGTTATTTGAAAATATGTCTGGTGAAATTTGTTATTTTAAAAGGGGGTGATAAAGTTGGCTCAGGTTTCCGATCTTGGTTGTGTCGTTCATTGCGTTTAGGTCTTTTTTTATCTATATCATTTCCTTTGAACATCTTTCTATTGTTTTTTCAGTAAGCTAAAATTTTGGTGTTTTGGAAATTGGGGTTTCGGTTTTCGTTGATGACATGTTGGAGAAGGAATTCCTCTCAGACCAATCGAATCTTCAATACAATCACCGTTCTACAAATTATCCAAATTCCTCATAATTAGCATTTCTAATATAACGGGTTATAATGATTATTATATAAAAGATATTTCTTCTTTCAAAGAATTCATAGACAAAATAAAACTTCCAGTGAACTACGTACTTATTTCTCTTGACGTTATATCTCTTTATCCCAACATACCCACCAATCTCGTGAAAAAATCCGTGGAAAAAAATGGAACATATTAAAAAATCACAAACCCTTATCATTTGATGAATTCTTAACTGATGTAGACCTAACCCTCAAAAACATATTTTTTTCAATACAAAAATGAATATTACGAACAACTTGATGGTTGCGCAATGGGCTAACCCATATCTAGCCCAATCGCCCAACTAGTCATGGAATTTAGCCCAATCGCCCAACTAGTCATGGAATTTCTAGAGGAAATGGTAATTGAAAAATTAGATTTGCCATTTTTCAAAAGATATGTCGACGACTGTGTAATCGCCATACTAGAAAATAAAAAAAAACCTAATTTTAAACGCTTTCAACTCATTTGATATCAAAGTACACTTCATACTAGAAGAAGAGAAAAACCAATAAATAAATTTCCTAGATCTAACCCTCATCAGAAAAAACAACAACTTTTTACTGAATAGTATACCAAATCTACCCGGTCGGGTGGGTATCTAAATTTCGACTCATGCCACCCAATATCTCAAAAGAAGCCGTCATAGAGGGCATAACCGACCGAGCCATCATTTTAAGCAGTCCCTCTCTACGAAAAAAATCTCTTAAAAAAGTCAGGAAAACATTCATAAATAACAACTACCCACTAAAACTCATAAACCAAATAATCAAACAATGATTACGGAAGATACAACGAAACACAAAGAAAACCACCGACTAAAATAACCGATATCTACATACAATAAATATCAATAACATCACTGAGAAATACTTGATAGTTCTACCATAAATCACACAACACCTTAAAAATTATATACACCTCTAAAAAGTCAACCCTCAACATTCAAAAAATATAATGTCATATATGTCATCCCATGCAACGACTGCGAAATAACATATGTAGTTATGACGTCACAACTTTTGGAAAATCGAATAAAAGGTCACAAATACATGAAAAAATCTAACACCGCATTAAATAAACATGTCATTAACGAAAACCACAACCACAATTTTGAAAACACCAAAATTTTTACTTACGAAAAAAACACAGGAAAAAGATGCATGAACATAAAAAAACAGAACGCAATGAACGACAGAACCGAGAACGGAAATTTAAGCCAACTTAAGCACCTCCTTTTAAAATAAAAAATATATTTTTTAACATATCTACCTACTCCTATCGCCCCTAAAAGTCAAAACAGAATACGAACCGTCCGCATAAATACCCATCATTTTTGAACCCATATCCATGCTGGACAACACACACTATGAGAAAGAAAAATGTCCTCAACAAATTCTAAACTAAAAAGTCGTGGAAACATCCAAATATATCTTGCAAACTGAAAAAAAAGGTTTTTCTGTCAAGGTACGTAACCTATATGGTTATTATTTTCCCCACAAATTAATATAATTTTATCATTCATTTCCAGAGGAAAACAATGAATCAAAATTATATCTACCAAATGTATTGAATAGTAAATAAATTGAAAATATCCCTGGCCGGGGACGAATTGTCTTTTTTTTAAACTGAAAAACTATTCTCCCAACCCAAAATCCAAAAATTTTCATTGAGTACCTTGGTCAATGGGCTGAATCAGTCGAGTAGTTTCAAAATGGCGGCTGGAAAAGATTGAAAAACAAAAATATCTCCATAGCAATATCGGCAAACTATAGGTTTTTTGATACAGCTTCATGAGTTCCTCAATTTTCATTGGAAAAGTATTTCTCTAAGATGTAAGTACTCACAAATATAAAATCGCTATGAATTAACATTCATTAAAATTAATTATTGTTGTATGCTTCTTCCATTTGGGGTTCAATCAGATACCATTTGAGTTTCTTTTCACGCCGACAAACAGAACATTGTATTCAAGGTTAAACTTCATGAAAAAATAGGTAAATATAAAGTTACTCTACACATGCACTCCGAATATAGGGAGAAAACTTTTCTTACGTGTTTTTGCCTCCTGAACACGAATCTGGAAAAATGCGGCGGTCTCATACCATTCCCGAGTTAGAGAACTTAAAAAAAAAAATTAACCTCATTTTCAAGCACCGTTTTATCGCATAAAACTCACTCAAAATGCCTTCTTCTTTTTAGCAGCATAAACAACAATACACCCTAAATCACTTAGTTTCGGCACAACTTTGCCCAAGATATCGTCTTTTTTATCGAAAAAATCTTCCTTCTTACACAGTTCCAAATAAATAAATTTCACACTTTGACACATGGAATTCAGTAACTTTGCCTTATTTTTCATGTTGGTAATAAATGAATCACCGCCCACAACAATTGCACACATAAATGAAGGGGAAACTATTGCTTACAATTGAATTCGAAAAGTTGGCGGTGATTCGTTTATCACCAACATGAAAAATAAGGCAAAGTTTCTAAATTCCATATGTGTCAAAGTGTGAAATTTGCTTATTTGGAACTGTGTAAGAGGGAAGATTTTTTCGATAGAAACGACGATATTTTGTGCAAAGTTGTTGTGCCGAAAATAAGTGATTTAGGGTGTATTGTTTATGCTGGTGAAAAGAAGGAGGCATTAGTGAGTTTTGTGCGAGAAAACAGTGCTTGAAAATGAGGTTACATTTTTTTTAACTTCTTTAATTCGGGAACGGTCAAAAAAGTTTTTTCCATATATTCAGAGTGCATGTGTAGAGTAACTTTACATTTACCAATGAATATTAGTTATCGATATTAAGATTGAAACCCAAGTAAGTGTGTGGTGGTTATTCTTCTTCCTTGTGATTTGGGTCAGATTACATCAAGAAGCATTTCGGGAAATTTGTATCCTTCTTCAACTTTCGATTGAGAAGTTAAAGGTTCATACTGTTTTTGTTCTAAAGTAACATTTTCCGTTATTTCTGCCACATGATTCGTTAGCTTGAATAATGACAATTTCAGAATCAATAAGTAATCTACATTTCCGATTTCCGAACGCAATTCCGATTGAATTCCGATCAATAGCAGTAATTTTCACTTCGCATACGAATCGGTAATGATAATGGTAATGTTGGAGCCATGGAATGAGTTGATTTCTGAGGATCAGATGTGTTACAACTTGAGTTTATTCACTCTTGGGAATTACCAAGACACTTCTTTCATTATATTTTTTTATGCATGAGCGGGCGGAAAGTAGTACTTTAGCGCCCGGATTTGCGGGCGTAAAGTAGCACTTTAGCGCCCGCGGACTACTTTATCGCCCGGCGGGCGATAGAATCGTTGAACAGGCGCTAAAGTGAATTTCAATCTCATATCGATAGGAATCTATATTCCGATGGATCATATAATCAAACCCAAAACATTATTAACAGTAAAATAACGAAAACAATGAACATAAATTAGTTCAAAAAATGAATTATAACTTAATATTGACAATACAATTATAACACTATATATAAATGGAAATATTTTGATTTGTTGTTTTCTGTTGTTGCAGATAGTTACTGATTTCAACTGATTCCTCATTACTAGAAGTCTGAAGAGAATGCATGTTATTATCTGGTGTTAAGAGTAGTGAACAATATTTTCAGATTGTCTGCAATGGCTAGTAGGAGGCTCATCATTTTCTACAATTTTCTTAGCAATCTTCAGCTCATTTGCAACTGAATTTTCAATATTACCTTCCGCAACAGTCGTCGACTTCCACCCAGCATGTCTTTCCATATTGATTATATCTTCGCCTGCATCGGCTAACATAGTTGCTGAGGAGCGTCTGGAGCAGTGACCAGTATATTCTTTCGCATTAGAAATACCTAGGTAAGTGGCTATTCTGAATGGTATTTGACCGAATGTATTTTTTCCGATAACCTGTCTCGTACACTTGCCATTTTTATAATATAAAAAAACCGCTTTTGATCATCCTGATCTCGCAAGGAAGAATATTTTTTGTAAATATCCCAATAACTTGGCGATTTCTGTTCTTCATCGATTACAGTGAATACCCGATCTATCTTCGTTTTGGTTTCTCGTTTAGTTATGAGTAGGAATGTCTCGGAATCTTGAATATCGTACACTGTGATATTTGCCAATTCTTCGCGGCGACATGCTCCACAAATACCAAAAATCAGTGCTACCTACAATAAATTCTCAGATTAACATACTGAACATTGAGAAAACATGAAATTAGAACTTACTTTCATCATAAGATACAAATCGGCTGGTGCTTCCCTCAAAAATAACTCGATTTCTCCTTTGCTTAGAATTTTCGATTTCTTCGGTTTATAACCATCAAATTTTCGTTTCAAAAAAGCTGCCAATTTTGCGTATCTACTGATATCTATATTATCATGTACATTTAAAGTAGCTGTCAGCATGGAATAATATGACCACATGGTAGAGGGCTTACAATATTTAGATTTTTCCAGAAAATAGGCAAGAAGTACAATCTCTGTGTATTTCTTATTTTTTACATTTTTCCCGTTGCACCACCTCACGAATTCTTCATACACCTCGTCGTATATTTTCTTGGATTTACTTGGCAACTCAATTTCGCATCCTCAGCTGCTTTACTTATTTCTGGTGGAGTACAATTCACACGTTCTTCGTCGCTTGAATCCATTTAAAAATCAGTAATAAATTATCTTTGATCACAAAAATTGACAGCAAATATGGCTACTAGCCTATATAATCTTATTTCGAAAAATTGACTGAGTTGCCATGGTAACATTCATTCCATCACTTCTTGATTTATTCTGTTTCCAATATAATATGAATATACATCCTCACGGCAGCCTTGATGTATTTTCATCATGTTCTAGATATAAAGAGGCATCTATCTACATGACATCAAATATACCGGTCGTGCATAAAATTTTGTATGTATTTCGGGCCAAATTTGCTTTTATTGACCTAGGCGTGTTAATAGCCCTCGCTATCGCTCGGGCTATTACTTACACGCTGCGGTCTATAAAAGCCTATTTTACGCCCTTGATACATGAATAACTATTTTTATAATAGGAGAATGAAAATTGTAAAGTACTTGAAGCTCTGAGTGGTAACAACAAGATGTTATTCGAATACAATCTAACACATAGACAAAAATTAATCATCATTCCGAACGATGAATCCACGAATGGAAACCGCATCTAGAAGCCAGACATGTACTTTGAAAATTATTTGGACTCATCAAGAATAAAGCCAAACTGAAATATTAGGAGTATTTCGTGAAAACAAATATGGAAGTCGTGTAATATCAAACGCAATTATGGTCTCCGATTATCCATCTTCCAATGACAATGTCAGGTGAAGAAGACAAGATCAGTAGTCTTCTTCACTTCTATGAATTCACTAATTCATAAACTGGAATCTGAAATCTCATCTTGAAAGTTATTGCTCTGTTATTATTATAGCAAAGGAGAAGAAAACTATGAAAGAAAAAAATCGGTGAAATAGTTTATTCACATCCTCTCTTGAATGTTCTTTTCAGTGACTACGTTCTATTGATTATTCAGGTTCGATACAACATACACTATTTGAGTTTTTGGGAGAGGAAACCGACAAATGCGTTGTTATACTCTGTAAGCTACTACACAAACTATGTTCCGTGGTTGATAAGCCCAGCAACTCACCCTACTGTATAAACACAAGGATAGTTATTAGAGGAAACAGGGCTGGAAGCTCAACCCGTTTCAGATCGGTGGCAAGAGTATTAGTTTGATTTCTGGGAGGGAAATATATAAACTTATCACAACTAGTATAACAAAAAATTAAACCGACTAAATACGGAACTGCAGAGTAAACAAATAAAAGAAACCTTCTTAGTCTCAATAATTGAGCTCCTAAACTAATGTAACTAATTTTGTGTCGGCGCCAAACAAACAAGCAGATGAATTAGATAAGGCGTAAAATGATGGCATCGAGTTGCGCGGTGACATTCTGATAAATTTTTTTTAAGTAATTTAATGATCTTCGTTGATTTGTTTGGCGCCGACTCGAAATTAGTTACTGACATCAGTTTAAGAGCTTAATTATCGAGACTAAGAAGGTTTATTTAATTTTTCACTCTTCGGTTCCGTATTTCGTCGGTTTAATTTTTTGTTGAGTTGTTTTTAATTTTCAATTTTTTGTGGCTGAAATCTACTATTTATCACCCACTTGTTTTTTGATTACTTCCAAAATACTTACTTACCCACCTTACTTCAACTATTACCAGTTAAATAATATGATTATATACTTTTACTATTTGTTGTAATATAAATTATTTTTGTTGTTCTGATAGTTTATTTCATTACTTTGTATATCATTCCATCCTCTCATAGAATATAATGATTGTGACGGGTGTAGGAGAACAAAAATTATGACATTAGCGATCTGTCATTGTCAACTACATATGTGTGTCAATGTTCACAAGTGAAAAATCAATTATTTCCTATTTTTCTACTCGTTAGGGTGGATAATTCCTTCCGAAATCCAAATATGATCAACTGCGAGGTATACCCTAACTAATGAAAAAAAAAATTATCCAAATAGAATAACCCAGTACAAAGTAATGCCTGATAGAAACGTTAACGGACCAGAATCCAGAGGGTGAGTGATCAATATCCTTCATTTTGCTAACCTTATGGGTGGATTTCATCTTTTAAATTCAAATGGGACCACCTCCGAAGTACACCCTATCCACTGAAAAGAGAATCATCGGAATCGAACGTCTCAGTAAAAGTTATGCGTGATCATAAAAAAAAAAAAAGTTACGCGTCGACTAGAGAACCTCCTCCTCTTTGGTTTCGTCGGTCAAAAATATGCTTGATCTAAGGAGGGAGTAAGACCTAAGATTCACTGCTTCACAGAGTCGATGATTAGACTGGCCTGCACACATTTTCGTGCCTAGGATGTTAGATCTGATTTCAAGAATGCCTAATGAGATTATGTCAAGAATGTTACTGTTTTTTTGTATCAGCTTTAATTTATGCGAGACAAAAATGCCTTTTTACAAAAATATGGCTTTATTTTAACAGGTTGGGTGATGTCGTCACAAAATTTAATTTAATAAAAAATCGTTGCTCCGATTGACTTTATACACGAGTATTTTTATTCAGAAAATTTTCCAGGAAACCTTGTTTTATTGAAACCTAATGAATAATCTCAGCCCTTTTGTGGTGTGGACCATCTTGCTGACTTTGTGGCAAACCAACGGACTCATGAAATCTCATCGAGGGAACTAATTTGTTTCGTCAATCACCAGAATCTGGTTGATCTCCAATATTTACTTGGAAAGTTATCACAAAAAACACTTGAATTCTTTCCAATTCGAAGATTCGTAACCTAGTAACGAAGGATTCTAGGAAAAAAGTTATATGAAGTACTAGTGATATTTTGACTTCATCTATACAGTGCTCGTCTAAAGTCCGTTCCGCCCCTACTAATTTTTGAACCATCTGGTACATCGCAACAAAATTTGGAAGGCTTGAATAGGAGACGAAAACCTACTTTCTCGTGAAAAAATCTGAGCGAAAATTTCATAATGGCGGCTGAGCGCCATCTCTAATAATTTTTTTAAATAGAACACCCCGTATATTATTCCATTTTCAAAATCTGCTCTTCTCAACAGTTTTCTCTAAAACACTTTACTTCTAGAGTCAATTGTTTTCGGAACATTAACGTTTGAAAAGTGACATTTTGGTCATTTCAAACCCAATCAGAAACACGAATGGTGCTTTCAATCAAGTTTGCATTGGAAAAAAACGTTGTCGCGGTAACATCTTGTTTACTGTCATACTGAACTGCTAACTGTCAAATAGTCCGTTGAGCGTCTAAATCCTTTTATGAAAAGAAATTATCATCTAGCAGTCCGTATGTTTAATAATAGACTTCCCGAGAATCCTATTTCGAAGTCATATTTGCGCAAACTTTTCAATAAGCTCCAAGCAACTGGTACGCTGAAAGATGCTCCAAGATCAGGAAGACCGCCTCTTTCAGAAGAAAAGAAGCTAGAAATTGTTGCTGAAATGGTAATCAATCCGACTCAGTCGACGTCTGCAGTTGCTGAATCCTGAGGAGTTAGTTCAAAAAGTGTCCAAAGAGTACTAAAAAAAGAAAAGTTTCATCCCTATGGAATGAAAATCCTGCATGCTCCCACGGAGGATAATCAAGATTGGAGGATTGAATTTTGTGAGTGGTTAACAAGAACTATTGATGGAGAACGGGGCTTCCTAAAAAGTGTATGTTTCGCACAAGAATGCACGTTTTTTCTTTATGAAAAAGTCAACAAACAGAATGTAAGATACTGGAGCGATACTAATCCGCATATTTTCAGAGAGGGGCATACCCAGTTTCCTGAAAAGGTGAATGTTTGGGCGGGAATTTTGGGCAATCGCGTTGTTGGACCGATTTCCATCGGAGGCAATCTCACAGGAGTTCTTTACATAAATTTTTAAGAAACTGAAATTGAACCTCGAATGAGAAAAATTGTATTAAACAATCTGGAAGAGTTTGAAAATCGTGAAATCATATTTCAGCAGGATGGGGCACCTCCCCATTTTGATCGCATGGCTAGAGAGTTCCCCGATACAAACTTTCCTGGGCGATGAATATGTCGCAGGGAAAGTACAGAACACCTCTAGATTTTTTCCTTTGGGGGTATCTGAAGTCAAAAATCTACGCCACTGAATGCCAAACAATAGTAGAGTTGGAACGCAGAATAATAGATACATGTGAAGAAATAGATGAAGAGACTTTCATCAACGTGAGAGAAGCTATTTATAATAGGGCACTTTATTGTCAATATTTAGGAGGGGGCCACATTGAACACTTGATGAAATAATTGTTGGGGTTGAATAAAAGTGTAATTCAATGATAAATTATAATTTTTCAGCTAACTAATTTTTTTTTATTGTCAATTTACAGAACACATTCGTAGGCTTCGAGATTTTCCGGTAAGCGGTACTTTTTATCTTCAATAAACTCTCTTTACGCCTTTCATTGGTCAAATTCATTAAGAAATTTAACTACAAATTAATAACAACGTTTGGTTAGCAAAATGTTTTACCGGAAGTGACCAAAATCCACACTTCATTTCAAACCGGAATGTCACTTTTCAAACGTTAATATTTCGAAAATAATTGAATTTAGAAGTGAAGTGTATTGAAGAAAACTGTTGAGAACTATGAGCAGATTTCGAAAATGGGATAATATACGGGGTGTTCTATTTAAAAAAATTATCGAAGATGGCGCTCAGCCGCCATTTTGAAACTTTTGGCTGTGATTTTTTCATAGAAAAGTGGGTTTTTATCTCATATTTAAGTACTCCAAATGTCGTTGCGATATACCAGGTGGTTCAAAAATTAGTAGGGGGAAACATACTTTAGACGAGCACTGTATATTCCCGAGAGGAAAAGAGAAAGTCCTGGGATACCCTGTATACTACTATATTCCAACATGACTTATTTATTTCAGGTTTATTCGTAATATCTGCCACAACATCAAATAAGTTCAACTGCAATTGCGCATAAAGGATACACGCAATATTTTTTTTATTTTGTGGTTCATCTCATTGACATTAAAAAAGCGCATTGTGTGGATACAAATCGATTATTTTGAAAAAAATATTACTTTTGGTAAGGAAACCGAATCACACCTCCAAAAATGACATATGACATATAATTTTTGTTGGTTCCTGTTGAGAAAACGCATTTATTTTCCATTCAGGAGGTTGCATTCATGATATCACCATATCATATGGTTTTTGTCCGAGGTGATATTCGACTGTGCACGGTATAGTAGAAACAATCCATGTATTGAACTTGTTCCCGTCTTCTTGCATGATTGTGATGAACCATAGCAATGAAATTACTCATTCAGTTCTTGTGATATAACGTTCGATATAATTAATTGAATGTTCTCCATACTCTGAATGAAATACCTTATGTGATCGCTATTCATTCACACATAAGATCTTCCTTTGTACTCGATAACAAAGAAAATGAAATCAATATTCAATGTTTGGTAACAATCGGTTACGAATCAATCATTATAAAACAACTCCATGAAAAAATGAGAAGAACATGAATTCCACTTGTTTTAGGCCCGATTTCACCAACCTCATTAAACGAGTTTTGTTCAAATTAAACTTAGATTTAGCTTTCTACACATCATATTGGATTTCACCAGGAACTATAAACCGCGTTCAGTTCTGAACGGCGTTTCCACGTGAACTGGCTGAGTTTGGCCAGTTACGAAGTTAAACGACGTTTAGTTCATTGGTTTCGTGCACGTTTGACACATGGTTGACATTCGCCGATGATACGGCTTTGCTCTCCTCTGCAGCCGACCACTTGATGAGGGTCGTTTATTTGCAAAATGCATTAATCGACCTCCAGCAGTGGTATCTGGAGTGGAAAATAAGGCTGAATCCTGATAAAACACAGGCAATCTCGATGGGACGTAAGAGAAATAACCCGGAGAGGGGAGTGACTATCTCAGGAAGGGAGATAGAATGGTCAGAGCGGGTCAAGTACCTGGTAGTCACTGTGGATCGCCGGCTCACCTGGGGTCCACACGTCAAAATTGTAAGAACAAAGATTGTCAACAAAATCTGCGCGCTATACCCTCTCGTCAATAGGAAGAGTAAACTCTCATTAAAAAACAAAATCATGATTTACAAGATGATGTTCAGGCCTGGGGCCAAATCTGCAGGTCTAGCATTGGCATCCTGGAACGGGCGCAAATGCGAGTTCTGCGGATGATAACGAACGCTCCGTGGTACGTGCGAAACGATCGGATCCTTGAAGACTTAAATCTGCCTTCCATCAGAAGCATCATTCGAGAACGCAATCAGAAAGTATTTGATTGCGCAACAGCCCACGAGAATCCGCTCGTCAGGGAAGCCACTGATTATGCCATAGACGACCCCTCGCGTTTTAAACGTCCCAGGCACTCTTTAGAGTGATGGGCTACCTGCTAATCCATACTGGGTAGCGAAGCTGCATCCTCAATAGAAATTATTACTTTTTCCAAATTTCATATCAAAATTCCCTCTCGGTCATTTTCGAGAAACACCCTCATGGCAAGTACTAGAGACCGGTCTCTAGTGCTTGACCAGTCAAAATTTTATCAAACCGTGAATGGCTGAGGCCCACATATTCGAAGTCTAAAGAGTAAGAGCCTTAGGGTAACACTTGAATAATTAACAGTGATAGGAGATCATGATGGTTGACATTGGAGGTAAAACAACCTTACTTTTCCGATTTGTTGATGTTGGAGAATAGAACATTTTTACCTATTTCAAAAAGATTTCAGTAGTTGGATTACATGTGTTATTGTTTGATTCATAGATGATCATGCCTTCATATTGTTCTGTTGTGAAATGCAATAAAAATGCATCAAAAGACGGCCGAATACGATTTTTCAGGTAAATTGTACATGTTTGTATTTTTGACCCTGTTATAAGAATTCCATCGGCTGTTGTAAGGAATAATCTCCCAGAGAAGGCAAGCAGCCTAGATACATGCCATCAAACTAAAAGACTGGTCTGATAAGTTAACGAATAACCAGACATTTTCACTCTGGTAAAGGAAATATGTTGTACCAATTTATTCAATAAGCTGGGTGCCGAATGAAGTCCAAAGAAGGAATTTATTTGATGGATTATATTTTCACATTCCAACTTGAAATTCAATGTAGAAGATATTGTCACTTCCATCAAGTTTTTTTCAAAACCTAAACTTTGAACACCGAACACCCATAAAAATATCACAAAACATGAGCCAAACAAGAAAGTTATCGGTTTTCAATTTTTAGGTTATATTGTCACTTGTCTTCGGCCCCTCTACAAAACAACGAAATCTATGCAAAAACTACATAAACGTACATATTTTACTATGTTGCCAGCTTTTGACTGTCCTTAAACTGAGTTTCAATAAACTCGGTTTAGCTTTCGTCTGTTTGTGTCGGTGAAACTAGATCGAGGTTTATCACGATCAAAATCTGAGTTCAGTGAGAACGGAGTTTGGTGAAACGCCGTTTATCTGTCTTGTGGTGAAATCGGGCCTTAATATCCTGTTATCTAGAAATTGGGACTGAGAAAAAAATCAATAGTCTAAGATCGGTCGATCCGAGTAACTTCTTAAGCACAAGGCCAAGATTTGTAAATTAATGTTTTGATGTTAGTTACCCAAGAGAATGATGACCTGGCAGGTGTCTCGCGGTTGCGTCATCATCTCCTAAATTACTAGATTTTTTGAAAAATAATATGAATAATTTGCTTTTACAAAGCTAGAATTTTCATGTTTCACTTTCCATATGTCTCAGTTCAAATAAAAAAAGCCAGGTAATTCCATGGGTTTCAAGTTCGCGCCAGCCCATGGCAAATTCGTTATCGGACATCAATTCGTATCTTGCTTTCACGAAGCTGACATTTTAAGGGAATATTTGTTTAACTATTTCAACCATCTATGTTGAGAGCCAGGTTATTCTGGCAGTTGCAAGTAGCCGCCAGATGAGTTTACAATAACCGAAGCTTTTGATGGAAGTGCGAACGCAACAGACTTATACGGGTCTCTGTATAGAAAAGAGAAGGTACATCTATTGTGTGTGGACATTATTCGTTTGTATTTTAAACAAACTTCTCTGTGTAATCACAAACAGCGATAGATACATCGGCCAGATTGCTGGCATCGAAACTATTGTAAAACATAAAATAAAATCGCAAATGAATTATATCGGTTCCACACTCCATTCACTGAACATATAATGCGAATCAGGGCAGGCGATAATGAACATATTAATCGCATAGGCTATACAGGAGGCGATGGGAATCCTATTTAATTGTTTGTACTTATACGCAGATATAGGTCGGCCATGAACTTAAGAGATCTGTCAGTTATAACGCTGAGTAGTGCAGACCGTTTTAATTAATTAAAAACTCTTTTTTCAAAACACGATACATTGTATATAAATATTTTATTTGATATTGGTGCTAATCATGGAAACAATAAATACTATTCGTGGCATTCGTGGCATGGAAACAATGAATAATATTCATGGCATTTGGAGACTGATGAAATTCAAAGAGCCATGAAATTTTGAAGATCAGGAAATTTCATAACCTTAAATTTCACGATGTGGTTCTGACAGAAAATATCAATCATACCGAAGGATATCAATACCCAAGATATATATTATGATTTATAAAATATATTCATTAAATGTACCATGTTATATATATATATATATATATATATATATATATATATATATATATATATATATATACTAGCTGACCCGACAGACGTTGTCCTGTCCACATTTCTATGTTCCCTAAAATGTTTTTCCCGAAAACTCTCGTCCGTGTAGAATTCCTTTTTTTCTATGTTTTCCTTCATGTTGTTCCATCTAGACTGTGCTTTTGACTCCTTCCGCTTCCTATCATTCCGTTTTTTCTTCATCCCGTTATCCCGTTTTCCCGTTTTCCCGTTTTCCCGTTTTCCCGTTCTTCCTTTATCCTGTCATCCCATTTTCCCGTTTTTTCTTTATCCCGTTATCCCCTTATCCAGTTATCCCATTATCCTGTCATCCCGTTATCCCCTTTTTCCGTTTTTTCATTATCCCGTTATTCCCGCTATCCCGTTTTCCTATTATGCCATTTTTTCATTATTCCGTTATCCCGTTTCCCCTTATCCCGTTATCCCTTTTTCTCGTTTTTTCATTATCCCGTTATTCCCGTTATCCGTTTTTCTGTTATCCGTTTTTTTTTATCCCGTTATTCCGTTTTCCCGTTATTCCCTTATCCTGTCATCCTGTTATCCCGTTTCCCCGTTTTTTCGTTATCCCGTTATTCCCATTATCCCGTTGTCCTCTTATCCCGTTTTTCTTTCATCCCGTTATTCCGTTCTCAATTTATCGTACAACAATTATTGAATTCGATTGCCATATTGCAACCCTATTGCGGATCTGTGGATAAAATAAAAAAAATAAAAATCGCGATGGAAAAATAGGGATTGATCGTAGAAGAATGAAAATTCAGGATTGAATGTATTTTTAAATGCTGTATCATAAAAAAAATGAAAAAAAGATTTTTATCTGAAAAATACAAAAATCAAGGGGTGGACCACCCTTAACATTTAGGGGGATGAAAAATAGATGTTGTCCGATTCGCAGATCTAACCGATATGTACACAAAATTTCATGAGAATCGGTCGAGCCATTTCGGAGGAGTTTAATTACAAATACCGTTTCACGAGAATTTTATATATTAGATATATTTCTGGAATAATGTTATATATTAACATAAGCGCCTTTATGCTGAACTGTGACCATCTTTATCATTGAGTTTAATGGGATTTCACGCACTAACAAGTTGCGACTATAATCCGTCATTTTTCAGAAGAGGGAAAAACGACCTTTTGAATTTCTCATGAAAAAAATATCAAGAAGCCTCAGAAGATCTAAGGAATGCTCGTACAACGGGACGGATCACTGCAATTTCTAAAATTATTGAACAAATTTGATGGGATGGTCAGTTTCACTTGTCACACCACATATATTTATATAATTTTAAACAACGCTAATGTAGTTGTAGTTACTTTGAACTTCCTTTTATTCCTTGATCTATGTTTTTTTTTATATCACTATGTTAGATGAATATGATTAACATCTTCGAAACCAACCTCAACAAAGTTTCTCCCTGATGTTGGAAATAAACATTTCCGAAAGCTTGGATAAACCTTAAAGAGTTTTTCATTGCTGCTTACCCCAATATCCCTAGTTTTGTACCTAACTAGTCAGCGAATACTTCCCACACATATATAAATATATATAATATATATATATATATATAAAATATATATATATAAATATATATAATATATATTAATATATATAATATATATATATATATATATATATATATATATATATATATATATGATTCGATTATATTCTTGACTGTGAGATATTCAGTGGAAATTATTTTTGGGAATGCAGTCAGTGATGACCAGTTCAAATTATATTCTTCGTTATTGAGTCAAGCTTTCGAAAATCTTTATTTTCTTTCTCAAGACTATCTACAATGTTATATAATAAAAAACATGTGATATATAATATAAATGGTTACTTACTAAATAAAATTAAAAAGAATTTGGAACAATGAAGAACATTGGAATTTTCTATTTGAAGTTTGGAAATGAAATTGTCACTGTCTGAAATATTTCCAAACTTCAAATAGAAAATTCCAATGTTCTTCATTGTTCCAAATTCTCTCTAATTTCCACTATATATATATATATATATATATATATATATATATATATATATATATGTATATCCAAATGGTATGAGGGCCTCCATCCATTTATGATACTTCAGTACAACTTGACCACTCTGATCATACTAGCTCAGGTAAATTTTTTGTTTTATCTACGACATTGGCTTCTTTTTTAGAGATGTTTTCACTAATAATTTTTTTCGTTTTTTTGTTACAGAGAATGAGGGAGCAATCTGATTGATGAATTGTTGCCTAACGAAGAATAATACATATATAGTGAACAATATGTGTTAAAAATAATGACATATTTTATCTTGCATATATTTTTTTTACAATAATCATTTATCAAATACTCACAATATCTATTCAGCCTCTCTTTCTTATACAGAGGCCCATATAAGCCTATTGCGCTCGTACTTTCAACAGGAGCTTCGGCTATTGTGAACTCACCTGGCGGCCACTTGTGTTGCAGTTGCAGCTCATTATATTGTTTTTGGTTTTTGTATTTCTTATAGTCTAGTTGTTTCTGATAATAAAAAGAAAGAAGATTGATATATGTTGTAGTAACGTCATAATATAGTTGATTTTGACATGTTTTCTTCCCTGAGTTTATTTTATATCTCCAAATTGTCCTTATTTGATATCGAATAGTTACCGGGTAGGTGCTGTTCGTACATTCTGTGGCGACCGTGACAGGACCTACCCGGTACCTATTCGATATCAAATAAGGACAATTTGGAGACTATATTATGACGTTACTACAACATATATCAATCTCCTTTCTTTTTATTATCAGAAACAACTAGACTATAAGAAATACAAAAACCAAAAACAATATAACGAGCTGCAACTGCAACAACTTGCAACCGCCAGAATCTCCTGGCTCTCAATCGACAAAGATGCTTGAAATTGTTGGAAAAATATTCCCTTGAGATTTCAGCCTTGTAAAAAAAGTTAGTTTTACTGTTTTTTTAACAAATTCAATAATTTAGGGGATGATGACGCAACCGCGGGACACCTGCCAGGTCATCGTTTCCTTGAGTAACTAATACTAAAACATTGATTCACAAATTTTTAGCCTTGTGCTTAACAAGTTACTCGGATCGACCGCTAGCTCTCCTACTATAATGAAACTCTCCAATGCTTCACCGTACTAACTGAATCCATAAACTATGACAGACTGGAAATTAGCTTCAAGTGGATAAATGTTTTTGTACGGAACATTTTCCTTGTCGAAAACAATACGCAATGACACTGATTTCAGTAACAGCAGACGATATCAAAAACAAGCAGTTCCTAATTTGAAATGTCGCAGCTGCTTGATGAAACAATCTCATTTCTTATCAACAGAAGCGTTAACGACGAGCCCTGGACTGTGAGAGCAGTTGACCTTGCAGAAAAATAGGAATAATCTACAAAGGCAAATGCCAAAAGCAATTATGTTTCGAGAGCAGACTCTCTTTGGGAGCAACAGAAGTCGGGAATAAAACCAAAGGAGGAGATAATTGAATTCAAATTCATTCCAGGCACGATGGAAAGTGGGCCTGAAATTCCTTGTCTTTTTTCAAACATAATGGATACATTTTCTGTGGCCAGGGAATGTGTATAGAGGACCAGCTATTCCTTATTACATATCCTGGAATGAAATTCGGTGGAAAAGGCTAATATTTGAGGAACTTGTGAGGATATTCACGTATGTCTGATTCGTGCACCAAGTATTCCGTAATTTGTCTTGAGTCAGTATTAAGTCAATAGTACAGTGTTAATTCTCTCTCAGAATCGCAACAATTAGACATGTTTGGTTTCATCACCACAGCATACGTATACAAGGTATACAGGGTGTTACCAAATAAGTGCGAACATTTTTAGGGGGTGATTTCTTGTTGAAAATTCAAGGGTGTAAACAAAAGCTCTTAGGCGCGGGAGATACATTTCTGCAGCTTCCAAATTATTTCCATCGGCCATTTCAGCGTTATTTTAATTATTCATATTCAAAAGACACAATTGATCTTTCAACTACCACATAGAAATCAAATTGACTTGACAGCCACCTACTAAGATTGAAGTCACAGGTTGGGCAAACAAAACGTGACAGCCACCTACAATATTTTTTCGATTCCATTTACAGAAGATCCGTTCATGCACAATGTTGTATTTTATTTTTATTTGAAAACTATTGCTCTTACGGACACAACACAGGAGTTGAAAGAGTTTAAATCGAGAAATTTTGTTTCGTTAAAAAATTCCAGTGAAAAATGGAATAGGGGTTGCATGTTTCACCCCTTCAAAAGATCACAACAAAAAAGCCTGAGAGCTTTTGTTTACATGAAATTCGACAGTTGCAGGTTGATAGAAAAGAATCGTAAACGTCATACTGCATTTTTCTTGAAACAAAAACTATTCAAGAACTCTAAATTGGTAAAAATTGAATGATAAAAAATCACTGTATATATGTTTAGATAGTTTTTCGGGTTCCTGTCAGCGTTATGTGTTCTTAGACCTCGAAAGGTCCGATTTCACGACGTTCCGGCAAATTCACGAGTTTGAAAGAATCTATTTTCTAGACATCACCTGAAGATAGCAAATGTGAATTTGTCGTGAAATCGGAACTTGTGAGGACCAAGAACACAGAACGCGGACAGAAACCCGAGAAACTATCTCAACACATTATATCCGCGAAAATCTACGAAAAAATAGATATATATATACATATACATATAGATATATATATATATATATATATATATATATATATATTGTGAAGTGGGGAATTGTTGTCCGTGAGAAATTATGAAAAAGGAAATTGTGGCATAATGGACATATTTAAATTAAAGAGAAAAAGCATCCTCCAGCGAGACTCGAACTCGCAACCCTAAGCTTGCCGGACCTAAGCTCTACCAATTGAGCTATGAAGGCTATGCGAAATCGACACACACTTCCTTCAATTTAATGCGATGTTGGGAAATGAAATAGAAAAATCAAACGTTCTTATCGGTGGCCGTCGAGATGTTTGGGTGAATAGGTACCGGGTCTCGACGGCCACCGATAAGTACGTTTGATTTTTCCATTTCATTTCCCAACATCGCATTAAATTGAAGGAAGTAAAGTGTTCACGAGTGTGTGTCGATTTCGCATAGCCTTCATAGCTCAATTGGTAGAGCATAGGTCCGGCAAGCTTAAGGTTGCGAGTTCGAGTCTCGCTGGAGGATGCTTTTTTTCTTCAATTTAAATATGTCCATTATGCCACAATTTCCTTTTTTATATATATATATATATATATATATATATATATATATAAACAGTGGGGAATAACGGGGATCTTCAGTCAGCACAAGTGTTGAACTATGAAAAACTCTTTAATACGATGGACCGAGCTTTCGTTTCAATTTTGAAACTTCTTCAGGGTCCTAAAATATGTAAATGACATAATTGTGAAAAAAATACTTAAAATGAAGGAAGTACTTACAGTAATCTGAGTGGATGATAAATGAACATTAACTTTAAAAAAAACGTAAAATATGTAAAAATTTGTCGGAATGGTGTTATATCTTTGACGCTTCGAGTGACATTGAAGGATTTGAAATGACAACCTATGATTAATCGTAAGAAAAATATAAAATATGTATTGGGTGTGTTAATGTTTATATTATATTCTTTGAGAATCATCAGTTTCAATTCATTTGTAGAAGATAACTGTAGATTTTGCTAAGATTTTCGATATCTGTTTTTTGTTCATATTTTGATTGGATTTATTAATTTCAATCATTTCAAGAAATAATCTTTTAGAGAATTTTTTTTCTGAATGTAAAACTTGTGCTTCCTCGAATGATATTTTATGGCCTGTTTCAATAGCATGTTGAGCTAATGCACATGACTTCTTGTTGAGTCTTATATCACTTCTGTGAGAGATAATACGATTATTTAAAGTTCTTGAACTTGTACCAATATAGTTCAAATCACAGTTGTTACATGGTATGCTATAGACAACATTTGATTTCTTCAAATCTGGTGTGGGATCTTTCAACCTCGTATTTAAATTCCCAATAGTCTTGATATTTTTTTGTGAGATTTTTATGTTACTTTCATTCTTGAATAATTTAATTATATTTGATGATAGAATTCCTATATTAGGAATTGAAAAATAAATTATTCTTTCATTGTTATTTTCTGAATTTTGATTATTTGTGTCATCATTATTAATTTGTCTATCAGAGTTGGTAATGAAAAGAATTCTATTAAGAAGTTTTTTGGGGTAAGAATTATCTAGTAAAATATTTCTGAGAATTTCAAAACTTTTGTCTGATATCGAATCACTAATAAGTGGATTCAATAATGAGAAAAAAGATATTTTCAGAACAAAAATAACAAATATGGTTACTAACTTTTTTTCAAAAACCTCAAAAAATGAAACAACGCTCAATTCTCTTTATAAAAAAACCAAAAAATTTTTCAAAAACCATCCTAATCTTATTTTAACAAAATCAGATACAGGTCATGTAACAGTCATTTTAGAAAAAACTGAATATATAAAAAAATCTCATGATATCCTTGATGACGAAAACTCTTACACCAAATTAAATAGAGATCCTTCCTCAACCATTGAACAAAAAGCAAATAAATTTATTTCAGAATTAAAAAAATCAAAAATGATCACTGAAGAAGAAGCAAAAAAATGTATGATATACAGTTCTGTATCACCAAAATACTATGGTATACCCAAAATTCATAAACCAATCATGAAACTCAGACCTATCATTTCATCTATTGATGCACCCAATAGCAAAATATCTAAATTATCCACAGACATCCTTACAGATGCATATGACTTTGAAAATAAGTTTTATGTTAAAGATTCTTTCGAGTTTTCTAAATGCATCAACGAAAAACAACTTCCACAAAGCTATGTCTTGATAAGCCTAGATGTTGTTTCCTTATTCAGTAACATACCGATAGAATTAGTGTTGGAAAGTATAACTAAAAGATAGAACACTGTAATATTTCACAAACAAAATTTTTTGAAATCATCCAATTCATATTCAAATCTAGTTTCTTTTCCTTCGAAGGAAATTGCTACAAACAAATTCTTGGAACACCTATGGGAGCTACCATCTCACCAATCATTGCTTCGTATGTAATGGATGACCTTTTCGAAGAAATATTACCACAAATGACCTTTGAAGTTCCATTTTTAAAAAAATTTTTAGATGATATTATTTGTGCAATACCAATGGATAAATCCGATGAAATTTAAAGAAAAGTAAATAACTACAATACAAATTTACAATTCACAATGGAATTAGAAAAAAATAAAAGTATTCCATTTTTAGATACTAGAATAATTCGTAGAGAAAACAATTCACTAATCACAGATTGGTATATAAAACCAACAAACTCTGAAAGATACATAAACTATCATTATTTCCACTCAAAAAGAATGAAAATAAATTCGATTCTTTGCATGAAAAAAAGAATCGAGATGTTGGTTCATCCTTCATTAAAAAACAAAAATTTTAAAATTCTCAGAAATATTTTACTAGATAATTCTTACCCCAAAAAACTTCTTAATAGAATTCTTTTCAATACCAACTCTGATAGACAAATTAATAATGATGACACAAATAATCAAAATTCAGAAAATAACAATGAAAGAATAATTTATTTTTCAATTCCCAATATAGGAATTCTATCATCAAATATAATTAAATTATTCAAGAATGAAAGTAACATAGAAATCTCACAAAAAAATATCAAGACTATTGGAAATTTGAATACGAGGTTGAAAGATCCCACACCAGATTTGAAGAAATCAAATGTTGTCTATAGC
Source organism: Gonioctena quinquepunctata (assembly GCA_018342105.1). Classification (NCBI taxonomy): domain Eukaryota; kingdom Metazoa; phylum Arthropoda; class Insecta; order Coleoptera; family Chrysomelidae; genus Gonioctena; species Gonioctena quinquepunctata. Next base: position 1,511,660 of record JAFIRS010000039.1, on the reverse strand, counting down.
ATACCATGTAACAACTGTGATTTGAACTATATTGGTACAAGTTCAAGAACTTTAAATAATCGTATTATCTCTCACAGAAGTGATATAAGACTCAACAAGAAGTCATGTGTATTAGCTCAACATGCTATTGAAACAGGCCATAAAATATCATTCGAGGAAGCACAAGTTTTACATTCAGAAAAAAAAATCTCTTAAAGATTATTTCTTGAAATGATTGAAATTAATAAATCCAATCAAAATATGAACTAAAAAACAGATATCGAAAATCTTAGCAAAATCTACAGTTATCTTCTACAAATGGATTGAAACTGATGATTCTCAAAGAATATAATATAAACATTAACACACCCACTACATATTTTATATTTTTCTTACGATTAATCATAGGTTGTCATTTCAAATCCTTCAATGTCACTCGAAGCGTCAAAGATATAACACCATTCCGACAAATTTCTATATATTTTACGTTTATTTTAAAGTTAATGTTCATTTATCATCCATTCAGATTACTGTAAGTACTTCCTTCATTTTAAGTATTTTTTTCCCAATTATGTCATTTACATATTTTAGGACCCTGAAGAAGTTTCAAAATTGAAACGAAAGCTCGGTCCATCCTATTAAAGACTTTTTCATAGTTCAACACTTGTGCTGACTGAAGATCCCCGTTATTCCGCACTGTTCATACCAATTTTCAGTCGTCATTTCTAAATTTATATATATATATATATATATATATATATATATGAAAGAGAGTAATATCGAGGGGACTGTTAAAAACAAAATGGAAGGAATTTATTGGACATAGCCCTCAGAGAAAAGTGCTAACCGTAGACACGTGTTTCGGGCTCTCGGCCCTCATCAGTACGGTGGAGAAGTGCAAGGATGAACAACACTTGGTAGAAAACGACAAATCAACGGAGTCAACAAACAGAAGCCAGCCGCTCATTTGTGATTATATATATATATAAATATATATATATATATATATATTGAGGAATTAGCTGATATTTAGTCTGGTTTTATATAAAGAACAACTCTCCTTTACTTTTCCAAGCTTTCGACAATTTATTTTGTCTTTATCAAGGCTAAAAAATAAGAATGGTTAAAAATATCAAATATGGAAAATTTGTATGAACTTACATGTAAAATGTGTTTAATTAACGAATATATGTGTATAAAATATATCGACATTATGACTTCAAAAAATTGTCACACTCACAGACGTTGGCATTTTTGTGAGTAGTTGATGTTTCTTTGTTAGGTTGTACAGAAGACTCTGTATGAATATTTATTAAAATAAAAGTTCATTTTGAAAATAGATACGAGTAGATTTTGCCTAGTTGGTCGATGTCTGATCTCTTATTCATGATATTTACGTCACTATTGATTGCCATCATTTCTAAAAAAAGTCTTCTTGTCAAATTTTGTTCTTGATATATAATTTTTGTGTCATGATGATTCATTATGTGATCTTATATATTCCATAAAACCAAACTGAATACCCGCTAATTCCTCAAAATAATATAAGTACAGTCGAGAAAATAATTCACTATATATATATATGCATTCCTATATTTCAAGTTCACAAAACGCAATAACGGATTGGGGCAAATTTACTAACTTGCCTATTCAGATTGGATAGAGATTACTGAAATTTGTTTTTCCAGTGGAGAAAAAGTAGAAGGAATAAACTACTTTTCTCCAAGAAAACATTTGGATGAAGGATGTAAATCCATACATAATCCCCACTCCACCAATGTTAGTCCACAGACTATATAGCATTGAATACAAGAGTGCTTTCCAAAGCATCACATAAGAACCTACTTCAGCTGAAGGATATAATTCCATCTTGCAATAACTTCGAAACAAACAGTCTTCTTCGAGGAATATCGGGAATGAAATTACAAAAACAATTCGCACGCCTGACCCCCAATATGAACCGGCATTGCATCACTTAAAGGGTAATGGAATGAACATCGATTTCTAGGTCATGGACACGGTTTATCGCGCTTTTAATCCAGTTAGCACTTTCTGAATTACGGATCCCTGCTTTCATGTATCTTTTTATCACAAGCCTCTATTTTTAACCTGATTGTATCTTCATCACAGAACATGAGATTCGAATGTGACCTACTTCAATTGACATTGAATTTGGCATGGGTACATGGCACGCGAGATAATATATTTCGATGGTATTGTATTATGAAATCCTCAGATGCTATCTACGAGTTTTTGGAGTTGCATGGTATCGGCACAAATTAATTGTAAGGGCTACGGATCGATAATTACCCATCGAAAATTGATAATTCAAATGAGTATGGATGAGCACGTCAATTATTGTGCCATCTCCATAGTGTGATGAGATTGATCGCTTACTCTCTTTTCAATTATCGAACCTTCCTTTTTTGCGGCTTTATGTGTTTTCTGGGTAGTCTTTATTACCAACTCTATACGCCATCTATTTCCAATATAAACTAGGCTCCTTGAAGTCCAAGATCACCTTCACGTGGTATGGGGTGAACGGGCCGCGGCCATGCGGTGAATGGGGCAGCTTGCGGCCATTCCCTTTGGCATAAACGCGGCCGTGACTTGACTAACGAGGCTCTGGCAAACAGACTTAATTCCAAGCTGTGAGCGCCGTGGCGACGGATGCATGATACCGGGTCTTAAAACAAACGGTGCCGCAATGAAGCATCCGAGAAACAGGGCGAAATCTCGGAGTAAACAGCCTTAACCCTGTGCAGGGGGCACCACAGGGCCGGACCAACCCTTCCTCCTCACCACGAGATGACACTGAAAAAGTTTTGATTCCGAGCGTTCTCCGAGATCGGAAGAGGAATCTTCAGCTTACATTCAAAAACACTCAACCACGTGAATTTGGAATATTTTCTGAAAATGAAAAAAAAACATAACTTCGACACTGCTGTCTTGGGGACGACGTACAATATCAATTCGCCGAGAATAAATGCTTGGAGATTTTTCACTGTTACTTGGGTACCCAAAAATCAAGAAATTACGATTTTCGTAACACTACCTGGCATCTTGTCAGATAAAGGAATTCTCGAGGGGGAAACAACTACCCAAAATATGTATACCATAATTAAATATCTGATAATGAACAATATTTAAAATATATGAAAAAAAAACGTACTATTGAAATATTTAAAATATATTTTGGATAAGGATAGTATTTAGTGTGCTGAAAATGTATTTGAATAATTAAAGTATACTGAAGTACTAGAGATGTATTGAAAATAATCAAAATATACCGAAGGTATTGAAGATACTGGAAATGTACTTCGGTTCAAAATGTTATGAAAATAAATGAAACACATTTGGGGTTATTAAGGTAATAAAAACGTGATGGAACTATTGAACTGAAGGAATCAACGATTTTGGCATAATTTACTCCGTGTTTTTACAAAAGTACCTAAAGTTCATATCTGTTGGTAAAAAATTAAAATAAAAGTTTTCAAGTTATTGGGCCATATTATTATATTTCATTCAGAAATCCTTTATTCGAAGATCAGGGCACATAACTGAAAAATGAAAAGTATTCCAAAATAAATATTTATTAATGAATAAAATAAATAATATAAAAAATAAAGGTTTAAATGTCAAACTAAACACAAAAGTCATACTGATGAAAAACAGGACAAAGGAATATCCAGCGCCTGTTTTTATAAAATAAAAAACAGTGTTATCCCGACCGGGACCTGTGACTCTATAGTAATTTTCTTCGCCAAATTTTTTATATACCCGAATTTTCCAATTTCCGGCCAACTTTCCTGATTTTTTTTCGTATTAACCATCCTCGGGCTATTACGAACATTGATTTTTTTATCCAGATATTTCCAGCTGTTCTCTCGTTTTGCGTTTTGCAAACGAGATATATTTTTATTATATAGAAGAACTTTCCAGGACAAATAAATTTCCAATAGCTTTTCTAAAAAACGTAGGGCGCATGACTTAGGTGAACTATCCATGCTTCAATTATCAATTGCATGTGCCCCACGTTTTTTGTTTCAAAGCTTACAACTATTTTCGTAGCTATTGAAAATTCACAATCGAAAATGTTCAGGACAATCTCTATGAGGTTAGGAATCTGTATGGGGCTAGGATGTTTCCTTCACAGATTTTCAAATTTTCTAACTTTACGTTCTCCTTTGCGCGAAGCCTGTAAGGTCGAGAATCGCAATAGTGTTCATTATCGCGGAGCACACTCTAGATCGCAAAACAACGTCCGCTAGTCACCGGTATGGAGAGATTGTGTGATCCTAATCTCATTTTCTATGGACCATGAAAAAAACAAACACACAAAACACTAATTAATATTGTATTGTCATCCAGTTCTGAGCCATTTCTTAAGTTTTAAGTCTCTAGTTCATCGGGAAGTTAGTTTGAAATCGATTGCAAGATTTGTACCGGACAAACACATAAGCAAGCTAATGAAACGTGGTAAAAATAATAGTAGTTTTTGTAACGAATTCGCAAAGTGAGGCTTTAGCAGACGAATCAGATTATGAAGATGATGTCCGCTTAAGCCATTTGCGTACATGTTACATACAACATTTTTTAGCTTCCCCAATAAACAGGACATAAATGCTACAAATATTTCCTCGCCGTGCATACATTTTCAATCACCATCTATACGCTAGTGGAAGGAAGTTGTGCAAAAATCTAGCAAGCGATTGTTTATCAATGACACATACATTTTCAGAATGAACAAAAATAGTCCGATAAAATGTTGCCATGACGACTTCACCGGCCTAGTCCGGTAAAGTGGTATTTTGCGGATTATTTTCAGTATCCCAAGTAGATATTTTGTGGAGCGCGTACAAAAAAATTATTGTAGACTGAACTTCATCCCAAATATTTTATGTTGATACTGAATTACTGAAACTGATATTGAAATAATTTAAATATATTTAAGATAATTTGGAACTGAAAGTCGTATTGAAATATTTAATTTTCTGTATGTACACCTATTTGAAGAGTTGTTTCCCCCTCGGGAATTCTTTTGTATTGCTCTTTTCGGGAATTTATAAGATTATCAATTTCTGCGAAAAAACGACAAGGAACACATTTTTTTTGCAAAGTATTGAATTTCATGAATTTCCATCTTGCTCTAGCTCCTCATCCTTCGGCTCTACATTAAGAATGTACAAATGAAATGTATAGTAGATTTTGTCTTCTTTAACGTATATAATGATATTTTCGATAAAATGCATAGTTTTGAAGTTACGGACAAAAAAACTGAATCTCGGAACGCCTTAGGAAATTTTTTCATAACATTTCAGATTTGAATTCAGTACCCCATAAAACATATAAAACCTCAGAGAAACCAACCACTTGAATTTTGTCCACGAGAGGAGCTTTTTCGCTACCATTTTATTGGGTTAAAATTGCATTTCTAACCATCTACATGCCGCTCAGTCATTGGCACTTTTCTCAAAATAGGTATTGTGAGAATGTTTTGAGTATGGCTTCTAATGTTACAAAAGATAACCCTGCTGCCAAACCTTGGGAACATATCCACAATCATTATATGGAACCTTTGAATGAAAGGTACAGGACAGGATTGTCAATTTTGACAGTTTGTAAAAGAGTGACAATAAATACGTGTTGATTTGAATGTGGATTGAAATTGTATTGCGGTTCTTGTAAAACATTATTGGCGATAGAAAATAAGCTATACGCACCCTACCGGCCTTCTTAAGAACTCGAGAATCACGGACAAAGTTTGTTTACAAATATTTCCCGTGCTTTTGGATGAGCCATAATTTGCGATTAATTGAGGATCTGACTTCAGTCTGTCAATTAACGTCGAATATTTTCATACTCTTGGATCTCTAGTTCCTCTACGTGATTTTTTTTTCTGGTGATAGTCTCTGCCGAACATGGGGAAATACAACTCATGTTGTTCAGTCCCAGGATGCACTATGTATAAAAAAGGAAAATGTGAGATATCACAGATTTTCCCCCAAAAATAAAAGGACGGTCACGGACAAACACGCTGAACAAGCGACAGTTACCGCCCAGATGAACCTCCAGCACCGCAAGGTAGCCACGGCAGTATATGCAGTCGCTAAGAGAGGAAAAATCGAACCAGGTAAGATACAATGGGCCAGAGGGCTCAAATATCGTCGGAGGCCACAGCCTGATGAGCCTACACGGTGGAGGTTTAAGTAGTGTCAGGAAGTCCCACACTTTGTCCGTAATGGATTTCCTCCACCAAAATATCTACATAGTTTGTATAATCTACATAGTTTGGCAATGTATTCACGAAATGTTCGATAGTGGAAACTGTTATTATCACTATTATTATATTATGAAATGTGCTTACTGTGCTTACTGATTCTATTATTGTCGACGTGAAACTGATGTTGGATGAGCAGATGCCAATTGAAATCAATTCTGAAATTCATAATTTCATTGGCTCGGAAATGCGGACAAAAGTTTCAAAAATAGTTATCACCCCTCGGAATTATTCACTTTGGATACCCCGGACAATCTCCAGACTGGAAGGAATCTGTTTCCTATTAGCACTTTCACTGACTTAATCATATGGTGATTTTTTTCTTCCCAATATAATGTAAACTAATTAAATGAACGTAATCTGAATCTGTATTACTCAAATGACTTGCGGGAAAACAGATAACTGGAAAAAAAGGCCTGTCTCTACAAAACTGAAACATAATGACTTCTAGAGATGTGATTGGTCGTAGATCTAATACTCAACTGGTTCCCTCCAGAAATATATGACTACCCTTCGTTCTCAAGATGATGTTAAGCTGCAGTCATCAGTCAAGATAACAGCCATTCTTCATATGGCATTTCTTGTAATTGAACAAATTTTTCTCTATATTTCCCATTGGGTACCATGATTGATTTCACTTTATATTTCCACTTGTACCCAGAATGAATGCAATAATACAAGTTTTTCATTTCTGACCGGAAACATGACCATAAATAAATCCATTCAATGATTGAAAAGTCGTCCATTTGGGACCATTTGTCGCAGAACAAATGCATATTTCTGTAAACTGTGATTCTCGTGTAGCGAATAATCGGCAGAAATGATCAGTATAATTTTGTAATTGTCTATAGATTTGTTGTTCGTTTTATCACAGAAAATATATTAAATTCATATATTTGTTTTTTTTTAAATGTATGTTATTGTACCCACCAGTATTTTCATTTGGTTCATTACATCACGCCAGTGCCGTCATTGAATTCTATAGAATGAATGATTTCTAAACTGAGAATGAGTATGATCTCTCATGCTTATTTAACGATAATTTTGTAACAAAACATATATGTATAGTATTCGGCACAAATCAAGCTGCAGAAAGTGCAGCGGATAACCTGTCTGGGAATCACAAGGGTGATATTGATGTGCCCCACTGCAGCATTAGAGGTAATGCTGGACCTTCCGCCACCGCACTTGTGTGTAATGAAGGAAGTGGCAATACGTTCCTTGAGACTGTACCAGGCATCAAATTCGATAGCTGAAAATCTGATTGGACATCGAAAATTCTGGAAAGTATTCTGGCAGAATCCAGATACAAGGCATCAGATATTATGCCAGCTAGGCAAGACTTTGAAGTTAATTATGAAGTGGTTATGAACAACCACCATATAGTCATAACAAATGGGCCTCAACTAGGAAGGAATGCATCAGTATGGTAAACTGATGGTTTCAAGATGGACAAAACTCTCTCAAAACTGCTAGGCAAAACCCCAACAATTTTTCGAGTCGAAACCCATGCTATAAAAGCTTGTGCACAAGAATAACTTGGGAGAGGTTCCAGGGGGCAAAAATCCATATCCTATCCGAAAGCCAAGCAGCACTAGAAGCTCTGAAGTCACATACTTGTTAGTCTAGACTGCGAATTCTCCCTAAGACAACTGGCTACGAACGATCAGGTCTCTCTGATAGAGGTGCCAGGTCACAAGGGAATCAGAGGCAATGAGGAAGCAGACAGCCTTGCCAAGAAAGGGGCAAATACTTTATTTTCTGGCCCATAACACTCCCGTGGTCTTTTCAGAGCTCACATCAAGAAAACGTTTCGGCGCTGGAAAGCTGACAAAATTAGAACCCACTAGAATAGGGTTCCAGAGCAAACACAAGCAAAAAGGCTTTTGATCCCATCGCCGAAGAAATATTAACAGCTTCTCGAACTGGACAAAAAAGACTCAAATTTGGTAATGGGACTGCTCAATGAACATTGTTCTCTGAGGTGTCAGACAGTGAACTGTCCCTAACTGCGAGAACTTCTTTGAATGTGCAGGAACCCTGTTTTGTGACTGCCAAGAGTTGTTTTAAAAAAAGCTTAAAATTTTTGAAGGGGTTTCACCAACACTCTCAGACATCAAGAATTTAGCTCCTAGGAAACTGAAACACTTCGAGAGGAGTTTCGGAATCCCGGGTCTTGGATAGATTGAGGGTATTATAGATAGGCTGAAGAGCCATATCGACGCCCCTACAATCAACAATCTATATGTATTTATTTCAGTCATCAAAATCTCATGTCACATGTATTCGAAAAAGCCATCTCATAAATTTGTTCCGGAAATGATAATTTCAACGTTCTTAGTGTTAAGTGCTGAGCATTTTGTGGTTTCTTGGAACAACACTCATTCCATTCTTGGTCTTACGACTTGGGAATGAAGATCGGTTATGACAAACGAATTGTCGGTGTCGTATTCCGTTTGCAAGGAAATAAGATGTATTGAATCTATTCGAAAATACATGTGAATAAAATATAATTTTTGCTGAGGGTCTACTGTATCGACAAATGAAGGACATTGAGTAACTTGAGATAATCAAGACAAAGGTAATTGCCAGTGGTTCCACTGGTTCTTCCACAACTGTCAAGCCGAATGGTGACACTCAATATCATGAATCACTTCCAGAAGAATGAGGATAGTCCCATATATAGAAAAATGTATGAACTAGCATCTCCAATACTTCTCTTATGTTCAAAATTTGAATATTTTTTATGATAGCTCAGCGACTATCAAGTTAACATTCATTTATATTTTTAGCTCCTACACCACAGCTGTGAAGGAAGTTTTTCGTTATTTTGTTCAAGGCGGTTGATTTTAGAGTTCCGTTTCAGAAATATTCATCCAAACTCTTTGGGTTATTTCAGACATCTGTCCACAATTCCATCTGAATAATTTAGTTATCACTAAGAAACCTCTGAATTCCACAGAATTTTAATATTGATGAGCTCAATAAAATGTCACTTTTCGTAAATAAGCTCAAACCTTTGTTTTATTTTTGTATTACTCTGAACACCCCCTTTATGAAAATCAAAATATATCACACATCTCCTACTGAAAAGATTGATGAATATTAGAAAAAAAAAATAGAACATCTACAGTCAGATTTCAGATTCCAAGTACTTCGTCTAGCGATGGGTCATTTAAATGGTGAGCGAAAGTAAATTTTCAAATTCTATGGAAAGTCTGCATTCTAGAAAGAACCCATGTGAATGATGACAATTCAATTATGATTTTATTTTTCCTATACATATACAATTACATGTCCTGACTGATTCACTGACGATGACAAGGTAACCACTAAGATATTTCATTCTTAAAGGGGTGAAAAGGGAATGAGCAGGGGGTGGTGAAAGTTGGAAGTATTGTTCGTTTTGAGGTTAGAGTCATGGAAATTGGTATCTGAGGTCTGCAAATGGAGAAAAACACGTATTTCAGTGTTTCTGAGAATTCACCCCTGTATAGTTTGTATAGGAGTTGCGTTCGTTTTTTTAAGTTGGGGTGTAGAAGTGGGTATTTGAGGTCTTCGTTAAAATTGAAGGGATACGTGTTTTAGTGTTTTTCGAAATTCTACTCCTGAAGGAGTGGTTGAATGTGAAATGAAAGTGGGTATAGGGGTTTCGTTAGTTTTTAAGTAAGGGTCAATACGAATTGGTGTGTGAGGTCTTTGTTACAATTGAAGAAATAAGTGTTTCAGTATTTTTGGGAATGGAAAAATACGTGTATTATTGTTTTTAGAAATTCAACTCCAAAGTGGTGAAGTAGGGGTGAATGTTTGTACGGGCAGCTTCGTTCGTTTTCAAGTTAGGGTAATGAAAATTGGTGTTCAGGCTCCCGGTAACAAGTCAATGAATCGTGGGGAACCTTAATTGAAAATTCCGTTCCTGAGGGGGTGAGAAGGGGTTAAGTGAATTCGTAATAGTCGTCATAAAGCATTACTCCCTTTGTCAAATCAATTATGCCACCCGAACGAGTTAACGGGATAACGGGCAACAGGATTACAGGATAACGGCATAACGTGCTAACGGGAAACGGGGTAACGGAAAACGGATGCAGCCACCGGCATAAGCTAGATGAAACAACACAAAGGAAAACATACAAAAAAATACAGATTTTACGGGAACGATGTCACGGGTACCAACTAGTTGATAATAAAGCCGCTAATACAATTTCAAAGTTAACCTCATCAAATGCTTTTCAAGAATCCAGTGATGAGAGTCTACTCTCATAGTCAAAGCTTCAGTACACATTTCAATGATTTCGATACGTCAGTATCCATTCCAGTACCTACTTCAGTATCGATTTAGTGTTTGAATGTTCCATTAGTCCTCTCAGTATTATTAATTAATATTGAACTATGGTGTGAATATTTCACCTAGTTGTTATCCCCTCCAGTGCGTAAGACTTCTCGTAGACATATTCCCCACTACACAGATAAAATATAAACTTCAATGCCCATATTTTTCCAAACTACACTGGAACTGGAATGATGATATAAATGAATATAGTTATAACGACTATTTCCCTCATTATTTATGAGCCAATCGAGTGGCCGAAATTTCAAACAGAGAACCAATCAGGTAAGTTTCATAGTGACAATTCAACTCATGTAAAAAAAATCGCATATGCCACAGTGCAATTGTCAGTTTGACAGCGGCAAAAGATAGCTGCAACTTTTACAGCAAAAATGCACTGGTGGTTTTATCACTTATTCGTTTGTTCATCAATTATCACGGTGTTGGTTGCCAAAATGAATAAAGTTTGCATTGATATGTTTCTAAATTTCTTATTCATGAAATTGTCCTGCCGAATTACACTCGATGTTTGTATTGATATCGGGTAAATTTGTGTTGTTTAAATTCTAAACTGTTTCCTTTAGCAATTTGACTCGAAAAAATGTCAACCTAAAAACGCTCTACCTTCGGTGTCGCGTTTTTAATAGTTGACAGTTTTTCTCGTCTAATTGTTAGGCAACAGTTTCTCATTAAACAACCCAAATTTACCTGATAAAATAACCTTTCGTGCAATTATGAGTGATGAAATGTCTTCTCGCTGTTTTATACTGACAATTCAACTCATGTATAAACAATCGCATATACCACAGTGCAATTGTCAGTTTGACAGCGGCAAAAGTTAGCTGCAACTTTCACAGCGACAAATGCACCAGTGGTTTTTTCACTTATTCATTTGTTTATCAATTATCGCGGTGTTGGTTGCGAAAATGAATGATTTGACATGTTTGTCAACAACTTATTGAATTTCTAAGCACGAACAATGAGTCGATTCGGTGGGTCTGCGAACGCCAAAATTAGTCAAATTGTTAATACCTGTGTGCCTACTAATACAGTTGCGACGCAATCATCAATCTGACGACACTTTTCAACGTTTTGTGTTGCAGAAAGATATAAATTTGAACCAGATACTTCCATCGAAAAATTGAATGTAATATTGCAAGATTGGGCATCCGATATGCGAAAAGGCAACGGAGAAGATTACAAAGAAGCGGTAGGTAAAACAATTTGAAATACCACCGCTAAAATGCTAAAAAGTAAATATTATAACAAATTCAATATTGTATTCAATCCTTTCACCGACGTTCAGTTTAATTCATCACGAGCTGCACGTAATGCTAAACGTAAAATCCTACAAGCACAACCCGAAAAGAGAAAATCTAGTGCATCAGCTCTTGATGAATCTGAAGTATTTGCAATGGCCAGATTATATGACGAAAATGAACCGAAAGGATTTCAAAAGAAATTATATCACATTTTGGCGTTTGAATTAGCTTGCCGCGGAAGAGGAGCAGCTTATTGCAAAACCACTTATTTCGTATCTGAAATTGAAAATAATGGAAAAGAAACTGGACGTATCGAGTATAATCCTTTATTTTCGAAAACGAGACAGGGCGGTAACAATAAATTATGTGACAGCAAATGTATTACGCCTTATATTTTAGAGGAAGATATTTGCCCAACACGTTTATTCAAAAAGTTAATGGAAAAACGAGACAGTTTTATGACATTGGACAGAGTATTTTTAACACCAAATCCCTTTTGGAAGGAGAAACATTCTAAAGATTGGAATAAATGAAATTTCTGAATGGACTAAATTCTCAGCACAACGTATTGGTATGGATGTCAAACGTGTCAAAATTAAAAATCTCTCAAATCGAGCGGCAGCAGTTAGCAAATTAAGTGAAAGCGGAATTGAAGATAGAGCTCCAATAAAAATAACAGGACACAGCAATTCATCATCAATGAAACCATACTTACAAGTTGACAAAGAGTATTATTCAAGCATTATTCAATCAATTCGTTTGGAAAAAGAACAAACTTCAACATCTACCACCTAAACGATTAGATATGGCATCCACAGCGACATGACTGTTCATACTTCAATAACTGCGTTTTTAATAATTGTACATTCAAATAAAAATGTATTCATTTTTAATGTTTCATGAATAAAGTTTGCATTGATATGTTTCTAAATTTCTTATTCATTAAATTGTCCTGCCGAATTACACTCGATGTTTGTATTGATATCAGGTAAATTTGTGTTGTTCAAATTCTTAACTGTTTCCTTTAGCAATTTGACTTGAAAAACTGTCAACCTAAGGATGCTCCACCCTCGGTGTCGCGTTTTTAATAGTTGACAGCTTTTCTCGTCTGACTGCTAGGCAAAAATTTCTCATTAAACAACCCAATTAACCCGATAAAATACAAACCACTCGTGCAATTATAAGTGATGAAACCACCAGTAGATTCGATATTGTTTTGCGATAAAACTATACTTGGTCCTGTCAGAATTAAGTGTCAACGCATTCAATTCCTATATAGGGAAATAGGAAATGCAAAATTGATAGAATAAGGGATTTTGAACTCACTATATTCAGTAATTTGATATTTGAATTCGAATATACATTTTTTAGCATGTTGAAAGCCTCAGTTCTTTTAGTAAGGCAATGAATAATTTAATTGCATCATTTTTAGTATATCAGTAAAAGTTCCCATAGACTTGTGGTTACCAGGAGACTTGGGTTCGAGGAGCTTATTTTTTTTATTGTTCGAGATACAAACATATTCGATCTGATAGTGGAAAATTTATATATATATATAGATAGATAGATATTTATTTTCAAACTAATAAAACATAGAATTAGTGGGTCGTCAAAATAGTACAATGTATAACATATAACTGTATATAGACATGTATAAAGTAAAATTTACACTAAGAATAAAGTTAAATATAAGATATGAGGACAGACTGGGGAAGAATCTATCACAAGAGTTCGAGTTCAGTAATGCTCAGATCAAGATACTCCTTGATCGAATAGTAACATTTTATCAGTAAGAAAGCTTTGATTCTGTTTTTAAACTGATATAGGTTGAGACACTTAATCTTTGAGAGTAATTTGTTATAAAATTGCAGATTCAGAGAATTTTTTTGTGACATCAGGAGCCTGCATCTAGGTGTCGTGAGAGAATTTGCATTGCGAGTGGAGTAAGAGTGAATTTATGATTGCACATTGTATTTGTTTTAGTTTTTATGAATTTCAAATAAGAATGAATAAAGAAAAAGAGTAGGAAGTAGCAAAGAGAGGGCGACAGTGTTCGCGATGATGAACTCCAGCCATGACTCTAATAACTCTTTTTTGCACTAAGAAAGCTTTATGAGCGTGGCACGAGCCACCTCATAATAAAATACCATAAGCCATGTGACTTTGGAATAAACCAAAGTAGCATGATTTGAGTACGTGCAAACTAACGCAATGCCTCAAACGTCGGATCATATAGGTGATACTTGATAATTTTTTTTGAGGAGCCCAGTTGAGTCTATCATCAAGTTGCACGCCAAGTAATTTGACGCTATTTCCCTGAGGAATATTTGTTTCAGAGAAAACGATGAGAGACTGATTTTTCTCGATATTGATTTTCAGTTTATTGGATGTGAACCATACTTGAGCTACATTTAATATATCAACAGCCAAAGTACTAACGTTTTCTAGGTTAGTACTTTGGGAGACAAATGTTGTATCGACCGCGAAAAAAACGCATTTGATCGGTGAGGTACAGTAGTAGAGGTCATTAATATAGATCAAAAAGAGGAGGGGGCCCAGAACAGAGCCTTGAGGAACACCATGGGAAATGTTCTTACGATTAGAGAGATCCCCACCAAGTCTAGCACATTGGGTTCTACCACCCAGATAAGATTTGAAGAAGTCCAGTGCCAGGCCTCTGATACCATAGAAATACATCTTTTGTAGTAGGATAACGTGTGAGACACAGTCAAAGGCCTTAGATAGATCACATAGAATAAGTTGGGAATGTTTGCCTTTTTCCAGGCCCTCGACTATGTCTGACACAACTTTTAGAAGAGCTTGGGTTGTTGATCGATTTTTCCGAAAACCAAATTGGCCAGGACATAAGAGAGAGTTGCTTTCAAGGAAGTTATATAGTCGTTGTTTGAGAATAATTTCAATAATTTTACCCAATATCGGTATAATCAAAATAGGCCGAAAATTGTTAATGTCATCTGTGCTACCCATCTTCAGAACCGGTAGGATCACAGAGTATTTCGGAGTACTGGGAAAAGTTCCAGAGGAAAAACAGTTATTCATTAGAATAGCCAAAGGATCGGCAAAGATGTCGGCTACAGATTTGATAATTCTACTGTTGAGCTCGTAGACATCAAAAGCGTTGGAATTCTTCATGCCTGGAATAATATCATAAACATCAGCAGGAGTTACCGGATTTCAAACGAACGAGTGTACAGGAGTTTTTATTGTTTTTAGGTAAGATGTTGGTTCATGGGAAATGAGAGGCACAGAGCTTATGATTTGCTCGGCAATAGAAGTTAAATAAATATTGAATTGATCCACCGGTATATCAGACTCAATTGCCTTTTTCTATCTCTATTACCTTCATGGTTGATTATGTTCCAACTGTCCCTCATGACATTCGTGGAGTTCAGTAGGAAGCTGTTGTAGGCTTCAGTTTTGCAAATTATTATTTGATTTTTATAGTCCCTACTCAATGTTTTGTATGCATTTAGAGAACAAGTATCTCTGTCGACATTTCGTATGGTTTTCAACGCATTTAGCGTATTACGCATTTGAGTAAGTTCCTGATTCACCCAAGTGACTAGTAGTGAATCAGAAACAACGTCTTTTTTCCTCAACGGAAAAATAGAAATCACAAGATGGTTTGATAGATCAAGTAGATTCTGCATATGGAGCTCAGGAGTTATTGTTTAGAAAGCAACCCAATTATAGTCCATAAGGTGGGATCTCAACCTATCAAGACCGTGCCTGTGTATTGGGCGGGTCCAGTGAGTCCCATTTCTCTCCGGAATCCTGTCATATATGGTGATACATTGCCCTCGATGATTGGATAGGCAAGGCTCTGAGACCCCAGAGCATTTGGCATTTGTCGAGATTAGTCACAACATTGTCCACCCGAGTAGCAGAAGTAGGAGTCACACGTGTATAATCAAAAATTGTAGTGCATAAGTTGAATGACTCGATTAGGTTTTAGAAGGTAGATAAATTCGGTGTTTCGGCAACAGCAAAATTCAAATTAAAGTCACCGGCTATTATAACCTTCGATTTATCAACATTGAGATAGTGTAAAGCACTTTCAAATAGGCTAAAGAATGTATGAACATTACCATTCCATGATCTGTATAAACAAATTATCTACAAGTGAAAGAGTTCAATGGCACAGAGTTCGATATCGATTTCGGAACAGAAGCGTTCAAGGAAAATTGGTTTACAAGAAATGGAGTTTTCAACATAGATTGCCACTCCACCATGGCATCTCTCGCGTTTGCAGAAATTCGCAGCTAGATAGTAACCGTCAATGTTTACGGACTTAAGATTTTCTTCAGATAACCAATGTTCAGATACACATAATATATCGTGTTGATCTTTTATATATATGTATATATATATATATATATATATATATATATATATATATATATATATATATATATATATATATATAATATATATATATATATATATATGAATATATAAACAGTGGGGACTAACGGGGATCTTCAGTCAGCACAAGTGTTGAACTATGAAAAACTCTTTAATACGATGGACCGAGCTTTCGTTTCAATTTTGAAACTTCTTCAGGGTCCTAAAATATATAAATGACATTATTGTGAAAAAAATACTTAAAATGAAGGAAGTACTTACAGCAATCTGAGTGAATGATAATTGAACATTAACTTAAAAAAAAAAGTAAAATATGTAAAATTTGTCGGAATGGTGTTATATCTTTGACGCTTCGAGTGACATTGAAGGATTTGAAATGACAACCCATGATTTATCGTCAGAAAAATATAAAATATGTAGTGAGTGTGTTTATGTTTATATTATATTCTTTGAGAATCATCAGTTTCAATCCATTTGTAGAAGATAACTGTAGATTTTGCTAAGATTTTCGATATCTGTTTTTTTGTTCATATTTTGATTGGATTTATTAATTTCAATCATTTCAAGAAATAATCAAAATTTGCTTCTTCAGATGATATTTAATGGCTTGTTTCAATAGCATGTTGAGCTAATGCACATGACTTCCTGTTGAGTCTTGTATCACTTCTGTGAGAGATAATACGATTATTTAAAGTTCTTGAACTTGTACCAATATAGTTCAAATCACAGTTGTTACATGGTATGCTGTATCCTTTCATTGTTATTTTCTAAACTTTGATTATTTGTGTCATCATTATTAATTTGTCTATCAGAGTTGGTAATGAAAGTAATTCTATTAAGAAGTTTTTTGGGGTAAGAATTATTTAGTAAAATATTTCTGAGAATTTTAAAATTTTTGTTTTTCAATGAAGAATGAACCAACATCTTGATTTTTTTCTAATGCAAAGAATCAAATTTATTTGCATTCTTTTTGAGTGGAAGGAATGATTTGAACTATATTGGTACAAGTTCAAGAACTTTAAATAATCGTATTATCTCTCACAGAAGTGATATAAGACCCAACAAGAAGTCATGTGCATTAGCTCAAAATGCTATTGAAACAGGCCATAAAATATCATTCGAGGAAGCACAAGTTTTAGTTTCAGAAAAAATTTTCTCTGAAAGATTATTCTTTGAAATGATTGAAATTAATAAATCCAATCAAAATATGAACAAAAAAACAGATATCGAAAATCTTAGCAAAATCTACAGTTATCTTCTACAAATGGATTAAAACTGATGATTCTCAAAGAATATAATATAAACATTAACACACCCACTACATATTTTATATTTTTCTGGCGATTAATCATAGGTTGTCATTTCAAATCCTTCAATGTCACTCGAAGCGTCAAAGATACAACACCATTCCGACAAATTTTCACATATTTTACGTTTTTTTAAAGTTAATGTTCATTTATCATCCACTCAGATTACTGTAAGTACTTCCTTCATTTCAAGTATTTTTTTCACAATAATGTCATTTACATATTTTAGGACCCTGAAGAAGTTTCAAAATTGAAACGAAAGCTCGGTCCATCGTATTAAAGAGTTTTTTACAGTTCAACACTTGTGCTGACTGAAGATCCCCGTTATTCCCCACTGTTCATACCAATTTTCAGTCGTTATTTCTAAATTTATATAATATATATATTTATATATATATATATATATATATATATATATATATATATATATATATATATATTTATATATATATATATATATATATATATATATATATATATATATATATATATATTTGGTTTTCAGGTGAGTTCATGGGGAGTAAACGATCATTGTGAATGAAGGAATCTGTATAACAAAGCATTTATAAACGGTAATTATTCGGTTACGATTCCTTCGATTTTGCATCGAAAATAATTGTACCTTTCCCTGTTGAAAATTAAAATATAACATGAATTCTAGTAATTTGATCCAGCTTCGATGTGACTCGTGAAATATTCTCATCAAAAATCATTCGTGCTAAAGGATTTTATAGCATTTTTTAAATTTTCCATCCATCATTTTGTCTCTAGGAAATTTAACTCGTGCAATTCGCGGCCTCATTATCAACGATTAAACCACGAAAGCGCTTTCTTGGTTTATCAGATGATAAGACCGCAAATCGGACTCGGTTAAATTTCCAAACAAAATGCTTTCTTGAAAATTTCAAAAAACATTGACGATAAAACCCCTAGCACTTATGATATTACCCTCGATAATTCAATGACCAATTATACCCTTCGATGAGTACAATGAACTCGTTTGCAAATCCTCAGATCTAACTTCATATCAATTTCATGCTACAGTTATTTTCAATTCAAAGGGCGATTCATCTTCATGGAAGTGTATCCCGGACACTTGTCACATCTCCGATTCGTTTCTAGACTGAAAAAGTGGATGTAGCAGGAATTCCGAAAAATGTATTTCCTCTCTTCACGTCCGTCATCGGTTAATCACGGAAAGTTTGCGAAATGAGTTATACGTTCAATGGATTAGATCAAACTCCGAATTTGAGTCTACAAGGTGAATTATAATGATAAGGATTATGTATTGGTTCAGTTTCAGAGAATTTGTGTCAAAAATAATAATCAGGAAAAGCATTTCATTATGTTTCATATATCGGTCACTGTGTTCCATGTAGAAGTGTGTAAATCAGTTTGGGCAGCAACAGACTTGTATTTCCCTGGAGATGAGTTGACTACGAGAATGAGAGCACGAGAAAGTGAGAAGAGCTCGTTATATTTCTTTATCCGCAATATATCAGGAAGACCAACACAGGGATTGCTTCAGGTTAGAAATTGATATAAGAAAAAAAATTCTGTGTTCGGATTCTCAAAAAAGGTAGATGTGTGACGAGAGTCATAATTTTTGTGTATCGATGAATAAAGATCCGAAAAGTTATTCATTTTTGAATTTCTTGTATTCAAACTCAAAAATCAGAGCAGAAGAAATGGACAATATGAATCACATTTTGTTAAATATTCTTGGTAGGCTAAATGATTAAAATGATGAATTGTATTATTTGTTGCTTTTTAATCATTGAGAATTGCAAACATTTTGAAAAACTTCTGGAAGTCTTATTCATTTTCATGGAGGAGTCTCATTCATTTATAATATCTACAAACCATTTAAATATAAAAAAAGTGAAAAATTATGAAGAATAACTTTTTTTTGAATAACTGAAATTTTGCACAATGTACAGTTACTTTGAAAAAATACACATAGAAATATGTATGAAATTGCAGAATCTTGAGTGAGGACCGGCAAAATACCAATATGGGTTTTTTTTAATATAATATTTTACAAATGTCATACATCAATCGCTTCTGCATCAAAAGAAACCCCAAAATATGTTGTACAGTGCCGTTCGTATTTTCTTGTTTGGCGGGAAATTTAAAAAATTTAAAAATTATGTCTCAAAACACACTTATTTGGGAAAATATTGAAAAATGTTATTTGGAAAAGTTGTTTAGAACGACATTTTATGGCTAAGTACAAGTTTGGAAAAAAATCTGAGATGAAAAAATAAAAATCAATTTTGGCCGTAAAAAAAATTTCAATTTGGAAAAATACATTTCTGACAAAAAAACTCATTAGTAAAGCCCAAGAGTAATATTTTGAATAATATTTTGTAAAGATTCACCAGCTACTTCTATTTTATTCGAAGAAAATTTTTAATCTGTGGATTTGCCATGTTTTCAGCTGCTTTATAAGAGGTCACAGAAATATCTTCAAGACATTAGAATCCCGATACTGTTTATTATTGACAAAGAACCATGTAGCTACAGAATTTCAATATGAATTTTTCATTAGAACAAAAAATTGATTAAATTTTTTACATAATTACATTTTATAATAAAATTAGAAGCTGAAATAATTATGAGCCAAACAATTTAATGCATACTCGAAAGTTTGTAATCAATGTATTTTTTGTTTGAATAAAAAAATTCAATCTGAAATTATGTAGATACAAGGACCTTTATTAATAATGAACAGTATCGGGATTATAATGTCTTGGAGATATTACAGTGACCTCTTATGAAGCAGCTGAATACAAGGCAAATCCATAGATTTCAATTTTTTTCCGAATAAAATAGAAGTAGCTTGCGAATATTTACAAAATATAATTTAAAATATTACTGTTGGCCTTACTAATGAGTTTCTTTGTCTAAAATGAGTAGATATGCTATGCCGATACGGGGCCACCCTCAGGTGGCCCCGTATCGGCATAGCTCCACACGCTCTCCGGTTACTCCCGCCACATGGCACCGCCACTGGTTTGGGGCACTGAGGTATGAGACAGCTGGGAACGGGAGGTTCGTTTCGGGGGGTTCAGCCATATATAGAAAAAAAACATGGCTGCCGCTAAGAGAAAAAAAAAACATGGCCGCCTATCATGAGAAAAAAAACATGGCGGGTGTAGGTTAGGAATTTCAAGATGTCCGTTATATGGGGGCCTTGCCTGGGGGTGTTTATCGACATCGGTAGACTACCACGTAGGTCTGAGACAGATTGATATGGTTTCTCTAAAAGTGAGGTTATGTCACTCACAAAGAACGCTGATGTTCGAGGGTGAGACTGAATGACGTCATCGTTTCTTCGACTTGTTCAGACAGGTTTAGACAAGTTTAAACTTGTCTGAACTTGTCTGGACTGGTCTCTCTATTCAGGAAACCATTGAATGAAGTGATGACACAGAGCTGTCATCATTTTATTCTAGGTTCTGTATAATAAATAAAAATCAAAGTCTTTATACACTTATTTTATTGATACATATATTTTGAGTATAACAATAGGTTATTTGTATGGATATAATAATATATTGGCTGATTCGATATATACAATGGCTATGTGAGGAGAGGGGATGGAGAAAAAAAGCATTCATTTTCGGTTATCACGCTAACACAATAAATGGAAATTTGGAGAGAAAGATTATTAAATACAAGTTGGTTGAGGGGTGGAGGTTGGCTATTCATTCCATGATGCTATAATGGCCCCAAGGAAGTGTATCGTTCGATCCGGGATGAGTGTTCTTTATCGTCGAATGGACTTAGAGCGATTTTGTTTTGTTCAACACTAAAACATTATGGGCATATGAACGGATGCATCGTTGACTAGTCGATTTTTCCCTCTGATCCCTAAGACAATCGACATAGTCTTCAAAGGAAATTTTATTTTCCACAACATTATATCGGACTCCTTTGGATTTTTTAACACATTTTCCACCCTGAATTTTATAGGTGTATAATTTTGAACGGAGTCCGACGAAATCTGTCATGATGCACCCGTTCGCTTCATCTTTCATCAAACCTGGAATTTTCTTGTTTACCTGCGGAATACCGTACGAGTTTTCGCATGGGTAGTCGCTCGTATCGAATTTTTCCAAGTTCTCCCCGATTAAATCTCTATACACATCATCACATTTAATTTCGTATATGAGAGAATCCGTATCCGTGTACATCAACTTACACTGATTGGTCTCGAATTTTTTCAACATGAATTTATAGTGAAAATCGTAGACGCAAATTTTGGAAATATCTAAAATAGCCATACCGATATAGAGGGGTTTATTGAATAGCAGTTCAGACTTGTTCATTTCGATAGCCATCAAGTTTTCATCGAAGATGGTTCGGTTGTGGAATTTCGGGTTACTTATTAAATTTTTCGCCCCATACCTACCCCCATTTATTGACCATTTTCACCACTCTGTGCTTCCTAATGTTTTCCATGGTCTTTCCGAAAATACTGTTTATGGCTAATTTATAGTTATTTTTTCCGAATGTGGTTGTAGCTTGGGCGCGTAATTTTGTATTTAATTCAATGTAGGGTTGCAGCCATGCCGATTGTTTGAACTGCAACACTCTGTGAATTTTTTTGAGGAGAAGGCCGTTTTCCAAAGCTTGTTTCAGTATTCGATAATGTACGACATAGTTTTCCTTGTTGTACAGGGTGGTCAATAATTTTGGTAATTTTGAACCTGGAGGAGTTCGATGTTCCGCACAAAGTGGAAAATCTTTATGTTCGTCATGTATTCCTTCAGGGTATTCCAAATCGACTTCGAAGATGTAGCCGATATCCGAAGTATCCGACACCTCCAGAACGTTCAAATTATCGAAATTTTCGACCCATTTGAACCCTCCAGAAGGTAGATACTCCCTCATAGCCCATCCATAGAGGTTATTCACGTCCAAGTATAATAAATATTTGGAGGGTTGTTGAGGATCATACCTCTCCCCCATATATTTATTATTAGCTTGAGAGAATCGGTTACAACACTGACTTATACCGCCCCGAATCCCTTTTTCCACAAACAAAAGCATGTCGACATCTTTGATGATCTCCAACTTACACTTTGTGTACTTCAACATGCATGACCACGAATAGCCAGGCATGGTATAGTACCAAGCGGGTCGAGTCCATAAGTATCGTGACCCAATTGTCGGAAATTTTCAAAGACGTCACATAGCAATAAAATATCGGTTTTCATGTATAAGTCAGAGTAGTCGCCCAGTGTTGCCAAATCGAACGATTGCCACACCTTCTGGGCATGTTGGTATTCATGCTCGGAGATATCGCAATCGTTCAGCTGATTGTGGAATTTATCGATATCTGGCAACGCTGTAATCTCGAGTTTCTCCATGGAATCCACAAAGTCGTAGGGGAATACCCTTTGCGTGTGATTAGTGAAAATTGTTGATCGTTTAAATTTTGAAATTCGCGCTTTGTATTACAGAGATCTTCCACTCTGAGCGTGCGCACCAACTCGTCCAGGCTAGCGCCCATGAATCGAAAAGAATCAATGAAACGGAATTTAATGTCTGTCTGTTCGTCGTATTGTGTGAAAGATATATATTTCTCTTTGTTTATTGGAAGAAGACTCACCCTGCCTCTTTTCGCAATATCTCGAATAATGAAATGGCTGTCGTAGCCGCTAAGATTATGGAAAACAATAGGAACCACAAAGGATTTTTGGTAGTTGATGTTGCATGGGGCATTATGGGCCCAACCTCTAAATGCACCTGTGAAATGATTATGGTCGGCTACAATTTTTTGGTCTTTTTCAATAGGTTTCTCACAAATATGGCATATGGAATCTGTACGAATGGGATTGACAGACATGGGGACGATTTTTAAAATTTTTCCTTCAACGAATTGGGCTATGGTTTTCAATTGTTCCGCAAACCATTCCATCGAATCCAAACCTCGATGGCTATCGTAATATGACAAAGTGTCATCATAATTGCATTTAAATATAAGCCTGCGCTATAGGGAATATGTTTTGGTATTTCGCCGTTTTGGACTTGGTTTCATCATCAGTGAACGGTTCCAAAATCGATTCAAAATCAGCATATATCACAAATGGAACCATTTCTTTATGAACAAAGTCCTTGAACTCGACATGGTCATATTTTGGGAAGGAAATTTTGTAGTGATTGGCTTTTTCACAATCAACAGTATGATTGTCTAATTTCTCCAGACTACCAAAATAATTTAAACATCTGTCACAAATGTAATTTTTATGTCCGTGTTTACTGATTTGTGAGCTAACCAATCGGGAAAGGTCTTTAATCCAGCAGTAGTGGAATTCAAGGTCTGTCTGTTCGTCGTCTTCGTCAATTTCCGGCGGTGCTTCGTAATCATTCAATTTAACTGAATATTTATTCTGAATCATGAGTAGGTTGACATGTCGAGCTAATTTTTGTTTTGTAAGTCTCGTCGGTACAGTTGTGAAAAATGTATGTGCGTCATCGTCATCGTTTTTCGCTGATGATTTAACCAATTCCAAAATATAAACATTCACCGATATACCGTTAAGTTTTTCGAATTTTGATATTTGGCCGAGAGTTATGGGAAATTCCAACCCCTCCATATTCAGTACGGTTGACCAATGAGGGTATTTTGATTGCCTATCTGGATGATGTCCGTGTGGTACAGGATACAAAGCTGATACGACTGCCCATCCGAAACAAATGTTGTCGTCGGTATTTCGCACGTTAATACAAGCCTGTTTTCTAGCAATGGCTTGTGGAAGTTCGATGAAAGATGAACCCCCTTTGCCCAAACCTGATTGATTGATATTAACTTCCAGATTTATGATTTTTTGTAATGCCCACCCGCTTTCTTTCCCGCAAAATTCCTCCAATTTATTGCCCAAATTATCTACAACAAATTCCTCGAACCACTCCTGTAAATCTGTTGCCCTATCAATCACCTCGTTTTTAGTATTGAGATATTTTAAATCGAATTTTTCCTCATCCAAGCCCATTTTGACGAATTCCCCGCAAAAACATGTATTCACCTTCAGCATGGGGAATTTTTTCAACATGTTATTGATTCTACGTTTGAAAAGGCTGAAGGCGTCTTTGAAAAATTGATTCGTATCTTTGTGAGCTAAATTTATAATTACACCTGTACGAACTCGTCCCCGGAACGTCGACTTTAAATCTTCCCAAATGACTCTGCTTTTTAGATTTTTTCTGACAGCCAACCCCTGACCCTCCACCCTTAAATTTTTAATGAAATTACGACAAGTTTTTAAATGCCCCAAATTTGTCACCAATTTTCGCAGTGACCCAATGGAACTGTTGGCAAAAATTTTGATGCCCTTATTACATAGTCGAATACTACGTTTCAAATGTTTTAGCCAAGTTTCGCGTTCCATTGGACTGGATTTTTGTTTGAGGAGTTTTGAGCCTCCTGTATTTAATAATCATCTCATCGCTGAGAGCGGCAATTTGTTCAGAATTCATGGTTATTTAAAAACGAGAAGAATGAATGCTTTTTCACAAAATACAGAGTTTTTTCTCTCTCTCACCTTGAATGAAATCGAATACAGCCGTCTCAGCTGTCGTCGTCGTGGTGGATGGGGGCCTTAGTTTTGATGACGATGGATGAATGGACTTCGTTCCAGTTGACACTGGTTGGTGTTAGTTTTTGATGATGATGAATAGCCTTAGTTTTTGATGAATTCAAAGACAGGTATCTTTGTCGTGGATGGCTTTATGATTGAATATTCTCGGAGGTTTTGAACTCGTGGACAGCTCTGATCAGCTCAGTTCAAGGTCTCCCAAACTGTGTATTGCGGCAGCACTAATGAAATTGTTTGGATTGGCTGGACCGCACTTTTTTATATCTGTAAAAAAAATAATCTTATGAGTATAACGAAAAAATATGAATTTCGAAGAACTCTAAATCATTCGAAAAATAAATTTTTTGTAACTGTGAATTGACATCTTTTGA
Source organism: Gonioctena quinquepunctata (assembly GCA_018342105.1). Classification (NCBI taxonomy): domain Eukaryota; kingdom Metazoa; phylum Arthropoda; class Insecta; order Coleoptera; family Chrysomelidae; genus Gonioctena; species Gonioctena quinquepunctata. The sequence goes on along the minus strand of JAFIRS010000039.1, from coordinate 1,486,141 downwards.
TTTACTCACATATTTTTCAGTCTGGAAACCCCAATAATCTAACTGGGAGAGAACGAAAGAGACACGTCTTACTCCTACAAAGTTTGGAATGCTAATGACGATAGTCGTCATCGATCATTCAGTTATAGAAAAATTACCCCCTCCACTTCCTACCCTCATCATTTTGATATTAATGAAGAAAAACTCTCAACCGAAAATAATTATATTGAAATGATGGAATCTTAATAGAAAAGATAAAAATAGTGTACAGTCGGTAAAGTAGAATATTTAATTACTACATATTTTAATCCGTCTGGAAACCCTCGAAAATATAACTAGGAGAGAACGAAAAAACACGTCTGACCTCTATGAAGACTCGATGAAGACTGACGAAAATCAGACAGAGTGAAGACTTAAGTTTAAAAACAATGGTTGGGAGGAAGACTGAATGATAGAAGTATCACGTGATCAGTTTGAAAATGACAGAGTCTAAGAAAAACTCACCTTGAGCTAACTGGAGGAGCACCGAAAAAAACACGTCTGACCTCTGTGAAGACTCGATGAAAAAAATTAATTAAAAAAATTTGGTTGGGGAGACTAATGACAGAAGTGTCACGTGATCAGTTATGAAATGACAGAGGCTAAGAAAAAAAACCTGAAGACTGGACGCTATCAGTTTAAAAAAAAGACTCACCTTTGAAATTCTGGAGAACTCTCTAGAAGACTTGGACACAAAAAAGTAGCAGAGCTGCTCTAGAGACACACGTCTTGTCTGTTCAACGGTTGGAACAGAAATGAATCAACAGCAAACAGTACCTATACTTAATAACTTTTTATGAGAATGAATCGGTAAGCGAAGACAGAAGACAAAAATGAATCAACAGCAAACAGTACCTTACTTAATAACTTTTTACCCCTGGTACCTCCGAGGTGGGGTGGCGGTCTATGCTCATATCTGATATTGAGGATATATATGGAGATATGTGCAAGTGGTTACCCCCGGTACCCTCCGGTACCCCCTGGTACCTCCGGTACCCCCAGGTACCCCCAGGTACCCCCAGGTACCCCCAGGTACCCCCAGGTACCCCCAGGTACCCCCCTGTACCCCCCTGTACCCCCCTGTACCCACCGGTACCTCCAGGTTGCACGAGGTTGCATGAGGTTGCACGAGGTTGCATGAGGTTGCACGAGGTTGCATCCGAGGTCATGAGGTTGCATGAGGTTGCATGAGGTTGCAGAGGTTGCCGAGTTGACGAGTTGCCCGAGGTTGATCCAAGTTGGACTGAGCTAGAGATATTTTTCTATAAACATGATTGATGCGGCAGCGAGTGGAAATATATGAGTTTGGCAAATGGAAAAAACATGAGAAATTTCACTACCAACTATCCTAGAAAAAATAACCAAAATCAACTAAGAAACGTCTAAGATATATCACAATATTAAAATTTTACCAATACCAATAACAAAAATATCAAGTCTAATAAGTCTGAAAATATCGTACTTTGAACTCACTACGGCAACGCTGTAAATACCTCGACGCGGAGAATAATTATTAGCTATCAGCAGATTCCATGCAGGCTTGAACTTGTGTAGCGCGGGGATTCCCAGCTGTTCGACTTCGATTTATCATTAAGTATTTCATATTCCATTTGTTTCAATACCTTGGATTACCGTGATCGATTCAAATTCGTTTGAGTACATATGGGAAAAGATAATTTCAACGATTGTTTATGGATTGAATGAATAGTTCAAGTTCCAGAGTGTTGTGTTCATTTTCAGTGTTGATTGAATTGAATATTATTTACAAGTACCTATGTTTCGAATGAAAATGAATGGAATTCGTTTGGGAAGGATAATTTCTGTGCATTTTTGTTGGTTGAATACATGAGCGTTCAGGCATTATTATTAAATTGAATATGGTTTTTCGAGTGGCTAAAGAGCAAATTTTTTATGGAAATGTATCAACTTCCAGTGTTATAGAATGGATGTTTTTTGAGTTGGAAAAAAATTACCGTTTACTTTATTCAGTGATGGAATAATTTATACTTTATTTGATATAGACTGAGAGCCGATTTTCCGCTGTAGACTATGAATTACTCGTTTTTTGCGAGAAAGTGTGAAAGGTTAAATTCATAATTTTGACGTTTTCGTGGTTTTTTCAATGGATTGAGTGCGTGTTTGGTTATTTTCATATAGTATGTGTCTATTCTGGGTTGAATGCATGTTTTTCAACATTTGAGAGGCACTTCCATTAGCGTGTGTACATGCATGACTTCCACGGTGTCCGAGAGTGGATTTTTCGCTGCAGAGGATGACTTATTGTTTTTTCTTGGAAAATATGAATGATGAATCGGATGGAGGTTTGCTAGGTCAGATACATGTTTTCAACGTTTCAGAAGTTTTTTCGACACATAAAAGTGTAATTTATCATACAAAGAAGATGATTTCGGAGGACGGTGCGCCATCTGTTGGGCAGTAGATGAAAGTTAGTAGTAATGCTAAGGGGATACGAGCACAGTTCCAGCTGTGCTCGTATCCCCATAGGGTTTTTGGCGGATGCACCGGGTTCTGTCAAACCGGCAAGGCGGAAGTTCGGAGTTTTCACCTGAGCTCTGCCTTAGGCGGTTCGTTGGGGGTCTTCAGGTATAGTGATGTAAAAATATGGTTGCTAATGAAAAAAAAATGAGAAAAAAATGTTAGGAGGAAAAAACATGGCCGCCTAGATGAATAAAAATGACAGCCATATTAAAAATGGATACTTCGAGAAAAAAACCATGGTCGCCAAACTATTTCTTGACAAATACTTAAGAAAAAAAAACGGATGCCGTTATAGAAAAAAATTAAAGGAAAAAATCGTAAGGAGAAAAAAAAAATATGTCAGCCATCTTCGAAAAATGGCAACCATATTGGAAGATGGCGACTCCAAGAAAAAACATGGCTGCCAACTGTTAGGGAAAAAATATCAGCCATCTTCGGAAAATGTCAGATATATTGGAAAAATGACTACTCTAAGAGAAAAATGTGTTTAATTGCCAACTGTAAGGAAAAAACGTCAGCCATCTTGGCAAAATGGCTACCACAATAGGTTTGAGGTGGTTTGGGAAAACCTCCGACCGACCTGCTTGCTGTTTCTGTTCTAGGATCAGGACCTCCGCTGCCTGAGCTCAGATGGAATAAAGCTCGTATCCCCTTAGCATTACTACTAACTTTCATCTATTGCCCAACAGATGGCGCACCGTCCTCCGAAATCATCTTCTTTTATGATAAATTACACTTTTATGTGTCGAAAAAACTTCTGAAACGTTGAAAACATGTATCTGACCTAGCAAACCTCCATCCGATTCATCATTCATATTTTCAAGAAAACAATAAGTCTCCCTCAGCAAAAATCACTCTGGACACCGTGGAAGTCATGCATGACACACCTAAGGAAGTGCCTCTCAAAGTTGAAAAACATCATTCAACCCAGAATAGACACAACTATATGAAAATAACCAAACACGCACTCAATCCATTGAAAAAACCACGAAAACGTCAAAATTATGAATTTAACCTTTCACACTTTCTCGCAAAAATTATCAATTCACCTTCCGCAGCGAAAAATCCATACTTGAACACAGTGGATGTCTGAAAAAAACTATAAAATATCCAAAAGAGCACTAAACTATTGAAGAAATCCACGAATACAATGAGAACATGCATTCAACCCATAACACACCATATTTTCTAGGAAAAAACGAGTAATTCATAGTCTACAGCGGAAAATCGCTCTCAGTCTATATAAATAAAGTATAAATTATTCCATCACTGAATAAAGTAAACGGTAATTTTTTTCCAACTCAAAAAACATCCATTCTATAACACTGGAAGTTGATACATTTCCATAAAAAATTTGCTCTTTAGCCACTCGAAAAACCATATTCAATTTAATAATAATGCCTGAACGCTCATGTATTCAACCAACAAAAATGCACAGAAATTATCCTTCCCAAACGAATTCCATTCATTTTCATTCGAAACATAGGTACTTGTAAATAATATTCAATTCAATCAACACTGAAAATGAACACAACACTCTGGAACTTGAACTATTCATTCAATCCATAAACAATCGTTGAAATTATCTTTTCCCATATGTACTCAAACGAATTTGAATCGATCACGGTAATCCAAGGTATTGAAACAAATGGAATATGAAATACTTTATGATAAATCGAAGTCGAACAGCTGGGAATCCCCGCGCTACACAAGTTCAAGCCTGCATGGAATCTGCTGATAGCTAATAAGGTATTTACAGCGTTGCCGTAGTGAGTTCAAAGTACGATATTTTCAGACTTATTAGACTTGATATTTTTGTTATTGGTATTGGTAAAATTTTAATATTGTGATATATCTTAGACGTTTCTTAGTTGATTTTGGTTATTTTTTCTAGGATAGTTGGTAGTGAAATTTCTCATGTTTTTTCCATTTGCCAAACTCATATATTTCCACTCGCTGCCGCATCAATCATGTTTATAGAAAAATATCTCTAGCTCAGTCCAACTTGGATCAACCTCGGCAACCTCGTGCAACCTCATGCAACCTCGTGCAACCTCGTGCAACCTCATGCAACCTCGTGCAACCTCGTGCAACCTCATGCAACCTCGTGCAACCTCGTGCAACCTCATGCAACCTCGTGCAACCTCGTGCAACCTCATGCAACCTCGTGCAACCTCATGCAACCTCGTGCAACCTGGAGGTACCGGTGGGTACAGGGGGTACAGGGGTACAGGGGGTACCTGGGGGTACCTGGGGGTACCTGGGGGTACCTGGGGGTACCTGGGGGTACCTGGGGGTACCTGGGGGTACCTGGGGGTACCTGGGGGTACCGGGGGGTACCAGGGGGTACCGGAGGGTACCGGGGGTAACCACTTGCACATATCTCCATATATATCCTCAATATCAGATATGAGCATAGACCGCCACCCCACCTCGAACCTCAGCCGAAATATATATAACTCAATGACGTCATCGCTGAACTTAGTTCTTGAATTACTCACCAGGTGGCGCTGTTGTCGTTCTGTCTTACGCTCTACCGATTCATTCTCATAAAAAGTTATTAAGTATAGGTACTGTTTGCTGTTGATTCATTTCTGTTCCAACCGTTGAACAGACAAGACGTGTGTCTCTAGAGCAGCTCTGCTACTTTTTTGTGTCCAAGTCTTCTAGAGAGTTCCTCCAGAATTTCAAAGGTGAGTCTTTTTTTAAACTGTAGCGCCGTCTTGGTTTTTTTCTTAGCCTCTGTCATTTCATAACTGATCACGTGACACTTCTGTCATTCAGTCTCTCTCCCAACCAAATTGTTTTTAGAACTTAAGTCTTTGCACTGTCTGATTTTCGTCAGTCATCATCGAGTCTTCACAGAGGTCAGACGTGTTTTTTCGGTGCTCCTCCAGTTAGCTCAAGGTGAGTTTTTCTTAGACTCTGTCATTTTCAAACTGATCACGTGATACTTCTATCATTCAGTCTTCCTTCCAACCTATTGTTTTATAACTTAAGTCTTCACTCTGTCTGATTTTCGTCAGTCTTCATCGAGTCTTCATAGAGGTCAGACGTGTTTTTTCGTTCTCTCCTAGTTATATTTTCGAGGGTTTCCAGACGGAAAAATATGTGAGTAATTAAAGTATTCTACTTTACCGACTGTACACTATTTTTATCTTTTCTATTAAGATTCCATCATTTCAATATAATTATTTTCGGTTGAGAGTTTTTCTTCATTAATATCAAAATGATGAGGGTAGGAAGTGGAGGGGGTAATTTTTCTATAACTGAATGATCGATGACGACTATGTCATTGCTTCCAAATTTGGAATTTTATCTTTTTCGAATGATTTAGAGTTCTTTAAAATTCATATTTTTTTCGTTATACTCATAAGATTATTTTTTTACAGATATAAAAAAGTGCGGTCCAGCCAATCCAAACAATTTCATTAGTGCTGCCGCAATACACAGTTTGGGAGACCTTGAACTGAGCTGATCAGAGCTGTCCACGAGTTCAAAACCTCCGAGAATATTCAATCATAAAGCCATCCACGACAAGATACCTGTCTTTGAATTCATCAAAACTAAGGCTATTCATCATCATCAAAACTAACACCAACCAGTGTCAACTGGAACGAAGTCCATTCATCCATCGTCATCAAAACTAAGGCCCCATGCACCACGACGACGACAGCTGAGACGGCTGTATTCGATTTCATTCAAGGTGAGAGAGAGAAAAAACTATATCTGTATTTTGTGAAAAAGCATTCATTCTTCTCGTTTTTTCAAATAACCATGAATTCTGAACAAATTGCCGCTCTCAGCGATGAGATGATTATTAAATACAGGGAGGCTCAAAAACTCCTCAAACAAAAATCCAGTCCAATGGAACGCGAAACTTGGCTAAAACATTTGAAACGTAGTATTCGACTATGTAATAAGGGCATCAAAATTTCTGCCAACAGTTCCATTGGGTCACTGCGAAAATTGGTGACAAATTTGGGGCATTTAAAAACTTGTCGTAATTTCATTAAAAATTTAAGGGTGGAGGGTCAGGGGTTGGCTGTCAGAAAAAATCTAAAAAGCAGAGTCATTTGGGAAGATTTAAAGTCGACGTTCCGGGGACGAGTTCGTACAGGTGTAATTATAAATTTAGCTCACAAAGATACGAATCAATTTTTCAAAGACGCCTTCAGCCTTTTCAAACGTAGAATCAATAACATGTTGAAAAAATTCCCCATGCTGAAGGTGAATACATGTTTTTGCGGGGAATTCGTCAAAATGGGCTTGGATGAGGAAAAATTCGATTTAAAATATCTCAATACTAAAAACGAGGTGATTGATAGGGCAACAGATTTACAGGAGTGGTTCGAGGAATTTGTTGTAGATAATTTGGGCAATAAATTGGAGGAATTTTGCGGGAAAGAAAGCGGGTGGGCATTACAAAAAATCATAAATCTGGAAGTTAATATCAATCAATCAGGTTTGGGCAAAGGGGGTTCATCTTTCATCGAACTTCCACAAGCCATTGCTAGAAAACAGGCTTGTATTAACGTGCGAAATACCGACGACAACAATTGTTTCGGATGGGCAGTCGTGTCCGCTTTGTATCCTGTACCACACGGACATCATCCAGATAGGCAATCAAAATACCCTCATTGGTCGACCGTACTGAATATGGAGGGGTTGGAATTTCCCATAACTCTCGGCCAAATATCAAAATTCGAAAAACTTAACGGTATATCGGTGAATGTTTATATTTTGGAATTGGTTAAATCATCAGCGAAAAACGATGACGATGACGCACATACATTTTTCACAACTGTACCGACGAGACTTACAAACAAAATTGGCTCGACATGTCAACCTACTCATGATTCAGAATAAATATTCGGTTAAATTGAATGATTACGAGGCACCGCCGGAAATTGACGAAGACGACGAACAGACAGACCTTGAATTCCACTACTGCTGGATTAAAGACCTTCCCGATTGGTTAGCTCACAAATCAGTAAACACGGACATAAAATTACATTTGTGACAGATGTTTAAATTATTTTGGTAGTCTGGAGAAATTAGACAATCATACTGTTGATTGTGAAAAAGCCAATCACCACAAAATTTCCTTCCCAAAATATGACCATGTCGAGTTCAAGGACTTTGTTCATAAAGAAATGGTTCCATTTGTGATATATGCTGATTTTGAATCGATTTTGGAACCGTTCACTGATGATGAAACCAAGTCCAAAACGGCGAAATACCAAAACATATTCCCTATAGCGCAGGCTTATATTTTAAATGCAATTATGATGACACTTTGTCATATTACGATAGCCATCGAGGTTTGGATTCGATGGAATGGTTTGCGGAACAATTGAAAACCATAGCCCAATTCGTTGAAGGAAAAATTTTAAAAATCGTCCCCATGTCTGTCAATCCCATTCGTACAGATTCCATATGCCATATTTGTGAGAAACCTATTGAAAAAGACCAAAAAATTGTAGCCGACCATAATCATTTCACAGGTGCATTTAGAGGTTGGGCCCATAATGCCCCATGCAACATCAACTACCAAAAATCCTTTGTGGTTCCTATTGTTTTCCATAATCTTAGCGGCTACGACAGCCATTTCATTATTCGAGATATTGCGAAAAGAGGCAGGGTGAGTCTTCTTCCAATAAACAAAGAGAAATATATATCTTTCACACAATACGACGAACAGACAGACATTAAATTCCGTTTCATTGATTCTTTTCGATTCATGGGCGCTAGCCTGGACGAGTTGGTGCGCACGCTCAGAGTGGAAGATCTCTGTAATACAAAGCGCGAATTTCAAAATTTAAACGATCAACAATTTTCACTAATCACACGCAAAGGGGTATTCCCCTACGACTTTGTGGATTCCATGGAGAAACTCGAGATTACAGCGTTGCCAGATATCGATAAATTCCACAATCAGCTGAACGATTGCGATATCTCCGAGCATGAATACCAACATGCCCAGAAGGTGTGGCAATCGTTCGATTTGGCAACACTGGGCGACTACTCTGACTTATACATGAAAACCGATATTTTATTGCTATGTGACGTCTTTGAAAATTTCCGACAATTGGGTCACGATACTTATGGACTCGACCCCGCTTGGTACTATACCATGCCTGGCTATTCGTGGTCATGCATGTTGAAGTACACAAAGTGTAAGTTGGAGATCATCAAAGATGTCGACATGCTTTTGTTTGTGGAAAAAGGGATTCGGGGCGGTATAAGTCAGTGTTGTAACCGATTCTCTCAAGCTAATAATAAATATATGGGGGAGAGGTATGATCCTCAACAACCCTCCAAATATTTATTATACTTGGACGTGAATAACCTCTATGGATGGGCTATGAGGGAGTATCTACCTTCTGGAGGGTTCAAATGGGTCGAAAATTTCGATAATTTGAACGTTCTGGAGGTGTCGGATACTTCGGATATCGGCTACATCTTCGAAGTCGATTTGGAATACCCTGAAGGAATACATGACGAACATAAAGATTTTCCACTTTGTGCGGAACATCGAACTCCTCCAGGTTCAAAATTACCAAAATTATTGACCACCTGTACAACAAGGAAAACTATGTCTCATTATCGAATACTGAAACAAGCTTTGAAAACGGCCTTCTCCTCAAAAATTCACAGAGTGTTGCAGTTCAAACAATCGGCATGGCTGCAACCCTACATTGAATTAAATACAAAATTACGCGCCCAAGCTACAACCACATTCGGAAAAAATAACTATAAATTAGCCATAAACAGTATTTTCGGAAAGACCATGGAAAACATTAGGAAGCACAGAGTGGTGAAAATGGTCAATAAATGGGGGGGTAGGTATGGGGCGAAAAATTTAATAAGTAACCCGAAATTCCACAACCGAACCATCTTCGATGAAAACTTGATGGCTATCGAAATGAACAAGTCTGAACTGCTATTCAATAAACCCCTATATCGGTATGGCTATTTTAGATATTTCCAAAATTTGCGTCTACGATTTTCACTATAAATTCATGTTGAAAAATTCGAGACCAATCAGTGTAAGTTGATGTACACGGATACGGATTCTCTCATATACGAAATTAAATGTGATGATGTGTATAGAGATTTAATCGGGGAGAACTTGGAAAAATTCGATACGAGCGACTACCCATGCGAAAACTCGTACGGTATTCCGCAGGTAAACAAGAAAATTCCAGGTTTGATGAAAGATGAAGCGAACGGGTGCATCATGACAGATTTCGTCGGACTCCGTTCAAAATTATACACCTATAAAATTCAGGGTGGAAAATGTGTTAAAAAATCCAAAGGAGTCCGATATAATGTTGTGGAAAATAAAATTTCCTTTGAAGACTATGTCGATTGTCTTAGGGATCAGAGGGAAAAATCGACTAGTCAACGATGCATCCGTTCATATGCCCATAATGTTTTTAGTGTTGAACAAAACAAAATCGCTCTAAGTCCATTCGACGATAAAAGAATACTCATCCCGGATCGAACGACACACTTGCTTGGGGCCATTATAGCATCATGAATGAATAGCCAGCCTCCACCCCTCAACCAACTTGTATTTAATAATCTTTCTCCAAATTTCCATTTATTGTGTTAGCGTGATAACCGAAAATGAATGCTTTTTCTCCATCACTCTCTCTCTCTCACATAGCCATTGTATATATCGAATCAGCCAATATATTATTATATCCATACAAATAACCTATTGTTATACTCAAAATATATGTATCAATAAAATAAGTGTATAAAGACTTTGATTTTTATTTATTATACAGAACCTAGAATAAAATGATGACAGCTCTGTGTCATCACTTCATTCAATGGTTTCCTGAATAGAGAGACCAGTCCAGACAAGTTCAGACAAGTTCAAACTTGTCTAAACCTGTCTGAACAAGTCGAAGAAACGATGACGTCATTCAGTCTCACCCTCGAACATCAGCGTTCTTTGTGAGTGACATAACCTCACTTTTAGAGAAACCATATCAATCTGTCTCAGACCTACGTGGTAGTCTACCGATGTCGATAAACACCCCCAGGCAAGGCCCCCATATAACGGACATCTTGAAATTCCTAACCTACACCCGCCATGTTTTTTTTTTCTCATGATAGGCGGCCATGTTTTTTTTTCTCTTAGCGGCAGCCATGTTTTTTTTTCTATATATGGCTGAACCCCCCGAAACGAACCTCCCGTTCCCAGCTGTCTCATACCTCAGTGCCCCAAACCAGTGGCGGGAGTAACCGGAGAGCGTGTGGAGCTATGCCGATACGGGGCCACCTGAGGGTGGCCCCGTATCGGCATAGCTTATCTACTTTCGTTTATTGCCAATAAATATTCAAATCTCCATTTCTTGAGGCGCACAGATTCCATTAAGATTTTTCTGCTACTAGTGAGTTTTTTAAATTTAAATCCGTTTTGTAAAAGAGACTTCCTCAAAGTATCTTTGCAACACTGGATACTAGTTTCATTATTTTTAAGCCGTTGCATTGAAATATGTAATGTAGGCACAATTTGATCTTTATCCAAGGCATATATTGTTCTTCGAATTATATCTACATCACAGCCATCTAATTTCTTTGAGTCTTTTCGTTTCTTTCTTTTTGAAATAGGGTTACTTACTATTTTAAACACTGTGGAATATGGTGTCTTTGTTAAGGAAGCACTTTCTTTCACAGCTTGATCCTTGGACATTCCACGTTCCAGAAGAGAAGTATAAACATTTAATACAATTTATTTTACATGAGGGTGTTATATTTGTCGACTAGTGGTACTACGACCACCAGTTGAAGTACTAGCTTCAGGATGAGCCCATGGACGCCACATTTTTCACGACACAAAAATCGAATAGACACTTTGAAAAAGACATAACTGACTCAACGGAATATTAGGTAGGTAATGACTGAATGTTGTTTTTTTTTTATTTCTGAAATTGGAAAGCGGTCAGTTCTCAAATCTGGTAGGTCATTTATTTTGTAACCGTAATAGACCATTATCGCTATAATCTCGTTATTAGCCCATCAGTACTGAATTCTGGTGGCCAGGTAAGTGAATTTTATTATTTAGACACATTTAAACATATCCTTACCAAGGGTTCTAAATCAGCCTTAGGAGATTTTTTTTTTATCAAATAAATTCAAATTCAAACTGTCAACAAAACCCAAAATAATGGAGAGCCCACTATTATCAAAATGCCAAACTATTCCATGAAATATTTAAATACGGACCTGGGAATCTTTTAAGGGACACACACTTTTATTGCTTATCTATATTTCGAACGATAGGTAATAATGAGGGTCGTCGGCTTATAGTGATTTACGACCTTCTTAGATTTCTAGTTCTACGTAACCAATGGATTGACACGCGGCCGTATTGGCAAACGTCACCGAAACTATAGTGCTATTGGTCAGGGACACCATTCCCATCTCCTGCAACTGGTGCCAGCCCTGTCATCCTACGACGGTTTGGGAGGCTCCCGAATCTAACAAACATACAAACTTATCCCCACATATGGCCGTCTCCATCATCTGATTAACTTCGGGCTTCCATTATGTTGTAGTATCATCAGAAATTCATTTGTGTGCCAAGTTTCAACAGAATCAGTTCACAGGTGTGAAATCAATAAATGATCCCCTATTTTTCTACCCTTAGGGGTGTAATTTTTTCTCAAATTCAAATGGGACCAACTTCGAAGTATACCCTATATAAATTGGATAACTCAGTACAAAGTTATGCGTGGTAGAATCTCTCAAGAAGTAAAACTTCAGTTAAATTGCTAATTTCAAAGAAAAAAAATTTTTCAACTAATTATTTAAATAATGGAACAATGAAAAAAGATTACAAATAATGATTATATTCTCAAGTTAAATTGAAATTATAATTAATGGAGACAATGTTCCAGTAGTACAGACTCTTAAAAAAAAATTGTCCCCTTTGAGAATCTTCGCTATCTTTCATGATTCTTGAGTTATTCTCAAAAAACTGAACATATTTTTTTTGTTCTTGTGTTTTGGTAATAACAATTGCAATTTTCGTCAGCAGAAAAAAACAAAGAAATATCTTTGTCACAATTGCATCCCGAATCGAATGATCTATTACTCATATTTTTTGGAGACTTGGAACTATTTTTCGCAGGAAACTCATTTCTCGATTGGACTATAAGGGGTAGTGAGGAATTCCAACCAGAACGAAAAAAGGAATAACAACCACGGATGAGAAAGTTCCTAGATCCATTCGAGGAGATAATCAACATCAGTGGCTGTCCTCGAGAAGGAAGGTGAAAGAAGAAAAGAAAGGGAGGGGTGAAAGACAGACAGCCTCAGTAGCCTCTTACGACCAACGGATGTGGTTGAGGTGCTATTCTTTGCCCGGACACCGCACTTTTTTCTTATTATTTTCCACCATTCAGTCCATATTGCTGCATAAGCGGGTTTTTTCAGTTTTGTACATACATACAAACAGGTGCAGCTAATAAAAGCTGCTTCTCAATATTTCCACAACATTTTTCCGAGTGTTTTTTTGTGGGTCTGTATATTGATACAAGATTCTGATTTTGAGGAATCTTTCATCTAAAAAGAAAAACATGCTTGGATTTCCTTGGAAATGGTACTCGTGGGATTCTTAGGAAACCATAAATATGAGAATCATGGGGAAATTATTGCTAATTTATCAAAAAACTATACATTGCAATGCGTGTGAACATTTCTCTTAAGAAATATTTTCTTGATTCATACCTGGACATTCTCTCTGAAAACTTAAGCGCTATGGGTGACGAGCATGGCTTGTGTTTTCACCAAGACCTCAATTTTTTTTAAGCATTTTAAGCATTTTTGGGACGAAAGTATGTTGGGAGATTATTGCTGGTATGTTTAACCCTTTATGGGTCTGTGGTTCCAGAATAGTACCACAAAATTCTATACGTTAGGTCGAAATTGCTATGCTGGTCACTCGAATATAGATCGAATGTTTTCAAGAACAACGCTTAACGCACAAAGGGACCATATGGAACCTCAATTCAAAATTGCCGCGCATTATAGTGAAAGTGGTTCCACTTGGCACCACAGTGCATTGACTGTAAGAAGAGAATAATCACTCATTACATAATAAGTGCGGTGTTGTGTCGTTCTTGTGTTTGAAAAATGGTAAGTGTTATTATTTGTTCTCATCCAAATAGTCACTTATTCATAATAAAGTTTATCTTACCTGTTATAAGCTTCTGCTGAGATGTTACAACAACACAAAGTTGCGAGACAGTTTTATAACCTCAAAATGTAGTTCCATTTTGGCCACCTTCTTAGAAAAAATAAAATACGTCCCAATTTCGAGAATAAAATGTTGCTTTTGAATTACTATTTGAGTATTTCATGATTCAACAGATATTCTGCGTTGCTCCGCTCTTCATTATAATTTCTCTGCCATTTTCAGGATTGAAAACGGATTGAAGATTTGGATTCCGATAATCTATATGATTTCATCGATACGTTGTCAGTTGATGACGAAGTAGATGTATTTTCAGAATGCGGAGAAGTCAGTGATGCTAAGGATGGAAAGATCTTAGAAAATTTGCAAAAAAGAACCATCCTACGAGGGCCTCAACTTCAGAAACAAGGTTTTGCGAAATCGAATCTGAGGATGAATCGAATAACGATTTTGATTCTGGCGACAGTCTCGCTCTCGCTGATCCAAATTATGTTATGGAAAGGGAAAATGAGGATTCTATTAGGACTCCTGGAATCGACACTCATTCAAATAAAGCGGAGGACGTATCAGAGGAAGAACCTACAGAAGAAATTTCTGCCAAAAACCAAAGAACAGAAACAAAAATAATAATATCAAAACCAATTAAATGGATGAAAAAATTATTTGGAAACTAAATTTTGGCAAAGATCCTGAGGTCTTTCCAAATTTAACTTTTTCACAGGTATGTGCACAACAATGGCAAGTAGAATTCGAGTCGCCATTAGATATTTTCTCACATTATTTTGACGATTCTATGATGAAACTTATAGTCCAAGAATCCAACAAATAGGCGGAGCAGTGTAAAACAGTTCCGGATTTATCAGTATCGGAGCTTCTTGCTTCTTAGGACTATGTATTCTGATGGGATTTCACCAATTGCCTAGCATAAGAATGTACTGGTGTCCTGACGAAAACCTTCTAGTGAATAGAATTAGGTCAAATTATGACCCTACCAAGATATTTGAAAATGTTACGATATTTACACCCAAATGACAAACAGCCTATGCCAAAGAAGTGAAGACAAATATGATAAATCACACAAGGTTCGTCCCTCACTCAATTGCTCCAATTCAAAATTTCACAATGCTTCCTCCCCATTAAGATATTTGGCAATTGACGAGAGCATGGCTGGTTTCGAGGGGATATCCAGTTTGAAGCAGTATATGCCCCTAAAGCCTACCAAACGGGGATAAAAAATATGGGCTTTAGTTTGTAACATGACTTGATACATTGATTTGTTGAAAATATGAACAGGATGTTCATAAAATCAGATGTGGAATCATCTGCGACTGAAAGATAAACTTTAGTCACTATCTTCCATGAATGCGATGTCTCTCTTGCGTCAATGTTACGAATGATTTCTGGTGAGTACTGTGAGTACTGGAATATAAAATCAAATAACTATCTGCATGAGAATGCAAATTTTCAATTTCAGGTTTTTTCTTTTGAGTTAGGGTCTTTTCAGAATATCTATCAGATGTAGTTCAATATCCAGCGTGGCTTCAGCCGGGAAAGTAGTTGTTTTCTGTTAGAAATTCACAAAAAATAACTTCATTTTTATCGTGGATTTTTCAATTCACAGAAAAATCTTTTTATCAATATACAATTGAGAATGTTTCCCTTTTCAACATGACTGGATACCTCCTAATATTTTCTGTATATGAAGGAAAATCTACGACAAATGAACCAGGTTCTTTGGGTCAAAAAGTGGTATGTACTGGATCTTTCCAAGCCCTTTGCATATTGCTTATTTTTATTTATTTTTTTTACAACTATGTCCCTCGTTCATGAATTATTAGAAAAAAATATTTTCTTGCGGTACGTTCAGGAAATACAGAAAATATTCCTCAAAAGATTTACTAAATGACACAAAAATCTAAAAATCAAAGGTTGCCATGGCTGAAGACATATCATTTACGGATGGAAGGATAGAGGGTCTAAACCAGTATTGATGGTGAGCAGTATTCACAATGCTCAGAAACAGACGACTGTTCGTAAAACCAATGCAAAAAGCACGAAATAGCTTGCCCAATATGCATTTCGGATTATAATAATTATATGAATGGGGTAGATCACTTCGATCAGTTCATGCAAAACTACTCTATATCAATAAAATCAAGACGATGGTGGATCAAGATTCTTTACTATTTGGTAAATGCGTCAATAGTCAATTCTTTCATCCTATATAACCATCAAAGAAGAGCTTCGGGCAAAAGGCCGATTCCGCAAATTGAGTAACGAAGTATTCTTGCCAACAACTCTTAGAAGACTCTTCAAGTAGATCGCGTTTGGGTCGAAAAAGTCATGAAGTCAGAAGAAACAAATTGATGAAAAAATTTGAACGACAAGTGAACGTTGCAAATACGTTTACTATACGTGATGAGGTGAGCACTTCCCATAAAAAGATATGATTGTCCTGCGGAAAATGTAATGTAGGACTTTGTATTGGTTGTTTCGCCAAATTTCATAAGATGAAATGAATGTTTCGTGAAATCAAGCATAACATATTATTACATTCCTGTAATGAGAAATTAGGTTTCATTTAGAAAAAATATTATTTATATTTAGGTAGTGTTTGAAATATCGGGTTACCATATTTTCAGATTCCTGTAATAGTTTGGTTTTCTGTATTTTTCTATAATGAGAAATAAAGTTTATTTGGAACAAATAGTAGCGTGGTCCCAATAAGAACCACAAATTTAGTATTCAGTATTTCTTTCTGTCTCATAAAATAATTGAACAGCATTTTTTGGTGAATAACAAAATTTGACCTATAGAGGGTTGAAAAAAACTAACCAAGGGAGTCATAAAAAGCAAGTTGAAATCAATCATTTTCAATATTTTGTTTGTTTTTTGTGCCTTCATCATTTTTATTCAAAAAGTATTTTCTAAATGAGAAGTGACATAATTTTTGTTTATTTTTTTTCCGTACTAAGCACTTCTAAATCTATAAGAAATTACATATCGTGACGAAAGTATAAAACCGTATAATCTAGTGAATACATCTTCCAAGCACTTTATTCATCACCTATACATTGCACAACCAATTTTTCATACCATTTGATATCAGAACAATTTTCAGGATAACACACACATCGAGATCGGTGTTTTGCACGCACGAAACCGGAAATGCGGAGGCAAAAACAAACATATGCAAAAACAACATACATTGTTGGTGCGACGAAAGTTATAATGCTGAGTAATCAGGACAATTGAAAAAACCGATAACGCAGCTAACTCCGAACGTAGATTTTAGAATGTATTTATTGCTCTGAAATTGCCAACAATCATCTAGTGAATGATGTGTTAGGATAAAAACTTTCAAACAAAAAATTAAACCGACGAAAAAATCAACTGAAAAGCAAAAAATAAAATTAACCTTCTTAGTCTAAATGATAATTGAGCTCCTAAACTAATGTAACTGATTTTGAGTCGGCGCCAAACAAACAATTATCGAAGATCATTATCTATGAAAGAAGTAATCCATAGACAAATTAAAAATAGAGAGACTGTTTGAAACATTGGCGATCTTGACCACCAAGTTTTTGGTACGGCCAGTCGCGCATGGAGGCGCTGCCCGCAATCAACAGACGACTGGCAACATGATAATTTTCCAATTTCGACATTTGTCAGAAAATGACAAACTACGTAATAATTTCAGAATAATTCTACTGTTAATTGTCATCGAAAAATTAATTATAGAAATTATACCATGGACTTGAATTATGAACCCAACGTCGAAAATGGAATGTTATTCGAGTTGACGCTGAAATTCCTCGAAATATTCTTTCACAAGTTAAAATATAAGCTGCTTTTCACAAACTGATAGTTATTTCCATCCATCAGTTGCAGAAATTTTTTCACAAACTGGTACTTATTTCCATCCATCAGTTTTCATTTCCTATCACCATTTGAGGAAGTACGAAGTACATGGTCTCCTTTGTGCTAATAAATTAACAAAATTATTGAAGGTTTGTTGTAAATGTAATATGTTTTTATTTTGGTTGATTTGATGATAAGCGACTGAAGAATATTTTTAATTTTGTTGTTTTTCGGAGTTTTATTATTGTTTTGTCTGTAGTTGTACATTGTCCTAGATATAATAAAATGTGGTTTTATAGTGTTCAACTTATTATTCTTGTTTTATAAGATGTTTAATTTTGTTCTTGATATCATGAAATAAAGATTTACTTTGGAACTTTATTTCAACCACGAACGAACTAACAGATTCTACGAATCGATTACTGTTTATATTTTATTAGCGATCGATTTGTCATTCCAGTATTTTATATGATACAACCATTCATATGGAATACAAGAATGGCAAATCGATCACTTATAAAATATATACCAAATCAATCATATAAAAGTAACACATTTGAAAAACCCGCCTTATCTCAATCGGTTTTACCAACTGTACTTAGTTCGGCCAGTTGCGAGATATGTCGCCACTGTCTAAACGTGATGCCAACTTTTACTGCAGGTTTGACAACTCTCTTTATTTTTAGTTTCTCTATGAAGTAATCAAACGCAGCCGTGCATCTCGCGGCCATCATTTCACGCTTTACCTAATTCAATTGCTAGTTTGTTTGGCGCCGACTCAAAATCAGTTACTTTCATTAGTTTAGGAGCTCAATTATCATTTAGACTGAGAAGGTTTATTTTATTTTTTGCTTTTCAGTTGATTTTTTCGTCGGTTTAATTTTTTGTTAAAAAGTTTTTATTTTTCAATTTTTGTTGCTGAAATCTACTAATTACTACCTACTTAATTTTTGATTACTTCCAAAATACTTACTTACCTAGCTTACCTCAACTATTAACTATCAAATAATATGATTTTTTATTTTAATTATTTATTATATAATGTAAATTAATTTTGAGAGTTCTGGTTAGTTGATTTCATCACTTTGTATATAATTCCATCCTTTCATAGAATGTAATCATTTTGACGGATGTAGGAGGGTCTGTCAATGTCAACTACATATGTGTGCCAAAGTTCACAAGTGAAAAATCAATTATCCCCTATTTTTCTACCCGTAAGGGTGGATAATTCCATTCGAAATCCAAATATGATCAACTATGAGGTACACCCTATCTGATGAAAGAAGAACCCAGTACAAAGTTATGCCTGATAGAATCGGTTAACGGACCAGAATTCAGAGGGTGAGTGATCAATATCCTTCATTTCGTTACCCTTAGGAGTGGATTTCGTCTTTTATATTCAAATGGGACCATTTTCGAAGTACACCCTATCCACTGAAAGAAGAATTATCGGAATCGGACGCCTCAGTAAAAACTTATGGGTGATCATACATAAAAAAATATGATGGAAAAAAAAATATACGGGTCGAATAGAGAACCTCCTCCTTTTTGGTTTCGTCGGTTAAAAAATTACATTTTATTTTGAGAACATAAACAGCACTTCAATTTTTGTTTAACAATCAAAAGTTGAAGAGGATTCAGATCTCCCTAAATATTTCCAGATAATCTGACTCCAAGTGACCAAACTAAAGTGCAGGCGTTTTTGGATGGCGAAGTAGGCAATAGATCATTGGTGAGACGAAATGTATACAGGGTGTCCGGAGATGAGACCGACAAAACTTATGGGATCATAGGGACTGCCAATAAGATTGCAAAATGCCATATACAAATCTTCAAAACCGCTTCGTTACTGACATACAGAGTGATTCGTGAATTTAGACAAAAAATTCAATCCGCCACATTAAATACAGAGATTAGCCGATTCAAATTTGGTACATGAATAAATCTGAAAGGACTTAACAAGTAGCCCTTTGAACGAAACCAATATCAGGACCGGGATATACTTTTTTTCCATTTCAAGTTCTTGTAAGAATAACTCAGCCTGTATAACAATTATCAAAAATCTGAGCAGGAATTTGTTGAAAAAATTTCTAGCACCATTTCAGTTATTCGGAATAAATCATTTATTTCAGTTTTTTCACTCAAGAAATTAATTGTCGGATAAAGTACAATAAAGAATGGGTTAATATAATGAATATTCACGAAACCAAGACATAAATATTGTTATTCTCTTCAATTAGTTCGTCGTAAAATTTTATAAAATACTCTCATAATCCAAAAAAAAACGAAGAATAAATTCGTATCAGTAGCTTACAATGTTTGTCTAAATACAGTAGGCTTGTGTCAAGTGTCAAATCCCGAATTTCATTATGAAAAACTATTGTCATTAGCTTAGTTTTGTTGGTGTTCATTCATTATTCTAGTGTTTTTAAGTTTAAACTATAGTTCTTAGAGTGTGTTTATGATGCCGTTTCATTTCACTAATGAGGAATACGCAGATATTTTATTTGTGTATGGGCTTTGCGAAGGAAATGGCCAGTCTGCAAGAAGGGAATACAGACGTCGCTATCCTAATCGTCGCGTACCACATCATTCAACATTCAACTTCAAAGTTGGGGAAAAGTTCCATCAAATAGAGGACGGGAAGTTGCTCGAAGAAATAATGTTCATCACGAAGAGCAAATACTGGACGCTATAAATGATATTCCTTCTAGTAGCGTAAGAAGAATAAGTAGGCCATTGGCTACCTCGTATGCGTGTATGGAAAACATTAAATAAAAATGGTTTGCATCTACACCACAAACGAAAAGTGCAAAAGCTTGAAGAGGGTGATCATATACCAGGCATATCGTTTTCTAGATGGTGCTTAGCACATAGAAGGACCATAAACAAAATTTTATTCCAATTCACCAGGGATGAAAGTAATAATACTAGAAATGTGCATATTTGGGCAGGCGAAAACCCACATGCCATTGTTCAGACAAACTGCCAATACAGATTTCATGTCAATATATGGTGTGGAATCCTTAATAGTTAAGAGCCAGCAACGTTTTCGAGAGAGAATTTCAGGTAGGCCAGTTTTTAGATATGCTATCTCTCTCACTCTCTCGGACGTCATACGATCTACCTGGCTGACGGTAGTAGTTGCGTTCATCAGTGCGCATCGTTCCTGTACAGGTAAAATATCAATTTTTCAAATAATTTTAAGAAGGTTCCTTTTTGTTTTATTATTTTAATTGAACTTTTTGACACATGAATCTATCATTGCCAGATATTTTTATTGTTGTTTAAACTGTGCCAGACGCTAATTTTTAATGGAAAAAAAATTTTTTTCAAAATATTTTAGTATGACTGAAATTTTTATATGATGTTATTTAAGTATCTAAAAAGCCAAAATTAATTTGACAAACAATAATTCAATTGCTAAACCTCCAGCCAGACCGATCTAAAAGTGAAGAGTGATTGGGCATGTTGGAAGAGTACAGACTGTCACGCGCTAGTTGCGCAAGCGAGATAGACGACAGCAGCTGTCTGTAGTCAAGATGGTGTCAGTTCAGTCACATTGGTGTCAGTTTGGTGTATTCGTTGCTGTTATTTCCAATGTTTTTAACGGAATTGTGTTACAATGGCTATTGATAATATATCACATTTGCCAAATAAATGTCGATGCCGAAGTTGTGATACGCTGCTCAGACACAGATATTTTAATAATACTTCTTGGTAACATGGATCATTTGAATGCATCACTCAAACTCTGGATAAATTTGGGTGTGGGGAATTATGAGCGATTTATAAGCGTCAATCAAGTATACGGAATTCTAGGAAATTATTTATCGAAAGCTCTACCGTGCTTTCACGCACTCACAGGATGCGACTACACACCAGCTTTTTACCAGAAAGGTAAACTTCGACCTTTCAAACTGTTAGAGCAATCAGAACAGTCAGAACAGTCAAAATCAGTCAGCCTGTCAAAATATTATAACAGATGATGAAGAATTGCTGGATGAGACATTTGAGATCTTAGAAAAATTAATTTGTCATATTTACGGAGCTCGTGATTCTTGGAATGTCAATGACATCCGGTTCCATCTGTTTTCAAACACTTAGCGGTCTAAAAAATCAGACAATAGTTTTGAGAAAAAATTCCGTAATTTTGACCCATCAAGCCTACCACCATGTGAAGCTGAATTGTATCAGCATTTACAGTTCGTTACGTCACAAAGTTTTGGAGAAATGCTCATCTAAAACACCCAACATCTCTATCACCTCAAGCTTCCGGCTGGACCATAAACAACGATAAATATGATTTTATCTGGTTTGTTGGAGAGCAATCACCATCATTAGTTGCTGACATTATTAATAAAGGTAAAAATTAAAAACGAAATACTAATAAATTTCTTTTCCGAAAGATTATACAATTTTTCATTCTATTACAGATAATAACTTATTACGAAACGATAACACTTCGAAAGACGATGATGACAATAAAAATGACAGCAGTGATGAAGATGATGATGATGATGATGATGATGATTATCAAGATGCCTCCGTTTTTTGTGATACAATTATGGATTGAAAAATCTAACCTTAATTTTCACGTAACCATCCAAATTTTTGTTTATTTTCATACTTGAGGTTGATCGTTATCTTAATTTTGTACAACAATAAATTATTATTTTGATACCGTATTAATCCACAAATTAATTCAATGGTTTTCAGTCCTTTCTCTGAAATTCATTTGATTTTAACGGTTGGCTAAGGTTCAAATTGAATTATTGTTTGGCAAATTAATTTTGGCTTTTTAGATACTTAAATAATATCATATAAAATTTCACCTTTAAAAAATTTTGGAGAAAATATTTTTTTTTCGTTTAAAATCAGCGTCTGGCACAGTTCAAACAACAATGAATATAGGTACCGCCAGTTAAAGTTTATCTTTTCCGGCGTACCTATAGGTGTTACAAGATCGATGATGGTTTGTTTACGTTGTGTCTCACTTCAGCCAGAGTTCTTTGGACTTTTGGCTGGTTGACTACTCCGTACTGATGAGGGCCAAGAAGCCTGAAACCGGTATGCGGATTGTTAGGTGAACACGACTTAAATTAAACATAATCGAGCTTATCAGAAAGAAACATTTGCATTCAATGTCCATTGATATTTTATGGAAGTATGCATGGATTTTCAGGTGAATATCATTCAACGTTCTGCGTGGTATTTGCCAGGAAAGTAGTTGTTTTTCACCTGAGATCTACCTTTCTCTGGTTCAATTGAAATAATAAAACAAAAAGGAACCCTCTCAAAATTCTTTGAAAAATTGATATTTTACCTGTACAGGTACGATGCGCACTGATGAACGCAACCACTACCGCCAGCCAGGTAGCCCGTATGACGTCCGGGAGAGTGAGAGAGATAGCATATCTGAAAACTGGCCTACCTGAAATTCTTGTTTTCCCGACGTTGCTAGCTCTCGTACTATAATAATCATTTGATTGGGCCTCACGTACTTGACGGACGGTTAACTGGTGATGTTTACCTACATGTTTTGGCCAATACTTTACGGGATCTATTGCGAGGTCTAAATACCCATGGTATATGGTTTCAGCATCATAGTGCTGGACCTCACTTTTCAATTCCAGTTAGAAACCATCTCAATGCCACTCACCCCAACAGATAGATGGGCTGTGGAAGTCCCGCGATCTCCTGATTTAACACCCCTAGACTTCTATTTAGGGGGTCATTTAAAATCAGACGTGTATAGTGAGGAAATTAGAATAGAGAACATTTATTAGAGGAAATTACTGCTGTATGTAATAGTGTTAGAAATAACCCTCAAATAAATCGAAAGTCAATGAATCATCTAGTGGCATGCTCTCAAAAATATATTCATACTGGACTGCTTCACAATTATTTTTGTGTTATGTTTATAAAAAAAAATTATTGTGCGTTGTATTGTGTGTATTTTCATAAATTCAAATTGATTAGAAAGCAAATATAATTTACAAAAAATTCAGTCCAGTCCTTTTTTAACAAGTTCCTATATGTTTTTTTTTTAGTAGATTTCGAATCTGCGATCAGATTATTGATAATTGTTATTCTTACAAGAATTTAACAGGGAAAAAATAATAGTCCGGTCCTGATTTTGGTTTCGTTCGAAGGGCTACTTGTTATAACCTTCCAGTTCAATTCATGTACCAAATTTAAACCAAATCGGAAAATTGACATTTGCAAATGGCATTCTGCAATCATATTGGCAGTCTCTTTAACCCCCTAAAAATTGTGGCATATCAGACAAATTATTGAATTAAATTCAAGAAAATAACCTCCTCAAGCGGGATTCGAACCCACGACCTCTAAATCCCTAGTCGGATGCTCTAACCAACTGAGGTATTGAAGACCTAGGTACGCCCGCATATTTGTGGATCGCTTTGTCCCATAATTTAATGTTAGTGTTAGGAAGGTAGAAAAGATCTCGAGTAGTCATCAGTGGCCATCAAGACCAATTAACCTTTCATCCTAACATCACCATCGACGTGACTGTTTCAATCGAGGTTCAGGAAGGTGATCTCCAACCAAATATATAATATAAAGTGGAAAATTGCGTCTGTCAAAAATACATGAGGGGAAAAATTGTGGCATGTCGGACATATCATTGAATTTGGTTAAAGAAAAAAACCATCCCCAAGCGGGATTCGAACCCACGACCTCTAAATCTCTAGCCAGATGCTCTAACCACAATTTTTCATTTCATGTATTTTTCACAGACATAATTTCCCATTTTAAAATTTCGTTAACACTATTTCAAACTCTTCACAAAAGAAGAAGCAACACACCATAAGGATCAACATATTCAAAATGAGTCAATTTGCAGTATAATTTCAAGCCCATCTCTCTTAAACCATCTGATTTTGACAGGAAGTACCTCTCATTGGCCATCTCTCTCTATTGTAAATAATTTCTCCGTAACGTTAGTCGTAGCTTATTCAGGGGCGTGCGTTTCAGGGGTGCCTTAAGTATATTATCTCAAACAAGTGGAAAGAGCTAAGACATATATATCAGGTCTCCCCAATGATTTATTGCCCACTTCGCCATCCGGAAACCTTATTACTTCAGTATCCTTTAGGTTCGATTTATCTATAAAATTCCATGTTGGGAATTCCGATCGAAAACATATTTATGGTAAAATAATCTGGTACACACAATAATTTATCTGGTACACACAATAATTTATCGAAGCAAACTAATTTCATTGTTCTTCTTCCCTTGTTTAGATTTCCTGATCAATTTTTATATTTTCGGGTTATGAAATATTACTGTATTCACAAATCACGTCTGAGTATTTCTAAACATAAATTGACTTCGACGATTATCAGATCAAATTATGATAGGTAAAATGAAAGAAAAGAACATAATAATTATCAATGTGACGTGGGCACCTTGCCAAATCACTCCATGGACGCTACTGATTTTAACTGCATTCTCATTATTTGTCTCTCAATCATTCCGCATTCTCGGCCTGTTATAATGGGGACATGGAACTTGTAACCTACATTATCCCCTCTCCCTTTTATTCCCAATGGAATATTAAAATACCTTGATGTTTTCCTGCTGCAAGTTACGTGATTTTTCATATTAATTTCGATTAAGGGACAAATCAAATATTGTTTGAAATTTATTTTTCGTAAGAAGTGAGAATCTGTCGATGTATATTTACATTGGATGCATTGCAGTTATTCGTATTTAGAATGATTGAAGTTTATTCCAAGTAATTGACACTGAACAATACATTCGCAAGGGTTACAATTTTGGGAAAAATAATTTTTTTGTACAACTGTCATTGGAAATGACATTTTTAGTTCATAGGTATGTTAATTAAAAACTGAAGTTTTCACATAATGAGTCAAAATCACTTTTAACGTTATTTTTAAAAGTAAAATGATGGTAGAAACTCAATAATATAAATCTGTTCAATAGATACATTTTAATGAAATGTTATAATAATAATCAGAACCCATTTACCTAGATTTGTTTGATGATATGAACAGGATGTTCATAAAATTAGATGTTCATCTGCGACTGAACGTTGAACTTTAGTCACTATCGTTCAAGATAACCTCTTGGGATGTATTCATGTTGAAAAGTGAAATATTCTCAATTGAAAATTGAATAGAAATATTTTTCTGAAAATTGAAAAATCTACGACAATAATGGACTACTTCCCCGGCTAAAGCAACGTTGGACATTGAACTACATCTGATAGATATTGAGAAAGGACCCTAACTCACAAGAAAACATTCGAAAGTGAAAATTTGCATTTTCATGCAGATAGTTATTTCATTTTACATTCCAGTCTTAAATCAGAACTCATGTAGATGAATGAGGCAAAGGAGAATGTTTTCCAAAAGAGAGTTCCAGAAATCCTTTGTAACTTTGATGCAAGAGAGGCATCTCACTCACTAGGTCTTCAATACATTTTGGTCGATATATATTTCACTCTTCCACGATCATCAGGAATATCGGAAGAAATGGGAAACACATTTTCAAGAAGCCATCTCACTTTGCGTTAGGAACATTTCTTTTGGAGAGACACTTTGAATTTTTTTTTTACATTAAAACCTATCATGGGGTATGATAGATTGATTGTTACAAATAGAAGAAAAATGTATTTCAGTGTTTTCAGGAATTCAACCCCTGAAGTGGGGAAAGGGGAGTGAAAATTTGTATTGGGGTTCCGTTAGTTTTCAAGTTAGGGTCATAAAAATTAGTATTTGAGGTCTTTGTAAGGGATACAGAAATACTTGTTTCAGTGTTTTTACGAATATAACTCCTAGGGGGGTGAAAGTTTGTGTAAGGGTTCCGTTAGTTTTGAAGTTAGTGTTATCAAAATTAATATTCGAGGTAAAGGAATACGTGTTTCAGTACCAGCTAGTTTATAGTATATAACAGTTAATGGTTAAAGTAAGGTCTAAGTAATTTTTGCTTCTCAGTTTCTGTTTTCGTCGGTTTAATTTTTTGTAAAAAAGTTTTTATGATAAATTGAAATCGGGCCACCTATGACGCATCCATGCTTGCTCCAATGAAGTGCATTAAAAAAATTAAATTGCAATTATGCAAAAACGAATGATCCGACAGCGCCTGAGTTTTCTACACATGGAGTACAACATATCAATCACTACTTTGTCGCGGAGAGCCAGCGCTACAATTTGCAAAATGGCGGTTTTATGAATTTTTTAAAAAACAATGTCTTTTCCAGGTTTTTAAGTATTTCTCCGTTACTAATAATCCGATAGAGTTGTGCAGTGCAAATTTTTTTCGCATTTTGATTCTCTACAAATCGTCGATTGAAAGCATCGAGATTGTTTCATTAGTTTCCATGTCACAAGCGAAAAACGAAAAAAAATTATGTTTAATGTTTATAACAAATTAAGCAATGATAGTTGCGAGTAGGAAATATAACAGAATATAACTACAGAGCGTCTTTTGTATATAATAATAATAATAATAATGTTTATTCATTAATAAATTCACTTCAATATACAATATCTCTTTTAAGAGTTTACAGCAAATGAATAAACAATGGCACCACAAGGAAATTAATCCGCGCGTGGACTTGCCTTTGTTGATCATTTAAAAATGAAAATAAAAAGTCTTACATAGATATAAGAGGAACATTTAACCAACAATTGTTTTCAAAGTGACGGACTTGTTAGGATTAAATAATTTCATACTAATAAAAGGAAAACAAAAGAATGAACATTGTATGAAACTTTCGTCCACATTGATATAGTTGTGATGACTACTATATATGCTGATGTGC
This sequence comes from Gonioctena quinquepunctata, assembly GCA_018342105.1. NCBI lineage: Eukaryota > Metazoa > Arthropoda > Insecta > Coleoptera > Chrysomelidae > Gonioctena > Gonioctena quinquepunctata. The sequence continues at coordinate 1,458,731 of JAFIRS010000039.1, read as the reverse complement.
ATAGATAAACCGTGTCCTCTTTGTCCTATTGTTTTATTAATTCTAGGTATAGTTAGTGACCCTTTTCTACATCGCGTGTCATAATTGTGGGTGATTTTTGGTTAGAGAAGTTTGGTTTTATGTTGGTGATGTATTAATGCTTGATAGTATAGTTGTCTGATATCTAGGACCTTGCTTTCGGAAATAAATTGTCGCTAGGATATCTATAATGCTTGCCAAGTATCCATTTTTGTGCAACTTCGATTTTTTCTGAATGATTATTTGTCATTTCCTCCCAGCCGTATGTTAGATGGGACTGTACTACAGCATACATCATTTTTAGGTGTTTTTGATTACAGAAAGTCTGGCAAATTTTGAATTTTGGTGTGAGGCTTCTTAATTTTTCAGTAAGCATTTTTGAGTGGGTATTCTATTGAAGCTGTATATCTATGTGAATTCCTAAGTATTGAACATCGTTTTTGGGGGAGATTTCTATAGTTTTAGTGGATGTTTTTATTTGAAGGTTATGTACGTATGTTGGCACATTTGGTGTCCAGGTACTATTTTCGTCAGAGAATCAGTAATTTTCTGCTCTATTGATTGGTCTAACAGAAGAAGCAACATTGTCGCCCAATTCTGGTTATTATGAGAAACTATTTGGAGACACCTTCCTCCTGCCTACAATATTTCTTTTATATTTGCCTCCCATTATAAAAAAAACGAAAGAATTTATGAATAATTTTCTTCGTTTTCGGCCATATTGTTATCAAATCCGACTCACTTTTTTTTAATGCTGAGGATGCAAATATAAACCTTATTTTTTCTTGGTTGTCCACTCCACTCCATCCAAATGGAATTTTTCAATAGATTCCCATGAATCACATCGTATGATCCAAATTATCAAGGAGGCAATTGATGTTTTCCACTGGAAATAGATGAACCTAAGTAGCTAAAGATTGAAAATATACAAATCATCGAAGGTGTTGAGAATTCGTAAACAGTTGCTAGATTTATTTGACAGGCATGACTGGCATTGCGGATGAATTCAATGAATCCAACTATGAACGATTTTATCGATTAGAGTTATATCTGCGGAAGTATTGATTTCTTTGAGGTGTGAAATAATATAGGGATGGGTTTAACATAATTTCAGGTAATGTTCAATTTCTGTGTATATAACTGAAGTTGATTTCAGAATGTTTGGAATAAAATTATCACATAATTTTATTTTCTAGATAGTTCCATCGTTCTTTGAATATTTTACTTTAGCTTCAGTAACTATTATCCATTTAGGCCAGTTGAGATAGACATGATTTTCCCAAAATATATTAATAATTACAAGAGTTTCAAAACTTCAGTGGAGTGACGAGGACTTTCATATGATATGTAGTCTGATTTTGCAACCCTTTTTTCTGAACGGAAGATGTTGAAAATCAGGATTTAATGAATGTTCACATTATTAAAGAGGAAAAATTTGCAAAAGTTTTTCAAACTTTCGAAGTTTTGAAAAATTGCAATTTATATCCCCTGATAAGTTTGCAACCACTCTTAAAAAAACGGAAATGTCTGTTTTATCAAAAAAAAATTGTCGTTGGTCCTAATTTTTCGATGAAAATTACAAACGTTCTGCAAACTAAAATAATGTTCTTGACAGGAGTTTTAATTTGAAACCTCTTCATTAAATTGATTTTTTCATTGAATTAAGTATCGCAATTATTAATTTAACCACGTCTCAAGGAAATAGGTTAAATCAGAAGAAAAATATTTTCGTATTTGTACTCTACCAAAAAAAGCAAAAGTTCTGCGAATCCGGCAGACAACTCATTTTACCAATAGGTATCAGTATAATAATTTGCAAACTATGTAACAAGGCGGAACATTAGGAATTAAAAAAATATTTATTTTTGCAACACCTGTGTTATCAGAATAATGAAGATTTTTATATACCTAATAATTCCAAGTTAACTATCGACCAAAAAGAAGCTCGTCAACGGTAGGTGAAATCATTCAATGTTGAAAGCTAATGTTTTCGATATGAATTCAAAACATCATACTACAATTAGGAATTTGCATAAAAAATACTCTTGAGTACGTTTGATGGAGGATCGAGAATCTCTCGACATGTTTCCATAATTTTCTTGATTCATTAATAAATGGAGGAAATATTGAGATTTAAAAAACTCGTACAGTTGTACATTAGTACGATTAACCTACAACTATGTTAGGTCACGGTGTTCTGTTTACAGAGTGATGAATGAACAGCAGTTCAGTAACATGATTTATCACCAGAATAACAAGAAGACTGACAATTGTATTTTTATGTCAGACAACTATATAACTAACCAAAAACAATGCACATTCATCTAATAGTTCTGGAGCTACAACTGAAATGAATTGCCTACCAAATTTTTATTAGTCAGCAACGTTTCTGTTTGATGATGAAAATTATGTACATGCGAGATATATAATCGATAACATTTATATATCCTTACTTTCATCGAGCATCGATTATTCTTTTTAAAATTTCGTCAATCCTGACCCGTATAGAATAGAAGTTTGTGCCCCACTTGGAAACTCTGATCACACCCTCATCTCCACAACATGCTCTTTCCATTTACCATCGAGCAGCACAATACCACCCCGTCTCATGTGGCATTACAATTCGGCCGACTGGGAAGGTCTTCGTATGTTTTTCTCAGCGTTTCCATGGAAGAGAGTTTGTTTCTCTTCAGTAGATCCAACACGATGTGCTGAGACAATTTCTGAAATCATCATGTTGGGGATGCAAACTTACATACCGAATACCGAAAGAAGAACATCATCCGATAAGACCTGGTTTAACAGAAACTGCTCTAGAGCTGTGGCTTCCAAACAGGCAGCATACCATCGATGGCAAAAAAATCCGGGACCTGAGACCAGAGCAGCATACGTTGAGGCTAGAGGCATATGCAAAGAGACAATAGAATCTTCAAAAGATGCTCATAATGCCAAAATAAGATCAAAACTTGTTGAATGTCCCAACGGATCCCGTTCATTTTGGTCTTTCGCCAAAGCTGTGGGAAGAAACTTCACTTCCAGTTCTTTTTGTCCCCTAACCAAAGAAGATGGAACACTAGCAACGACTGCCCAGGAAAAGCCAATATCTTTGCGCACCTATTTGCTGGAAATTCCACTCTGGATTCTTCGGGAAAGCAACCCCCGACCATTACACCTATTGACAGTCACATGCCCGAGATCACCTTTCGCCAACGTACTATCAGAAAGATTTTGCTGGGTCTCAACACCAACAAAGCCTGTGGATCTGACGGAATCCGCCGATTGTTCTCAAGAAATGTGCCCCGAACTAACACCTGTTCTTTGCAAGTTGTTCAACCACTCTTACAATTTGGGAGTATTTCCGTCCAATTGGAAAATTGCAAGAGTACAGCCAGTCCCTAAAAAAGGCAAAAGACCCTACCTAGCAACTACAGACATATCGCACTGCTATCTATTATTTCAAGGTCATGGAAAAGCCATCAACATCGAGCTCATGAAATATCTGGAAGACTCAGGAATTATCAATGATAGGCAATATGGCTTCCGCCATCAGAGATCAACTGGTGACCTGCTCGCATACGTCTCACATATATGGCAGCTATCTATTGAAAAGTATGGAGAAACTTTAGCTGTGGCATAAGATATCTCCAAGGCGTTCGATCGAGTTTGGCACCAGGGACTCCTCGCCAAGCTTCCATCTTATGGCTTGCCCCTCAGCTGTGTTCTCTGCTTGCTAGTTTTCTCTCAAACAGGTCTCTCCATGTAGTGGTCGATGGAGTTTCATCTGACACTCTACTCATAAATGCTGGTGTTCCGCAAGGATCCATTCTAGCACCAACACTATTTTTACTTCACATCAACGACCTGTTGAAAGCAACTTCATGTCCCGTACACAGCTTTGCCGATGATAGTACCCTCCATACCGCTTTCTCTTCCAGGGCCCCTATATCAGCCCGTGAAACCAGAAATGAACGAGGAAGAAATGTTAACAATATAAATATGGACTTAGCAACAATTCTCGAATGGGGATCCAATAACTTGGTAGAATTCAATGCAAACAAAACACAAGCATGTCTTTTCTCTAGAAAAGCCGATCTCACTGTTCCTAACATAACTTTGTCAGGAGTAACCATACCACTGAAGTCATCCATATCGATGCTTGGTATTACTATCAGCAATAACCTTTCCTGGGAAAATCACGTGAGGTCCATTGCCAAAAGTGCATCCCAAAAACTTGGTTTTTTGTTTCGTGCCAAGAGCTATTTCACCTCCAGTCAGCTGCTTATGATCTATAAGGCACTGATCCGACCTGTACTGGAATACTGTTCCCATATTTGGAGTGCGGCACCTAAACATATCCTGAAGCTATTGGATTCTGTCCAAAAAAGGGCAATTCGTCTCGTCGGTGATGCCTCGCTTACAAACTCGCTCACTTGTCTGGAACACCGTAGAAAAGTTGGCGATTTGTCTCTATTTTATAGATATTTTCATGGGCGATGCTCTTCTGAAATATCAACAATCGTTCCTCCTTTGGCAGTCTCTTCGAGATTAACCCGTCAAGTTCAGTCTTCACACCCCTTCGTAGTCACTTTGGAGACCTGCAGAACATCACTTTCCAAAGACTCATTCATCCAACGAACTGCGAGGCTTTGGAACTCATTGCCTAGGGAGGTGTTCCCCGAGGCATACAACCTCCAGAAATTTAAGAAGAACACCAACTCCTACCTTCTTTCCCTTGGTTCCCACGATGTTCTCTGAACATCACAGGATATCCCTTTTCGTGGGAACCAGAACATATAGAAAAAAAAAAAAAATTGCTATGAAGTCATGTTGTGACAAGTGAAAATTTCAGATGAAGAATGATTTTATGTCATTTCTAATGCGATAAAAAATTAATGTCTTCCAAAAGTCTTTCAGCAGAATTCTGCAAAATTTTGTATTCTTTCGATTGTTGCATTCGAAAATATTAGATTAAATTTATTCAGCTGATTAGTCGAAAACAGTGATCAATAATCAGTTTTAAATTTTGTAATGGTTAACTACGTAACTGTATTATTCTTCGGATGCAAGTTCAATCAACCAGTACAAAATATAACAGATATACGCGATGGATAATCAAGTATTTAACTGGACCACTGTAGATATGTCGGTAAAATATATATCTTCAATCTATTTGCACAATGTTTGCAATTTATGACCAAATTATAAAAAGAAACAAATCAATTAAACAAAAAAAATGTTTCGTTGAACAATGATGGTTGCAAATCTCTTGCGTCACGTGAAATATTGGTCGTAATTTTAATTGCAATTTGCAGAACTTTAGCAAATATTTCAAAAGTTGTGAAAATGCAAAAAAAAATTGGTGGATAAATAGGTTCCGTTTTTCGTATGAGGTTGCAGAGTTACATATCCACTAAGATCGATATTCCTTCATTTGCAACCACAATAAAAAACTTTTGTAATTGTTTCAATGCTTGTGTGTATTGGAAATGGGAGCGTCGAAAAAAAATTGATAAATAAATTATGCCGTTTTCAGAAATGGTTGCAAATGTACGTGAAAATTTTAAACTTTTTTTCCGTTTTTATCCAATTTGCAGATTTTTTGTAATTTTTTCAAACAAATTACAATGAACAACTTGAGCAAATGACAAAAAACAACTTTCCGTAACTTTTAGAATGTTGCAAACTTAATGCATGTTGTAAAACACCATTACAATGGGTATGCCTAGTTTGCAGAACTTTTGCAATTTTCAGTGCAATAATAAAGCATGAAAACGTTTTTTGCAATCAAAACAATGTTCCGTTCATCGCAGACTTCTTCAAAATGATATAGTTTGTTTTTATTCATGCAGTAAAATACCATTGAAGTTTGAAAACTTTTGGAATAAATGTTAATTGATTGTCTATATCTACTGGCCTAATTCTTTAAAGCACTTTCCGCAACAGACATAAAACTCCTCTATAGTTACCAAGAATGGCATTCTGGCGACAAAATCATCAAGTTAATGATTTGTGAAACCCCTACAAACCCTACAAACAAACAGTGGTGTGTAGAGAACTTTCCTTCAATGTTTTTCACATAAAAGATTTAAAAAAATGTACAGCAATGTCTCATCTCCAGTCCTGTTAGTTAGGTATTTCCATCTAGAATTTTTGGTGAAACCTATAGCATGAAATCATGTGATCCTCTGATTATTCGTTCCGTGTGTATGGCTTATCGGGGTTTGCCCAGCTTGTGAGTTGCGGACCTTGCTCATCAGTTAAATCTTTCATTTTCATGCAGCGAGAAGCAGCACAAATAGGGGCTTGCTTACTAGCCGAATGTTATGATGAATGGGTTATGCAATGAGAAGCAACATAAAAAGGAACTTTTGAAAAATTAAATGAAGTTCAAGATTCAATATGATTGTGGACGCTGAAAAAAGGAAAATAAAAGTTGCACCAAGAAGTCAAATGGACGACTTTTGTGAAGGACTACCTACTTTTCCATTATGATCAAGAAATAAAACTTCTTAACGAACTCAGGTTCTCAGAAGAAATTTTCTAAGGAGGATCAAGAAGTACAGAGTAGTTATGCCAAAATACCATATTATGTGTACATGAAAAATATATTCATTATTCCCACACGTAAGATAAAAATGGTAGCGGGAACATCAAAAATGGCATTTAAAAATCCAGTTTCAGGACATATGATGACCATAGTACATGAATGCGGTGAGATGACCTCCTGAAAGGATGACTAGTGGGAGGAACGATGGGAAAAGGCAGGATATCTGACACTCAGTTCGGCTTTACGGCCAAGAAATCAACAATATATGGATCAAAGACGTTATCTCAAATGCATGCGACGGCAACAACATCTGGCGGTCCATCATTCTCATCGATGTCAAAAACGTCTTCAATACCGCCAAGTGGGACCGTATTAAGGCCAGAATGAAAAACGTAAATTTTAGCGATTACCTATTGAAAGCCATTGAAAACTACTTGTCAAATAGAGTCCTTAAGTGCGGTAAGTATGGGCATGACACAGGGAGTCCCACAAGGCTCAATTATGGGACCTACCTTGTGAAACATCCTCAATCTCGAAATACTCATTGCCAAATTAAATGAAGCTCTTAGCCGCATCGCGAGATGGATATCAGAAGTGGAACTGTAGTTTACTCCGACCAAGACTGCAGCAATAGCGATAAAGAGGCTAAGAAAAAGGGACGGCATCTCATTCGATCTTGCCGGGACCAATATAGTCCCCAAAAAACACGTAAAATATCTCTGGGTCTGGATGGAGGATAAATGTCTTTTTTATGAGCCTCAACCATGGTCCCCTAGGTCACCAGACCTCAACAGTTTTGATTTTTTCTTGTGGGGACATCTGAAATCCTCAATTTACCAGACACCTATCCAAAATGAAGAAGAATTAAGTAATCGAATAATTAATGAGAAGAAAAATATGCGTGCATAGAGACAGGAGGTGGACATTTCGAACATTCATTGTGATTTTGATTAAGATTTACATCTAGTGTTCCGTTGTTCATTGTTGTTGGAAAATTTGGCGGAAATGTTTTTATGTTGAATTTAAAAAAAGGTTTCAAAATTGTTCTACTTTTTGACAAACACATGCATCGATTAATATAATCAAAATATCTCGAAAACGGCTGCTTGTAGCGACTTTTGAAAGACATTCCTTTTTCACATGAAAATGATAGAGGAATCGATTTCTCTTCTAGAAAATGTGATACACGACAAAGTTTTGACTCCCCAAAAGAGACAAAGACCTGTAGGCGGCGCCCCTACAATTAAGGGCCAAACTAAGATCAAATTTGAATTCCTCATTAAAATTACCAAAAACCAATTTCAGTCCAAAAATCGACATTACTTTAAAAATTATTTAAGAAAAAACAAAATAAAAAAAAACCTTCTATACACCTTCACATACACCTTCTATACACACCTTCTATATAAAAAATGAAGGCCTTGCGGATCCATGCTTATATGAACTTTTCACCTTATAAATAACTGAGGACTCGTCCTGAAAATATCGGACAGTCATTACATAACACCCTGTATAATCATTCATCAAAACATATAATAACAGCAATCAATGAACAGAAAAAATTTAGAAAATCAGTAAGAAACCTTGTAATGGGTAAGTGTTTTAAAAACCGTTTTATTGTTGTTGCAAACATTTTGTCCATTTTCCTCTCTCTTCATGTTGTTTTGTTTTCATGTTTTTTTATTATGTACCCAGATAGCACAAGTACGTCCCATGGACGTCCTTAAAACATTCGCTTCGGATATTCAAGACGTCCTAAGGACCTCTTTTTCCTGTATGGCGGACGTCCTACGGACATCCTATGGATATAATATGTTACAGAACCAGATGTCCATAGGACGTTCGATTCAAGTCCATTTTAGGTCTGAACAGGACTATTTGGGAACTTCATCGTACGTAGGTTCAAAAGCAGATTTTTCATGCATATTTTGAGCTCCCTCATGTATTTTTTGTTAATTCGCGATAAAATTGTAGAATATAATTTTTTTGGGATTTCATTGCAGTAATCATTCGATTCGAAAATAGTAACACAAACAAAAATGTATAAGCAAATATTGGTGTTGTAAAAAAATTAATAGCTCATTTGTCTTTCATAACTTTTTGTGAAGATATATTCATATTCATAAACATATTAGTAGATCAATAAAAAAAATTAGGTCAGGAGAAATAAAATGGAAATATGGATCAAAATGTTCTATATTAATCTGCATATATACATCGAAACATATTACATTCATGGCACTTATGTGTATTTCACATCCATCGATCTCAAAGTCATTAATTCTGAACAGCATGAAGCCGCTCAGTTGATCTTCTGAGCCACAATTGAATTGAAAGACTCTATTGATTTGTAATTTGACGACAATCCTGCTCTATCAGCGGCACCTTGAACATCAGGACAGTTGGTAAATTGTATTAAGTGTTTTTAATCATTGTTCAGTGGAAGAAGAGTTTATTGAGGAAAAGTGAACAGAAGGAATTGAATATTTAACTAACCAATTATAATTTTTGACATTGCCAACAAGTTGAATGGCATTCTGCCCTTTCTTCCAATCCAACTGTATTTCATGGCCAGACCATTGGATATCATAAGGGTTAAAATTGTAATTGTTTGTTCCTCCATATTTTGACATTTCATTGACCCGAAACCACAATTTGAAAATAAAATTGATCGTTTTTTGGCGCCCACATAATGTTTTTCGAGGTTATGTTTCTTCATGTTTGCTTCTCTGCTATCAGGTATACCTATTATTATTTTCTTCTCACCTACAAATACGACCTACAGATCCCAAGCGTTTATCTTCCTGCTAATCTGAAATCAGTGAAATCCACTCGGTGCCACTCGGAACAGTCGGAACTGGTATAATGTACTGTGATTGGTCGAGGGGCAACAGTGTTGTAATGAGCGTTTTCATTGGAGCAGAAAGACGCCCATTTCAAATCTCAGCTTTCAAAAACAAATGCAGTTTCAACTTGTTTTTTATTTCATATTTTTGTTATAACGGTTTAATATCAAAATATATTACAAATCAAATTTTATAAATTTTTAAACAGAAAAATATTTATTTTTGAAGGTATATTATATATTTGATTTTATGTATATCATTCATTCTCAGAGATCGGTAAACATCAAACTTATAAATACTCATACACAAATATTTTCCAATTCTGGAAAATAAGTAGCCGTCCTTAATAGACGTACCAGAAACGTACATTTTCGGACGTCCCGGGGAGGTCTTTTTTTGGACGTCTTAAAGATTTACTATTAATAGCTCGGGACATTCGGACCAAAAATTGACATAAACTGGACGTACCGGAAACGTCCTGTGCTATCTGGGTATTCATTTTGCTTCTATATTTTCGTACATATCGTACAAATTATTATACTTTTGTGTATATACACATGACACCTTTTATCGACAAAATGTATTACATTTTATACAATAAAGATCTATCTATCATATCGAGGAAGTAGACGTTTTCTGTTAGATATTCATAAAAACAACTTCATTTTTATCGTATATCCACAAAAAAATATTTCTATTCAATATTCAATTGTGAATGTTTCACTTTTCAACCTGAATACCCCCTCAAGAGGTTATCTTGAACGATGGAAGATAGTGACTAGAGTTTATCTTTGAGTCGCAGATGATTCCACATCCGATTTTATAAACATCCTGTTCATGTTTTCAATTATTTATACATATATATATATGTATAAAAAATAACTATGAATTTGAAATAAACTTTGTAGAAAGGATATTCCTTGAGGTTGCAGTCAAAATAATGGCCTATGAGAAAAAGAAAAACTCTTTCTTATTTAGTCAAGCTTTCGAAAATGTTTATTTTCATTATCAAGACAAGCTGTGGAGAAAAAAGAAAACACAATTGTGAAATACGATTTTAAACAAATCTATAGAACTTACTAAGGTGAGGTTAAGTGAAGACAGCGAACTAATCACCATTTCGTGATTGAGGAACTTTTCAAAATCATATCACTATGACCCACTACTAGTAATATATATAAAAATTAAACAATGGCACTCGCACATATTGTTTTAGATACTTAATTTAAACAATGGCACTCGCACATATTGTTTTAGATACTTAATTTAAACACTTTAAAATTTACAAAAGGAATAGTACCAATCTATATGAGAAAAATAGTTAAATGAGAGAAAAAATCAAAAAATACTAAGCAATTTTTAAATTCAATTGGAATCAAGTTTCAACAAGTAATTGTAAATGACACAAAGGTTGGAAATATCAGATCGTTTATTCATGCTGTTTGGTTCATTTTTTATGAAAACCATTTCTAGGAAATTCCTTTTGTGGAAGTTATTCTCTACTGCTAAAATGGAAGGGTTGTTAAAATTACTAAAATGATTAGAATTTATATTATGTTCAGCTAATGCACAACTGTTTTTTTTTATTTTGCAATCACTTTTATGAGATGCTATGCGACCTGTTAAATTCCTACCGGTCTGCCCGATATATATTTTATCACAATTTAGGCAAGGAATACTATATATGACATTTGATTTCTCATATATCGTTAACGGGGCTTTAGTTCTAGTGTAAAGGCTAGCAATAGTTTTAATTTTTTGTTGGCAATGGTAGTTTATCTAGTTTAAACACATTTGTCAGTTTAGAGGTTAGTTCTCTTACATATGGTAATGTTTTGTAAATATAAGGTTCTATTGGTTGAGGTTGTGGATTGAATTTATTCTTGGAGGATTTAATGTTACAAGGTCTAAATTTATAATTGTATTTCCAGATTCAATAGTAGTAACACTAGGTTGACGATCAGTACTGAATAGTAATTTATTAATAAATTTGATTGGATATGAGTTTTCTTTTAGAATTGTTTTAAGTTCATTTAAACATTCCTTTTGAAAAATAGGATGTGATAAACACACTACTCTGTTTTTCATACCTTTCACCAAGTTTGTTTTCATGTTTGGAGCATGATAGGAATGGAAACTTATGAATCTATTAGAACATATTGGTTTCCTATACCATTTTGTGCGAAGAATATTGTCCAAACCTGTCCACATACTCTCATATCTAAATAAGGAATGCTTCGGTTGACTTCTACCTCAGAGGTAAATTGTAAATTGATGTCGTAGCTGTTGAAGTAGAATAAAGCTTCATCTACTTTGTCATAAGGTACAGAGAGGATCAAATCATCCACATATCTTTTAACAAAAGGAACGTTGAAAGGAATGAGGGTTAAAACATCTTTCACAAGATCATCTAACACATAGTTAACTAATATTGGGGAAATAGTAGAACCCATGGGGGTACCACAAATTTGTTTATAATACGTGTCATTAAAATTTAAAAAATTAGACTCAAAAATGAATTCAAGTATGTCAATGAATGCACTCCATGATAATTCACAATGGTTCTTTATACTATTCCATTTATTGGATAAACTAGCTCTAATAACTTCAAAAGGAAGGTTTGTAAAAAGAGAAACAACATCAAAACTGACTATGATGTAATTTTCAGGAAGTTCATAATTATTGATGAAAATGCTGAAATCAAAGGAATCTTTTATATAATATTCATTGTCTATGTCATAAGCATTAGTTAGAATTGAAGTTAAATATTTAGCTAAGTGACTATTGGGGGCATTGACTGAGGAAACAATAGGTCTCATAGCTAGTGTGGGTTTATGTATTTTCGGTAAAGCATAAAATCTAGGGGCTATGGAGTTATAAATATTCAATTTTTTAGCTGTGATTGAATCGATGAAATCTTTTTTCAATAGGTCTGATACCTTTCCTTTTTCAGTCATGCTTCAACCATGTGGTAATTACTGTGCCTGTTCAAATTTTAAAGTGTTTAAATTAAGTATCTAAAACAATATGTGCGAGTGCCATTGTTTAATTTTTATATATATTACTAGTAGTGGGTCATAGTGATATGATTTTGAAAAGTTCCTCAATCACGAAATGGTGATTAGTTCGCTGTCTTCACTTAACCTCACCTTAGTAAGTTCTATAGATTTGTTTAAAATCGTATTTCACAATTGTGTTTTTTTTTCTCCACAGCTTGTCTTGATAATGAAAATAAACATTTTCGAAAGCTTGACTAAATAAGAAAGAGTTTTTCTTTTTCTCATAGGCCATTATTTTGACTGCAACCTCAAGGAATATCCTTTCTACAAAGTTTATTTCAAATTCATAGTTATTTTCAACTAGTCCAGTCACGAGACTACCCTTCTTCAACTCTATATATATATATATATATATATATATATATATATATAAATGTGTGAACACTCTGTGTATTAGCACTAATAAAGAAATAAGTGATCAACTGATTGATAATAAGGCAGCAAAATAATACCCAACAAAAATTACCGTAATAGTCAAGATTGCCATCATATGATAAATTGATCGGATGTAATCAATTATCATTCGGAAATGGAGAGGATCTTCCCGTGTGAGTTGAAATATATTCTTAGCAGATTGTAAGCAAATTCGAATATAATTTCTGGGGAGGAGTAGAGATAAAAATGTTGTTGAGACAATCTACAAATTCTGTTTAATCCATTCAATTGTCGTTTGCTTTGTGCTTAAAACTAATCCATCTCGTTGTAGCGGGTTTTCTTCGAAATTCAATGTATCTTATAGTATGAAACCGAGCGACAAACTTCGCCATAAAATATAAGCGGTGATAACAATTGGTTTCATTTATTGAACTCCACCTGAAAACGCCACTTCCTCTTGGCATGTTTTACCTTGTATAACTTCGAAATCTTATGTGAGAACTATAAAGTACTACATACAAACTATAAAGTATTCAACTACTAGCTCCGTTTCCCCCTAAAGCCGAGTGCTATTTGTATAAACTGTGGAATTGGGTTGAAATATTGATTGTCTTGCACCATATTTTCTGGTTAGGACTTCGTGTGTATTCTTGCAGGACAAAGGATTATAGACTCCTCTTAGGTCGAGTGGAATTGCTGGGATTACGCTCTCAAGTCCATTTGTAGGTTAATTGTGAGTTATACGGTTCGTGTGGGTCGAAAATTGTTTCAGTTGGGAGGTGAACGGGATGATAGAGGATAAAAGTCAATGTCCTAATTAGAAACGATGTGTATATACAGGGTGTTTCATAATTGAATGCTGATCCTGAAGGGCGATAATCCTTGGATGATTTCAAGAAAAATTCTTCATATGAACATAGGTCCGCAACCGCTTTATTTCTGAGATACAGGATGTTGAAATTTAACAAAAAAAATCAGTTCTTTCTCAATATCTCTGAAACCGCTCAGGCTTTTTCTTTCAATTTTGGTACATGCAAAGAACGAATACAAATATATTTTTTTCATGATAAAGGATTCTTTAATTTACATCAGTGGCGTCCCTGTTAACATGCCCTGCCATGTTTTTGATCAGAATAATGATTCGCCACTGTTTTTTTTTTCAAAATCAATATTATTTTTGTAATTGTCTCCTATATTCTCAAGAAAATGGTCGCCTGCCTTTTTTTCGGCCGACGAACGGTTTTTGAGTTAGAAAATAAAATGCATTCATTTGCTTGTCCTTATGCGAAATCAGCCGTTGGAGAGTAGTAGGATTATCTTGTGGGCTGGAAACATCTAGTATGCCAAGAACCCATTTCGTTGTTTTCAACATAAACAATTTGGACACTTCTTTAGCTAGACACGTGATATTTTTTACGTTATAAAAACTTGTTTATTAAAAAAAAACATGGTAAATTTTACCAATACCTAATTAGCAGATATGCATTACTTGTATGGGCTTGCTTACGGGAACGCATATGAAGCCAGGCGACTGTATCAAGAGCGCTTCCCAAATAGAATGGTTCCTGATGCTCGAAAGATTTCAAGCACCCACAGAAGGTTATGTGAAACAGGAAGCTTTGAGCCAAATCATCACTTGGAGCATATCGGACTGCAAGAACTCCAGCAATTTAGGTAGCTGTTTTAAATTCAGTTGACGAAAATCCTGAAATAAGTACGAGGCAAGTTGCCAATAATTTGAATATCGCCCATATTCTAGTATGGAGGATTCTTCATGATTATTCATTATATCCCTATCACATTCAACGGGTTCAGGCTCTACTTCCTCGAGACTTTCTATTACGAGTGAATTTCTGCCAATGGTTTCTCCAGAAAGTTACCGAAAATCCTTTATTTGAAAGGAAAATTTTATTCACGGACGAAGCTAGTTTTACTAAAACAGGATCAGAAATTTTCATTATAATCATTTTTGGGCCGAGGAATATCCGCATGCAATCGTGGAATCTCATCACCAGGAGCAGTTCTCATTAAATGTCTGGGCTGGAATTATTGGAGATTACCTAACTGGACCTTTTTTTTACCACGCAGATTAAATCGACATAATTATCGCCGATTTCTTGAAGATAATTTGCCAATTCTGTTGGAAGATGTTCCTATTTTAATGCGAAATCGCATGTGGTTTATGCACGATGGTGCACCTGCTCATTTTAATGCTCTGGCACGCGAATATTCAAACCAATACTTTCATAATCGCTGGATAGGTCGTGGAGGAACAGAGTCATGGCCAGCTAGATCCCCAGACTTAAACAGTCCTGATTATTTTCTTCGGGGACATCTTTGGTGTACAGTCAACCAAGCCTAACTGGGGAAGAATTGCGGAACCGCGTAATAGTTTCCTGTGGAGCAATAAGGAATACTCCAGGAAGTTTCCAAAGAGTACGCGAGTCAATGACAAGGGCTGAAGCGTGCATACTTGCAGGAGGCGGACATTTTGAACAGTTGATTTTATTTTGGTATCTTTTGTTCATCATAGTTATGTATTTAAAAATTAAAAATGGATTTTTATGCGTACTCTATACAAAAACTAAACAATAGTTACCATACAATTATAAAAATCGTGCCTGGATCCTTTGGTTACCACAATTGTGAAATTAAGACTAAGAAAAAAAATCGAATAGGGACAAGCAAATGAATGTTTAAAGAAACGAATACATGCGATCTACAATAAAAATGATAATGAAGTAAAGAAAACAACAACATACATACCTTTACCATTCATAGACAAACTATCGAATAAAATCAATAAAACAATGGAAAAACACAACATAACTATTTCACACCGACTGAAAAATACGAACAAAACCATTTATTCAAAATTGAAACCAGAAATACCAAAAAACAAACAAACTCATACAGTATATAGAATACCGTGTAAAGACTGTCAAAGTACCTATATAGGTCAAACAAAAACAATATTTGCACAAACGAGTACAAGCCCACAAATACTCAAAAACCGACATTACAGCCTAATCCAAACACGAAAAAGAAAACATAAGAAACATAAGCTTGACACTAACAACGTTGAAATTTTGACCAAAGAAAGGAATCCAAGAGTAAGAACATTCCTTGAAATGATACATATTAAAAAAGACCCCAATAGCATTAACAATAGAAATGATATCAAAAACTCAAGACAGATATATAACAACCTTTTTCAACTTTTAGTAATAATAATGAAGACTAATCTTCACATGCTGTCAAAAACAAATACAGTTCGGCTCATATACCTACTAGAACTCAATATAAACAATCCGATGTACTTATGAAGAGGGTAAAATTGCATGAAAGATAAACAAACCATTCCCGATAACTCCGACGCAGTCACACATCACACCTACAATAACGTTCGTACGATGCGAACGCAGAATTCAAATAAAATAAATTGTAAGTGAATACTTATAAATGTTACATATATTTTTATATTGAGTTGAATAACGTGTTATATTTCGAACCATGTGTTTTTAAAGAATTATTTTAGTGAATACATTTCAATATTGTGTTAAGTTGAGTATGTCCCAAACTCCATATTTTTATTTTTAGTGTTTTAACCTGATGATGACAAATACCATGTCGACACGTAGTTAAGAGAAATTATATGAATTGACTGAATCAGACCTTTATTCCGAGAAATTGAAGAAAATATATTGTGTATATATATATATATATATATATATATAAATATTTTTTATATATATATATATATATATCCCTGTCTGAATTGTAAGTTTACATAGGACAAACTGGAAGATAATTATCAGGACGCATTACGTCCCATAAATGTTATTGCAATCTTAACAAAAACAGCTGTGCACACTATCAAATTCAAAGACTTTGGTAAATTTTTATAATCCAATTATTTTGGCCATAGAAAACAATCGCTTCAAGAGAAATTCCTCAGAAATGATTCATATAAACAATCAACCGAATTGTATGAACAAACGATGTGATATTGCAAACCTCAGCGTGATTTACAATTATTTACTGAATTTTGATAAATGGGAGGCAGAGCCATGTACTCAACTCCAATAACACCGACTGATATTATCTTAGAAAATATGAGATTTTACAATAGTTTTAATATGCTTCATACAATTTGGTATGTGAGATGTGATATTTATGAAGTGCAGTGATATTTTCCTGTGAGCAATCTCCAGTTGGTAAGTTTCTTTAAATTATATACAAGTAGCATTTTTTTTAAAACGTGACTTCGTTCTTTTTAGATGTCTTGATAATGAAATGAAGTTTTTCGAAAGCTCGACAATGTAACAAAGAGTCTCCCTTACTTTGGTCATTTCCTATTGACTGCAACCTCTGAGAAAACATAATGGTTGGTGTCTTCTAAACTTCAGTTTTTATATATACCGGGTTATTCACGTTATTCGACACTTAGCATTATGGCTAACGTATTTTTTTTTCAAGTTTTTCCCTCAGGATAGATATTAGCGCTACATTTTAGAAATATTTTCATGTTGTACAGGGTGTGCCAAAAACACGAAACGTATCGAAGTTGCTATTTTTAAATGGAATACCCTGTACATTATTCCATTTTTGGATTTTACGATCAAAATAATGCCAAGTTTCATAGAGGTTTAAAGCACCTAAACCTTATGGTTTTTGAAATTTCTCTTATTTTGTGAAAAGGCTTGAATTCTCAACTGGTATTTTCTTATTCTTAACCAAATTAATGCTAGAGGCTACTGACTGAACAACTCTTATATCGCACTTGTGGAATATTCACTAGCTTATACAAGGTATGTGAAAAATGAAGGCAACAGAATTACAATTTTTAAACGGCAATAACTTGTTTAATTTAAATGGAACGCCCGTATTTCATGTCAACAGCAGATGTCAAATTTAATTGTCTATCGAATACTAGTGTACATTCATATAGCTTACTATTCACGTTTTCAAGTAAAATGCACATTTTCATTTTGAAAATGATTTTAAGAAATGTATCATTTATCAAAGTCGCCTTTGGCGTTTTGACAACTTGTATTATTATTTACTTATGGTTGTCAGTTATTTGTGTTTAATTTCAAATCGTCCTATCAGTGATAGCAGTAGTTTGTGATCTTCTTATTATTATTTTGTTATCAAAAAGGCTAGTTTATCCGAAAAAAGGAAGAATCGACATGAGTTTTATACTCGGAGAATGTCTTCACGAATTTACGCTGAAAGATTTCCCAACAGAAATCATCGAAATAAAGCAACATTTGAAAGATTGCTGACACTATTTAGACGAACTGGAAGTGTCCCCTTGAAAACATAAACAATATCAAAACAGTTCAAGCACTAGGGATTTTAGACATCTTAGCCATGAACATCTGGTAGATCTAAACCGTCAGTTTTCATCGTTCATAGTTATTTTCATCCAATAAATTCTCAAAGTCCGTCAAACAAATCACAACTTGTGAAATTTAGAACTTAAAATGTGAATTTGCATTCAGAAAATTTCCACGTAGAAGTGGAATGCACACCTTGCACCAATTCGTTAAATTCCCGTTATAAACAAATGTTGGTAAGCTCGATTGCCAAAAATTCACATTAGACAGAACTGGGCTAAATCTACTTGAACGAATTATGCCATGCGGAAAAATAATTACCAGATTCACAGAAACAAATTATGTAAAGTGGGGTAAATATTCGAATGGATAAATAAGAGGTTCGTTTTCGAAATCCTTGATATAACAACAAGTCATCACATTCCAACGAGTAGTCAGTGTATTTGTGATGCCGGATAATCCCACAAAGGATAAATATTGTTCCGCTCGAGAAAATATGTGGCAAACCCAAAAATAATTTTGGATAACTTCCAAATACAGCTGAAAACACTGATACACTGAAGATCTGATGAAAAATGAACAACAATATGTCCTCTAAGATATACCCACAAATAAAAAATTGGTTTAAATTACCATTCATGAGAATTAATTATTTTTGATTACCCAGTATGCTTCTTTCACTTGAGGTTCATTCGTTCGTGTCGATCAGATACTATTTGAGTTTTCCATCCGCCGAAAAACAGTTAAAATATACAGGGTGTTTATCAAACATACGGCAAAAATTCAAGGGGTTATTTCCTGGACTATTCTAAGAATATTTTGTACTCTGATGATTTTTTCGATGATACAGGGCAAGAAAAATTTTCAACAATTTTGATTTTTGTCAAATTATCAATTAGGCCGAAATAAAAGTATGGCGTTCTACACTGGGCTTACCCAGTATAATTTTTTTTAAGCGTTGTTATCTTTTATGTCAACTCTCTCTTTCTCACACACACTTTTAACATCATTCCGATTACTAGGAACGGCTGTTTTATCCACTATCAATCAGTTTAAACGTGGATTTCATTTGAATACGTCTCGGGATTGATCATTTTGTATGTGTCGAATTTGTTGAGACTGATTGACGTTTGGCTGTTTGACGTGTATTTTCTGTCTTTGATACTGAAACTTTCGTTTGTGAAGTCCTCTATCATGTATCGCTACGAACGCCGAGGTGACCGACATGCATTGATTTTGATTTTGACTTCGATTCTGCTTTATTGTCCAAAGATTAAATCTCATTGACAAATCTTAATTCATTACAGTGTACTTGATATAAGACGATGATGTACCTATTATTAAAAACATATAAACATTATTTCTCAAATAGCTATGATATTCCTCAGAATGGTAAATGGTCCTAGGGTAACTATTTAGTTATTGATTTACATTTACAGACTAAGTGTATAAATATAATGATTAATAAAGTAAATGCAATGTTTGAGTGGAAAAAAATCCCTACAGATATAGTAATACATGTAAGGATAAAGAAAAGTTGAAATAATATGAAAAGAAAAAAACTACAATTATTGGTGAGTGGTTAAATGATCATCCATATATTCTTGCAGATCACACTATGACTTTTGCATTAGCAAGCCTTTTACCTTTTTTTGAAAGAAATATAATTCTCCGTTTTCTTTATTTCAATAGGTAAATGATTATACAGGCTGATACCCTTATAAATGATGGAGTCCTTTGTCATTGTGGATGTCGGTATTGGTAGTTTGAGGTACCTATTAGAATTTTGGTGTGTATCGTAATAGGTAGAAGCTATCTCAAGGTTGTTTTTATTCTTATGAATAAGACAAACGGTTTCAAGAACATGTATTGAAACTAATGTTGATAGTTTATGTTTTATAAACAGGGGCTTGCAGGAATCTATCCGTTTTGCCTTCGAAAGGTATCTTATTGCACGTTTTTGAGCAACGAAGATTATTTGGAAAAGCGTGCCTGCACATGATCCCCAGAATGCAATTCCGTATCTCAAGTGGGAATCGATGAGTGCCAAGTATGCTGTTCTGGTAGATGTATACAGTCCAGTTCATATGAAATGACCCCCATTGCATAGCACCCAGAGTTTAGTTCTTCACTTAACCTTTACATGTTCGTCAAATTTCAATTTATCATGAATCTGTAATCACAAGAATTTCAAGGACATTGTGTTTTCCACGGTATTGTTACCAAGCAGGAGTTGTGGTAGTGTGCATCGGAAGGATATAATATTTGTTTTTTTTACATTAAAATATAACAGATTGGAGTCACACCAATCTTTGATTTTGGCTATGTCATAGGAAATTGACTCGTGAAGGGCGTCAACGTTCTTATTGTAGTATCATCTGCAAAAAGCGTTTATCTTAATTTCTGCCATATCATTTATGTATAGCAGGAAGAGTACTGGGCCGAGAACCGATCCCTGGGGTACACCACATGATATTCGACCACTACCAGAGTATGTAGTTGTCTTGACTATTTGGTTCATCTCATCCATGGACTTGCTGATGGCAATTCATTACAAGCTAGGCGGTAAAACATTGAACGATTTCCTGGCCGTAATGTTCCAGAGTAATCATGAACGTCTTCATGAAATAGGCACACTCAAACGAAGTGGAGGACCAAGAAGGCCAATGACAGTAAGAACGGTAGAAGTGGAAGAGAATGTGCTGGTCATTATAGAGGAAGATCCAGATACTTCTACTCTAAAGATTGCAACTACTTTGAATGTAATGGGACTGTTTGTTGTACCCATAGATACAACGCGTTCAAGTACTTCTTCCTGCTGTTTTTCCTCGATGTATTGCATTATGTCAATCGCTTTTGTACATATTAGTTCAAATCCCTCAACTACTGACGCTGATTCTTTTTGACCACGAAAAAAGTTATGAAAACACGCAATACTGAAATCATTCAGAGTAGAGTTTCAACAATAATGAAGGCTTTGGAAATTGTTATCATCATCGAATGGCAATGTCTGGGCTGGTATCGTTGGGAACAGAATAATTGGGCCAATATTGCTTCAAGGTCAGTTAACAATGGTTAGGTAATTAGGTTTTCTTAAAAATGAAATCGAGGATCATCTTAATAATCTACCTTTAGCAATTTTACGGCGAATTTACTTCCAACAAGATGGAGCACCCCCTCATAATACCAGAGAAGTTCTTAATTACTTGATAGAGCATTTTAGTAATCAAGTTATTGCAACCAACGGTTCAGTACGGTGGCCTGTGCTCACTGTGCTCGAATTCCTTATTTGGGGATATTTTAAAGGAAAGGTTCACCATGCAACAGCCCCTTCACTCTTGAATCTTAGAAGGAAGAATTATATGGGCATTTAGAAGTATAACGCCTCAAATGTTACGAAACGTGTTGAGAGAAACAATTGAACGACCTGAAATGTGTCTTGAACAAGGAGAAATGCACTTTGAAAATTTACTACAGTGAAAGTAAATAAATTACTATCCATGGCACACTTGACAAAAGTAAATAAATTATTATCTAATATTTTCCTTAGTAATATTTAAATCATGTTCTCATTTTTAATCCAATCGCAAATAAATTAGTATCGTAAGATTCGACAATTTTTTTTTTCGGAAAGTGCTTGTCAAAAAATGGGCGCCATTTGAAAAATGATAGTTAGACACGGAAATATAATTTTGTCAACTTGCCTTATTCCTATTTATCATACTAGTCACTAAAACTTTGCGCTTGTAATTTTCTGACATCACCTGAGGTCCTCAGATTAGTTTACGTCCGATCATGGCCACAAAGATGCAATATTAAAAGTGACTCTAAAAACATTTAGTATGCATAAAAAAAATTTGAAATGTCACATTTTGATCCGGAATTGTCTCAGAAATCCATAAATGTTACAATATACAGGGTGTTCCTTTAAAAGTCCAAATCTCATTTTGATACACCCATTATTCTAGAAGTTATGATTTGTCTAATAGATTCGTTGACACCTGGTATAGAGACCAATCACTATGATATTATATCATTGTGAAGATTAAAGTTATCTGAGATGTTATCTGAATGGAGTTGAAGATACTGAAATAAGTCCTTGTGGAATGGGTCATTTGGATATGAGTGAAGACAGCGAAGAAAATTTGTTTCTTTGATAGTTTCAAACACCACAAAGAATAAAATTTTCTTAGCTCTAGATTCTCTTCCCGATTATTTGGGATAATGTTTCGCGTAAAATGGCAAATGCCTCCTTTGAAGGCATCCCATCCAAATAGATTAACAACGTGAAAGCGGTTGTCAATATTCATGTCCCATGCGATCCAGCAACACGAAAAACAAGTTTGTTTCATTTGGATTGGATTTGAACACCGGAAAGGCCATGTGGTTGCTACATGATGGTGCTGCAGTGCATAACCATAGGATTCGAGAATTGTCAGATCAATACCATCCTAATGATGAGGAGGCACTATCCTTTGGCTCGCACGATCCCCCATAGATTTCTTTCTCTGGGGCACGTGAAGGAAAGGTTTTTCAGAGATCGTCCAACAAATGCAGAGTATATGGAAAGCAGGAACACGGATGCCTTCCGTTCAACTGATGGAGCAATACTTGCTAGAGTTCGGGGCTCATTCACTAGACGACTAGCAGCTTGTGTGGAACATGATGGTGACCTTTTCGAGCATTCATGAGTAGCCTTTTCTCAAAATGTTAACATTGTTTTCTGTTAATCATCCTTCCCTGTTCTTGTGAAGACTACTAGAATTGTTTTCTTTGTTATATACTCCTGTTTCTATTACAATTTAATTTTGTTGAAACATATTCCTTCCAGAATTGTATGGATGTGTAAAATTTTACGACTGCGGCCTACTTGATTACTTTTTTCTTCGAAAACATCATTAATCAAAGCCTCTTTCGGAAACCTATTTCGGAAAAAGCTCCTAAAAAATACTTTGCAATGATGTTATAAAATACAGTATCGGAAACAATTTATCTGCGGTATAGACAGGAATCTACACGAGCAACAAGGAACGCAATGATATGATAATGCCACATAAACAAGAGAGACGCACTGCTGTGCGCCCCTCCTGTTACCCCACCCGACGCATTGACTGACCCCGTGGCAAAGCGACACAGCACACAGCTTGCCGAGCCGTGGTTGCGAAAATAAAAGACCGTGATAATAATTACCTTTTGAAACATGCCGCCTATTGACACAACCGCAGAGAAAGTACAGATCGTTAAGTGGTACTTTGGGGGTAATTCTGTACAAGATACTAGAAATCTATTCAATCTATCAAATAATGACTCTGTACCTGATGATGAAACGATCCGTTTCTTTTCTGGTAATACAGTAAATAGTCATAATAATTTCTCTTTTCACGAAACCAATGATCATGAAGTATATAAGACTATACTAAGTATAAAATCAAACGCTGTTGGACATGACAAGGTAAGTATTCAAATGTTACTACACTGCTGTCCCCTGATATTGCCACATATATCCCATCTATTTAATTTCTGCATACAGAAAAATGTTTATCCAGAAAGTTGGAAACGTTCCCATATTCTTCCATTAGCGAAAGTTACTAATGCAGAAAATATGAGTGACCTTCGCCCAATAAGCATTTTGTGTGCAATCTCGAAAGCTTTCGAAAAGATATTGAATGCTCAGATGCGTATATACTTGAATGCATTTGACATATTACCATCCTGCCAATCAGGCTTTAGATCTGACCATAGTTGTACCACGGCTCTTCTGAAAGTGATAGATGATATACACATCTCTATTGATAACAATGAATTGTGTCTACTAGTATTGCTCGACTATTCTAGGCTTTTGATCGAATCAGTCACCAACTTCTTTTATCAATTCTGAGTTACCTGGGGTTCACTATGAATGCAATATCTCTACTCAAAAATTACCTTTTCAACCGATCTCAAAGCGTAATCATAAATAATGAAAAATCTAAATCTCTAGAAATAACGAATGGTGTTCCACAGGGATCAATTTTGGGTCCCCTTCTTTTGTTCTCTACACTTCACAATTCTCAAAGTCCTTACGTTACGCTTCAATGCACTGTTATGCTGATGACACGCAGATGTATTTAAATTTCGAAGAAAACTCCTACAACTTGGCACTTGACCAAATGAATCATGATTTGAATACTCTCATAACCGTATCAAATAAATACTGCCTTACTGTGAATAAATCTAAATCATACGTTATGCTATTCGGGAGGACAGCAGCAAGAAATCGTTGCAAGAATTTATTGAATATACGTGTTGACGGAGTCCCCCTACCCATCGCAGATACAACAAAAAATTTGGGATTGTACCTTGATAATGCATTACGCTTCACTACACATGTATCTCATATTTTAAAACAGGGTTATATGAATCTAAGAACGATCTATTCAAACAGAAATATTTTGAACAAAAAAAGTAAAATGATACTATGTGATGCTTTAGTGTTGTCACATGCAAACTATGCAGAAGTGGTTTATGGACCAGGGCTGATGACATCTGACAAAATGAGACTTCAAAAATTGCAGAACTCATGTGTGAGACTTATTACAGGCACAAGAAAGCGGGAACATGTTACGCAACATTAAGGAATAAGTTGGCTCTTGGTTGGTGAACATGGAGGCTAGGCGTACACTACACTCCAGTACGATTTTTCATAAAATAATAACAACTAGGAAACCTCCTTATCTATTCAAGAAACTGACTTTCAGAACTGACATTCATAATCTCAATTTGAGATTTCGAAATAATTTGGCTGCGCCTAAACACAAAACCTCCTTTTTTCGTGGCTCATTCTCATTTCAGATCGCTTGCCTTTACAACCGGTTACCCAGTGATTTCAAATTATTACAAATAAAAAAATTCAAAAAAAATATGAAGCAATATTTATTCGATAACAATTTTCCAAATATCTTAGTATAATATAATAATTTTAATGGCAAACTTGAATTGGCACATCACTTTTTCTCCGCTTATATGTACTGATCACTGTATATTAATATTTTTTTTTTTTTTGGAATAGTATTTCTTTTGTTATATTCTCATGGTTAGACTTTAATTTTTCTCGGAGCAGTTTGAATAGTCTACCATATTCAGTTCTATGTACTTTATAATATTATTTATTATGAATTTATTATGATAAGTTACTCCACTGGTTGGATGGAAGAGCAATTCCTGCCATGAGCAATCATGTGCAGGCATTGATCCTGCCTTTTGTTAGGATATAAGCTAACTGCTGTACCTCCAATAAAAGCATTATTATTATTATTATTATTATTCATAGGTTTCCCCGGAAAATTTTGATAAATTTCCGAATTTTGGGTGTGTGGCAGCACATTGCAAAATATGTTGTCCCAAAAATCCACCACCGCATCCTAGACAAATACCCGAGGAACGGGAAATGAGAGAAACACAAGTGTGTGCATTGGCAGAAACGACAACTTGTTCGAGTAGACAGATCGCCGACGAAGTGAATTTAAATGAAAGAACTGTTAGGAATATTTTGAAGAGAAACGGTTATAATTGATTCAAAGTCAAGACCACATAAGAACTTTTGCCTGGAGACCATTTCAGACGTATGGAGTTTTGTAAAACGATGGTCGAAAAATGCAATAGGGCTTTTCGTGTAAATGATGACTTTCTGAAAAAGGTGTTATTTACCGATGAATCGTCCTTCTCAATTCATCGAAAACACAACCCATCCGTAGTACGTTATTGGTCTCGTAAAAATAAACATTTGAGTATTGCTGGGAGGACACAGTACCCAAGCAAATTAAATGTGTGGACGCCACTTTTAGGCGATCACGGCATAGGCCCATTTTTTATTGAAAGGAATTTGAATGCAGCAAAATATTTGCAACTTCTACAAAATCAAATTATTTCTGCAGTTCGCGCTCTTACGATTTACTTTACCGACGTGTGGTTTCAACAAACTGGTTGTCCTGCCACAATGCAGGCTCGGTGGTTACATTTTTGAATCAATTATTTCCCGATCGGTTTATTTGTACGCGAGGTACAATCAACTGGCCACCTCGATCACCAGATGTAGCACCTCTCGATTTTTATTTCTGGGTCATGGTAACATCGGAGGTATATCGGCATGAGTTCGAACGTGCCACCAATTTAGATGAACTGAGGGCAAAAATTATTCAGTTGTGTGCTCAGGTAACACCAGTTACCCTTGCGGCTACCAGAACAGAATTGTACAATAGATTCGGCAATTGTTTGGCCCAAAATGGTGGTTTGCTAGAACATTTAATTAAATAATTCCGTACACAAGTTATTTAATTTGGTTTGTCTTTTCTTGTAAATATTTTTTTTCTCTCCATTCAAGAAATAATTGTTTTTCCGTTAGAAATAAGTTTATTGTTTTCCTTGTCTACAGAAATATCGTTTGCCACCACGGCACCAAAGATATTTTGATCTACCTGTCGTCCGACAGATTAAATTGAATCAATGATTCAGTTTAATTTGTTCAAATAATCTGATGTGAAATTATCGTCAATAATTCTTCCTCATTGCAGCGCACACATTCTCCCGACTGCTGCTGGTATGATCTCTTTGTCGTGACGTCGATATCCCTTCCTCGAGCGAATCGAGGAGAAATTGTAATGCTCTCTCAACATATAGCAAGCTATTCTTTACGCTCTCATGAAACCACCATACCCAAGATAAATACTTTCCGATACTGTATAGGATGCTGCATTCAAAAAAGTCGAGTTATTGATATTTATAATTTGTAATTTTCAAAAAATGGTTATTGGCGATGGAACTTCGACTCCTAGTTCTCCTGCACCTCAGAAGATTTGCTGAAGCCTAAAGAGTCGACTGAAAGAAAGTTGGTTGATTCATCTTATAGTTCTGAAGTTTCAAATTTCTCTGTGCACGAGGCTATTTTTACACATGGATTAACATAAATCAAAAACTCTAAGAATCGTTTTGAAAAAATCAAGTCCAAAACTTGGATAGAAAAACTGATATGGAGCTAGCACGCACCCCTATGACATCCTGTATACGTGACTGATCCGCTCTAGTTAATACAGCTGATCAATAATTTTTGGTTGAAAATGATCTCAAAAACCATCGCATGAATTTTGGCACGGTATGAAAACACTCGTAGCAAATTTGTTTTCAACAACTATCACATACTGTATTTTTTAGTTCCGCCGCGGGTAAGGAGAGTGACGCTCATTCTGTTAATTATTGAATATTAATCAATTATTTAAAATAAAATTCATTCGATATAAAATTCCTTGCAAAAGTGCAACGCTACCTCCCGTACTATAGAAAGTAGCTGCGGTACCAAAATTATATAGGACTTTTATTCATACCAAATGAGGTATGAAGCTGAGACACACCGGGTCTTGTAAGATTACATAAATTTCTAGATCTCGGTGGGTAGGGGGAGTGTTCTTTTCATAAACAAAAAAGAAACTAGCGTTATGAAGTCAACTATGGAAAACATCAGAGCATCGTCAGAGGATGGAATATCATTCAGGAGAAGGAGCACATCTCAAGCAGGTAGTTAGAATCATCATCTGTACTTCCAAGAAGAGGGTTTCCGATGACAAGAATCTAGCAGAAAGTAAGTAAGATTCCTTCGATGATTTGTTTCCCTCTCCTGCAACTGAAGTTATGGAATTGTATGACAACTGATAACAAGTCCAAGACTGTATGAGGAGAACGAGGTGAGTATGAATCACTATATAGGTACGAGGTCCATACACTTTTTAGGTAACGTTGTATGTACTTCCTACGATGCAATTTCAGCACTACGCTGCCATCTCCCAATCACATTTTCCTTACAATTTGTCATATAGAATTGAAATACATACTCCATTGATGAATCTGAGCTACAAATATCAATCTTAGGAACAAAAAGGACAAATCTGGGAACATTATATGCTGAAATGACTTCCTAAATCATAGAATACACTTAATTAATCAAGCTAATCAATATAAGATTAACTTTTCAGGTAGAAAAAACTAATCTTGTAACTTTATAAGCATGTAGGAGTATCCGTCAACTTCTACGTTACCCTGCAAATTTTCAATAATGTCTATCTACTTATTTCACCCCTCAAATGAAAGAATATACTTTCTTGATAAAGCTGATAGAAAGAATAGTATCTTTAGAGTTAGTAAAACCAAATCTAGGAAATATTAAAAACAAATCTAGGAAATATTATGAACATGTAGGATGACATTTCAACTTCTACACTACCCTGTCGTCTTCCTAGAATATTTCTCTACTAATCCAATATATCAAATGGAAGAATGCACTTTTCTCATCAAGCTGATATACTTTTTACCCACCTACTGAGCTTGAGAGTGGAAAATAGAGTTCCAAAGTAAAATTTGTCCTGTAGCTTGAGTTATTAACAAGACGTCAAAGACGGAAGTTTATGGCTAAAATTTGGTAAATGCCGTATTTATTCAGGAGAGAAACCTGGTTCCAAACAGATATCTTAGACCACTTTCATACAAGTTTCAGATTGCAAATCCATTCGGTAAATTAGAAAATTGGCAATTCCAGTCGGAAAATTGGGAATTCTTAGAAACAAAATGCGTCTCCCTGGATACGATCCTTTTCCTATAAAAGCGAGCACCAAATCGATCAGAAATCACTTCCACTTGGGTCCTGGTCCTGACAACATCTCCTGCTATGGAATTACATTTAGGTACTGGGAAGAAGAGGAAGGATCCAAAATGGAATTTACAAATACAACACAATTACCTTCGGGAAGTCCAGGTCCGTAATGGATAGAAATGATAACTATCTTCAATTATTCAGAATTTTCTACTTATTCCTTTATTTGATATTAGCCCTTCATTATCACAACCCAGTCAACTCAGTTAAAGTATACGGCCACGATTAGTCTGTGTCTTACTTATAACATCGAGTGAAATAGAGAAATTTTAATACAACTGTGAAGTAGTGGAACTGAATATGTTTATCATTGTCTCATTGTTGCTTCTTGCCATACATGAATCCCGGTTTTACGCAACATTAGTAATACTAAAAAGTGACCGTGGAAAGTAACGGGTTTGTGGGTAGGGGTGCATTCCAAAACATTCATGTCCATCAGCGGACGATGTCCCTGCAAACTTCTTGATGTGAGGCGAGGTAAATGTATTAGTGGACTATTCTCACACGTTGTCGGGAGTAAATTCTATAGGAATTTGGGTAAGATATCAGACTAATGAATTTTTAGACAGTCTCACAAATTTGTATTTTGAATACCTTAATAAACAACAGTCTGTCCTCCTGGACCTCAAAGAATATTGTAAAGATAGGAAAATTGAAATTTGATAATTGTTCCTGGTTTGAATCTAGAATACTTAATGGTGGAATATATCTAGGTCATATTAGTCAAAGCCTATCAGTACCACTTTAAATCCTCAAGTTATAGATATATTGGTCTAGAATTGATTTTAGTACTTGACTACGGCTCAACACGACAGTTTAATAGCTAAATTGAGAAATGTTGGAATGAGTATGTTTGTAGTGCTACAATGTTACTCTCTGTTAAGCATGGATCCCGGCTTTACGCCTAAAAACTCTATATAAAAAATAGAACGTACTGTAAAGAGTGGCCGAGGATGGTAACGGGTTGTCTAGTATGGGTGCACACAAAACAATCTCGGACCGGTCACTAGTCCTGTGAGTCTAGCAACTCCTTGGTTGCGTGCTGGAAATGTACTATAGTCTTCATTCTCTCAATTGGCGATAATCGATCCATGAATATACCCGTGAAAAACACCGGCAAGGTGTTTTGGGCAAGAAACAATGTTACAACTACAGATATATTCCTATCACCCTTATATAATCCAATTTTCATCACTTCAGAAGCACTTTACATAGCAGTATCAACTTAGATTCGAAACCAGAGACGATTTTTTATAAGCTGAACTCTTATAACTTGCAATAGTATCTTGTGGAAAATGTGAAGCCTTTAATCGTTGAATTGTTTTCAAACAAGTGGAGATTGTAACTCTTGGCTTTAATATATGTATTTATTTAAGTTTGTCTTTTATTTCTCTTCAGCTGAACAGAACTTTGTATCCTAAAGAACACAAAAAAAAAGATACACAACGTGGGAAAATTGAGGGTCTCTCCTTTCAAGGGTCTCTCTATATAAGGCTGTGTGCCGACAAAAAAAAAAGCTATATATACTAGGCAATCTTCTGAGAGTAGATGGATTGCAGATCCTGCTACCTGAGAAGTGGCGCTGACTATCTAGACGATCACAAAAAAAAAAGAAGGTTGAAAAAATTGAAAGTCGACCAGAAAATTTACCAATTTAACAAGACCTGGGTGCGTACGGTTACAAAGCCAATAGGGAAACTTCATTGAATACGGACCACAACTGTTAGTTTTCTCAGATATATATTCCGGACAATCCGAATTATTGGAATAATCAATTCTATCGGCATTGTGCGAACACAAATGATAACTTTTCCAGTTACGTTCCGGTGAACCTCAATGAACATCCCGTAATCAGCTCTGTTGTGTATGGTAATTTGATTTGTTTGCCTCCCAGTCTATCGAATGACATGTTTTGAATTATATAACCCCTAGGGGGGTGAAAGTTTGTATAAGGGTCTCGATAGTTCTGAAGTTAATGTCACAAAAATTGGTATTTGATATCTTTGTTACAGGTGCATCCTTATAGTAATAATGATGAAGTCTCCTAGAGTAAAACACTCCGGAAGCAAAATACCTCTCCATTCGGATTTCCGGGCGAGAGGTACTCGAGGGGACTCAACATTAAAGATTAATTTTTGCAACATCCGCGGACTCAACAAGAACATCAATGACGTCCACCATCACCTACAGACGAAAAAACCGGATATTCTGGCTCTAACAGAAACACAAGTAAACTCATCCACCAACAAGGTCCATATGCTTTGTCCTGGTTACGAACTCCATTCTCGATTCAGGTTCAAAGGTGGAGTCTGCCTATACGCTAAGGCTAACCTTTCATGCCAGCGTGAAGAGAGTTTGGAACCGAAAGACTTTGATGTGATGTGGTTCAAGCTATCTGATATCAAACTGACTAAGTTCCTCTGCTGCCTTTACCTATCACCTAATGAACCTTCATATAACGACCTTTTTGAGTTTTTATCACTCAAACTGGACTACATTCAGGAGAACCATCCAACAGCTGAAACCATAATCATGGGAGACTTTAATGTACATAACGCTGCCTGGCTCAAATTCTCTAACAAAACAGATGATGCGGGTCGTCAAGCCGAAGCCTTCGCCATCACTCATGGTCTAGAACAACTGGTCGAGCTACCAACCCGCATCCCTGATGTCAACAACCAGTCTTCCAATACACTAGATCTTTCCTCACCACCAATCCTGACCCGTATAGAATAGAAGTTTGTGCCCCACTTGGAAACTCTGATCACACCCTCATCTCCACAACATGCTCTTTCCATTTACCATCGAGCTGCACAATACCATCCCGTCTCATGTGGCATTACAATTCGGCCGACTGGGAAGGTCTTCGTATGTTTTCTCAGCGTTTCCATGGAAGAAGTTTGTTTCTCTTCTGTAGATCCAACACGATGTGCTGAGACAATTTCTGAAATCATCATGTTGGGGATGCAAACCTACATTGCGAATACCGGAAGAAGAACATCATCCGATAAGACCTGGTTTAACAGAAACTGCTCTAGAGCTGTGGCTTCCAAACAGGCAGCATACCATCGATGGCTAAAAAATCCGGGCCCTGCGACCAGAGCAGCATATGTCGATGCTAGAGGCATATGCAAAGAGACAATAGAATGCTCAAAAGATGCCCACAATGCCAAAATAAGATCAAAACTTACTGAATGTCCTAACGGATCCCGTTCATTTTGGTCTTTCGCCAAAGCTGTGGGAAGAAACTTCACTTCCAGCTCATTTCCTCCTCTAACCAAAGAAGATGGAACACTAGCAACGACTGCCCAGGAAAAAGCCAATATCTTTGCGCACCTATTTGCTGGAAATTCCACTCTGGATTCATCGGGAAAACAACCCCGCAATATTACACCTATTGACAGTCACATGCCCGAGATCACCTTTCGCCAACGTACTATCAGAAAGATTTTGCTGGGTCTCAACACCAACAAAGCCTGTGGATCTGACGGAATCCGCCGATTGTTCTCAAGAAATGTGCCCCGAACTAACTCCTGTTCTTTGCAAGTTGTTCAACCACTCTTACAATTTGGGGTATTTCCGTCCAATTGGAAAATTGAAGAGTACAGCCAGTCCCTAAAAAGGCAAAAGTCCCTACCTAGCAACTACAGACCTATCGCACTGCTATCTATTATTTCAAAGGTCATGGAAAAAGCCATCAACATCGAGCTCATGAAATATCTGGAAGACTCAGGAATTGTCAACGATAGGCAATATGGCTTCCGCCATCAGAGATCAACTGGTGACCTGCTCGCTTACGTCTCACATATATGGCAGCTATCTGTTGAAAAGTATGGAGAAACTTTAGCTGTGGCATTAGATATCTCCAAGGCGTTCGATCGAGTTTGGCACCAGGGACTCCTCGCCAAGCTTCCGTCTTATGGCTTGTCCCTCAGCTGTGTTCTCTGCTTGCTAGTTTTCTCTCAAACAGGTCTCTCCATGTAGTGGTCGATGGAGTTTCATCTGACACTCTACTCATAAATGCTGGTGTTCCGCAAGGATCTATTCTCGCACCAACACTATTTCTACTTCACATCAACGACCTGTTGAAAGCAACTTCATGTCCAGTACACAGCTTTGCCGATGATAGTACCCTCCATACCGCTTTCTCTTCCAGGGCCCCTATATCAGCCCGTGAAACCAGAAATGAACGAGGAAGAAATGTTAATAATATAAATATGGACTTAGCAACAATTCTCGAGTGGGGATCTAATAACTTGGTAGAATTCAATGCAAACAAAACACAAGCATGTCTTTTCTCTAGGAAAGCCGATCTCACTGTGCCTAACATAACTTTGTCAGGAGTAACCATACCACTGAAGTCATCCATATCGATGCTTGGTATTACTATCAGCAATAACCTTTCCTGGGAAAATCACGTGAGGTCCATTGCCAAAAGTGCATCCCAAAAACTTGGTTTTTTGTTTCGTGCCAAGGGCTATTTCACCCCCACTCAGCTGCTTATGATCTATAAGGCACAGATCCGACCTGTCCTGGAATACTGTTCCCATATTTGGAGCGCGGCACCTAAACATATCCTGAGGCTATTGGATTCTGTCCAAAAAAGGGCAATTCGTTTCGTCGGTGATGCCTCGCTTACAAACTCGCTCACTTGTCTGGAACACCGTAGAAAAGTTGGCGATTTGTCTCTATTTTATAGATATTTTCATGGGCGATGCTCTTCTGAAATATCAACAATCGTTCCTGCTTTGGCAGTCTCTTCGAGACTAACCCGTCGAGTTCAGTCATCACACCCCTTCGTGGTCACTTTGGAGACCTGCAGAACATCACTTTCCAAAGACTCGTTCATCCAACGAACAGCGAGGCTTTGGAACTCATTGCCTAGGGAGGTGTTCCCCGAGGCATACAACCTCCAGAAATTTAAGAAGAACACCAACTCCTACCTTCTTTCCCTTGGTTCCCACGATGTTCTCTGAACATTACAGGATATCCCTTTTCGTGGGAACCAGAACATAAAAAAAAGATAAAGAAATACTTGTTTCGGTATTTTTAGAAATTCCGTCCCTAAAGGGGCGAGTGAAAGTCCAGCGAAGGAACGCACCGCCGCCGCGCACCTCGCTGCCAACATTTTACGCCTTCCGTCAAGATAATTCAAGAGGGGACTTCAGAAAACCTGGCCAATCGAGTTACAGAATGAAATATTTTTAAAATGTACTCACAGCAAACGTAAGAAAAATCATTGACTGCCTGGGCAAAAGTGGTACATAAGTTTTGTATGGCCGATTTTCGGAAAAAGCAGCCATACCAGTATAGCAACAGATTGGTAATAGTTTCTACACAAATTAACTTCCAAGTGGTCTAGTGGTCTAAGGTGGTTCACGAGAAAGGGAGCGTGGGTGAGCGTGGCTTCAAACCCCAGCGCGGGCGTCCCAAAACAAATCATTTCTCATGTCTGAGAGCTGGCTGCAGAAAACCTGGCCGTTCAAGTAACACCCTGATTCAATTCAAGATGGCGGCTTCAGGAAGGCGATGTGTTTTGTTAGTTTGTCCCACAGAACTCATAGAACTAGAAGGCAAATACCGTTTTGCTGGAACGAGCCCTACTGTACTGCATGGTACACACATGAGTATGCGCAGTAACACCGCTGTCATGACAGGGGCTGTTTCAGTGAAATGTATGAACTCTATGTACTGAAACATATTGACTTTGACGTGAGAACTTTCTGAAGATGGGTACTTGAGCTCGAATTGAATAGTGGAGTGCAACTGAAATTTTGAGGAACTTCTGAACCTAATCTCTGTAAGGTTTCGGGAAGAAAGACTTGTTAAAAGAATACTTCACTTCACTGAATTATTTATTTGACATGAACTAAATGTATGCAGTATTTCACAAGATAAAATATTTCATTTCAAAGAGAATTTGGTTTTATTCATTTCAAGTGAATGGGTAGGTATGATGGGGACAGAATAACAATCACAATTGACGTCTCCCTTGCAGTTTTGAAGTTAAATTAAAAAACAATTTTCAAGGATTTAGTGCCTAAACAAATATTTTGGCACAAATAAAAAATATTTTGAGGGGATTTGAATGTGAATACTATGAATATAGCGTGTCCCAAAAACTATGCAACAAATGGAAACGTTTTCCATGATATAACAATGAAATTTATCCTTGATAAAAGTTGGTGCCCATCGAGAAACCTGTAATGGGCTATCGAAAAGAAATGTTGAGTTTTTCGTTCGTGAAGCGAATCCGTTTGTTACAAGCTTTTATTTAGTTTCCCGTGTTAGTTCGTTCGGGTCAAATCTTGCAAGTGAATTTTGACAGACTTCTAGTCGTCCGATTAGTTTGAAATTTGGCAGGTGTTCATAATTCCGGTGACAATGCATTATGGAATTTTAGTTAGAGAAAAAACAAAATGGCGGCTTCAAGATGGCGGACAATATTTGTAATTATGGTCAAAAATTGGTATGTGGGGGTTTTCGGGGTCGGAGATAATGAATTTCAAGATTGCGGCTCCAAGATGGTAGACGAATTCTGTGATAATGGTCAGATTCGATTCGAAATTGGTATAAGGGGGTTGTCGAGGTCAGAGATTATGAAATTTTTGTCTAAATTCATAAATTCAAGTGGCGTCCCCAAGATGGAGGACGAGTTTTGTGATTATGGTCAGATTCTATTCAAAATTGATGTATGGGAGTTTTTGGGGTCGGAGATCATGATTTCTTTCAGCTCAAAACTTATAGGGAAAAGACCTTCTAATAACGATGCTCTACTAGAAATTAACAGATTGAGGCGAACTAACTAAAAAGCAAAAAATAAAATAAGGAATAAAAAAACTTTTTAAAGACAAGTTTTTATTTAGGCCGTGTACTAAAACGTATAAAATAAGTTAAGTCATCGCTGACAACGATTTAATTATTTTTTGTTGAATTATTTGGTTTCAAAAAGCTTGTCGCGCGAATTGTAATAAAATTAATACTTTGACAAGTTGTTACTTATCAACCAATCATTTATGAACACTTTGCGCGACAAGCTTTTGGAAACCAAAAATTCTTCAAAAAATAATTAAATATTTGTCTGCGATGACTTAAACTTATTTTATACGTTTTAGTACACGGCTTAAATGAACGCTTGTCTTTGAAAAGTGTTTTTATTAGTTATTTTATTGAAAAAATCATCGAGAACCTCTGCTCGAGCGGGCGGTAGTGCAAAACTAATATCCGTGGGATTATGTCTGAATGTATCTAAGGTCGTATGCTTTCTTGTCTCTTAAATTCTACACGATAACACAATGAAAACAACACAAAGAGTATATAATAGGATAGGACGGAATTAAAAAACACTGAAGCAAGAACACAAATGAACAACAACAAACGCAAAACCGGCTCTGAAGAAAAATGGCGTCAGACTAAATAACAGTTGTTGACGTTAACAGCGTTGCCAAATGAGTTTGTAGGAAATCATAATTCTTATTAGGGTTAAATATGTTGTTATATGCTATACTTATCTTGTATATTATCTTCTGAATACATATAACAAAAGAACTTAATGATCCTGAGTAATCGATAGTTGATGAGTTTCGGCTCTTTTAATGGGAATATAATGTAATACATTCCATCATAATGACATTATATTAGATTCTCATACAAGTACATGAACTGGCAATGTTGTTGATGATATGCGCATGATTACCTGTGTCCCATCTATATATGCTGTTATGAATCATATCAATTTCTTCCTCTCATATTAGCCTTCTAGTTCTATGAGTTCTGTGGTTTGTCCCGATTCCATTCAAAATTGGTATGTGTGTTTTTTTTGGGATCGTAGATTATAAATTTTTGTCAGAATTCGATAAGATGACGGATTTCATGAATGACTGAAAAGAATTAAATAAAAATGATTAAAAAAAAATGAGACAAGCTTTTATACAAAAAAAATACTTCAATTGTTTATAATAATAATAATAAATAATAATTTATTGGCCCAAGTTATGTAAGTTACATTTAAGGTTGTCAAATAATACGAAAAACAGAAAATATGAACGAAACTGATTACAGGTATATACAAGAAACGTCGACAATTATAGTAAAATTTTGAATATAAAACTATATGTATACTAAAAAAAAAATTTAAAATTAGCCAATATTACATCACAACAGAAGATACATAGATAAAAAAATGCCTGCTTATATCTCAATCAATTGTTTCGTCAAAATTAAATTCGAAATATTCTTCTAGAGAATAGAATGTATTTTTTAATAATATATTGATGATTGCTGCCTTCAACTGTCTGGTATGGACATTTTTCAGTACATCCGGTAATTTGTTAAAAATTTTGTTGGATGTGTGATTATTTTGCTGTTGACTTTTTTTCAGGCGGTGATAGGGAATGCTCAACGAATTTCTATTCCTTGTGTTATGAGAATGGTAGGAAGAATTTGAAAATAGAGACTTTTCGTTTTCTTTCACAAACATCACACATTGTAGAATGAATACTGAAGGTGAAGTTAAGATGCTGAATTTTGCAAATAACGGTTTACAATGTTCTCGATAACTAGCCTTTGCTATTATTCGTACAACTTTTTTTTGTAGTTTAAATATTCTTTCACTTTCTACGGAGTTTCCCCAAAGAAGAAGTCCATAAGAAAAAGTTGAATAAAAGTTACTGTAATAATATGTTAATGCGGTATCTAGAGTAGTAAATTCTATTAGTTTCCTAATTTGGTACACTACTCTATTTAATTTTTTAGATAAGTAGTTGACATGTTCTTTCCAGTTCAATTTCGTGTCAATATGTATACCTAATAACTTAACGCTATTCTCTTGACTACCATTTGAGAACATGAGCTCGCTTATTTTTTCTGTATTTAGTTTTAAATTATTTGTCGAAAACCATTCTGAAGCCTTTGCTTTTGTTTCAGTATTTCTGAGTTTTAGGTTTTCAATAACAGGGCTTATATTTAAAATTGTAGAGTCATCAGCATATAATGTCTTTGCGTCAGCATTTAAATATTTTGGTAAATCATTTATGAAAATAATAAAAAATATGGGTCCCAATATTGATCCTTGGGGAACTTCTATGAGTAACAGATTTAAAATCTTGCCACGCAAGAACGCCTATTTTATATTCGCGATATTTTCCAATTTCGAAAGAAAAAAGAAAAAAAAGCTGCTCGAACTGGGGTTCGAACCCACGCTTCCTTAGGACGAATATTCGCCCCCAAACAAATCATTTTTCAATTTCGAAAGAAAAGAGAAAAAAAAGCTGCTCGAGCTCTAGACCACTCGGAAATCAATTTGTGTTTCTGTTGCTACATTGGTATGGTTGCTATTTTCCGAAAAAAGTCCATAGAAAACGTATGCACCACTTTTGCCCAAGTAGTCAATGACCATTATAATGTCCATTACTCCAACAAAATGGTAAAAAGTAATAACGAAACGAAAACAAAGAAAAATAAACCTTGTAGTAAAGAACTGAATAGAATGAGAAATATTGAGTAACTAAATGAAAAACTAAAAACTTGAAAATCAAATAAGTAATTTTTTTTAAGTTTAAAACAAGAAACAAAAAAAAACAATATAATCATCTTTAGAAATGTGTTTCCATATTCTATTAGAATATGTATTTTTAACCTCAGTGGCAAATTCATATTGAAGATATCAAACTTAGCCGACTTGAAATTTTTAAGATGATGGTGGAATTTGGTTTGTTTTTTTGTCACGCACCTTTTTTTTTCAGGAGAAAACAATTAATTTCGAATATTTGTAGACATTTCAAAATATCAGCCTTGGATGTCGAAGACAGAACATCAAATAGTTTCTAAATAATTTTTTTTTAACATTGCATTTTTGAAATTTTGGTATTATTGACAATCAAATAAGTAATTTTTTTAAAGTTTAATGTTTCATTGTGAAGAAACATAATAATGATGCAGATAATGTACTGAAAGCTAAGAAATAAAATAAGTAAAAACATTTTTTTAAGTAAAACCGTTTTATTGTGATGAAACATAATAATGATGCAGATAATGTACTAGAAGCTAAAAAATAATTAGGTAGGTACCAGGTACCAGTCATCACACCACTCTCCTCATCAATATAGGGCATTGATCAGACTGAAATAAAATCGTGGGGCGCGTCAAATTTCTATTATCTACAGTCAACCGCTCATATCATTATATGTTTTTGATACATCTTCTCAATAGACAACTTATGTGAAATGTGTCTAAAAGTAAATCCGTCACTATAATCACAGAACGATCTTTTACATATTAACTCAGGTTACGCTACGCCCCACGATTTTATTTAAGATCAGTGCCCAATATTGATGAAGAATTTTTTTTTTACTTATTTTATTTGTTAAGAAGTATACATTTTTTTGGAAAGGTATGACGCTACTGATTTTTCAGTGAGTTGGGAGTTCTACTAGTATCAAGTGATGTATTTACCAGATACTTCTTTTAGCATTCTACAGTTAAGGATTTCGTTCAATGGGAATGTATTATCCAAATTATCAACTTTTTTTTTGTAAATCGTTTATAGAATGCATTTCAAATTTATGTGTAAAAGTTATTGTTTAGATTAAACCATGTTATTGAATTATCAATAGATAGATAGATAGATAGATGGATATTTATTTCCAAACTAATAAAACATAGAATTAGTGGGTCGTCAAAATAGTACAATGTATAACATATAAGTGTATATAGATATGTATGAAGTGAAAAATTTACAAGAATAAAGTGAAATAAAAGATATAAGGATAGACTAGGGGAGAGTCTATCACAAGAGTTCGAGTTCAGTAATGCTCATTTCATTAGTAAGAAAGCTTTGATACTGTTTTGAAACTGGTATAGGTTGAGACACTCAATCTTTGGCGGTAATTTGTTATAAAGTTGCAGATTCAGAGAATTCTTTTGTGACATCAAGAGCCTGCATCTAGGTGTCGTGAGAGAATTTGCATTGCGAGTGGAGTAAGAGTGGATTTCTGATTGCATAGTGTATTTGTTTTTTTTTAAGAACTCCAAGTGAGGATAAATATAGAAATAGAGTAGGAAGTTGCATAATTTGAAGATTAGCAGAAGGAGGACGACAGTGTTTGCGATGATGTACTCCTGCCATGACTCTAATAACTCTTTTTTGCACTAAGAAAGCTTTATGAGCGTGGAGCGAGCCACCCCATAATGAAATACCATAAGCCATGTGACTTTGTAGCATGATCCGAGTACGTGCAAACTAACGCAATACCTCAAACGTCGAATCATAAAGGTGATACTTGATGATTTTTTTGTTAAAGACTCTATATGAGGAGCCCAGTTGAGTTTATTATCAAGTTGCACGCCAAGTAATTTGACGCTATTTCCCTGAGGAATATTTGATTTAGAGGAAACGATGATAGACTGATTTTTCTCAATATTGATTTTCAGTTTATTTGATGTGAACTATGCTACAGCTACATTTGATATATCAACAGCTGAAGTACTAATGTTTTCTAGGTTAGTACGCTCTTGATCGGTGAGGTACAGTCGTAGAGGTCATTGATATAGATCAAAAAGAGTAGGGGGCCAGGAACAGAGCCTTGAGGGATACCATGGGAAATGTTCTTACGATTAGAGAGATCCCCACCAAGTCTAACACATTGGGTTCTACCACCCAGATAAGATTCGAAGAAGTCCAGTGCCAGGCCTCTCATAACATAGAAATAAATTTTTTGTAGTAGGATATCGTGTGAGACACAGTCAAAAGCCTTAGATAGATCGCATAGCGTGAGTTGTGAATGTTTGCCATTTTCCAGGCCCTCGACTATGTCTGACACAACTTTTAGAAGAGCCTGGGTTGTTGATCGATTTTTCCGAAAACCAAATTGGCCAGGACATAAGACAGAGTTGCTTTCGAGAAAGTTATATAGTTCTTGCTTGAGAATTATTTCAATAATTTCACCCAATATCGGTATAATCTGAATAGGTCGAAAATTGTTAATGTCATCTGTGCTACCCCTCTTCAGAACCGGTAAGACCACAGAGTATTTCAGAGTACTAGGAAAAGTTCCGGACGAAAAACAGTTATTCATTAGAATAGCCAAAGGATCGGCAAGAATGTCCGCTACAGATTTGATAATTTTACTGTTGTGCTCGTTGGCATCAAAAGCGTTGGAATTCTTCATGCCTAGAATAATATCATAAACATCAGCAAGAGATACCGGATTTAAAACAAACGAGTGTACAGGAGTTTTTATTGTTTTTAGGTAAGATGTTGGTTCATGGAAAATGAGAGGTAGAGAGCTTATGATTTGCTCGGCAATAGAAGTAGAATATATATTGAATTGATCCAATTTGCTTTTCTCTATTTCTATTATCCTCGTGGTTGATTAGGTTCCATTTCAGTTTTGCAAATTATTATTTGATTTTTATAGTCATTTAGAGAACAAGTATCTCTGTCAACATCTTGTATCGTTTTCAACGCATTCAGCGTATTACGCATTTGAGTAAGTTCCTGATTCACCCAAGTGACTGGTAGTGAATTAGAAACAACGTCTTTTTTCCTCAATGGAAAAATAGAAATCACAAGATCATTTAATAGATCAAGTAGATTCTGCATATGGAACTCAGGATTAATATTATTGTTGCCGAGGCACTATCAATACTTTCAATAAAGTATTCATTGAAATTTTGTGATGTTTCTAATTTGTATTCCAGTATTCTTCGTCCATTCCCGGTTTCAAAAGAAATACAGTTCGGTACGTCTTCACCTTTGTTTGTATTATTTTTTTTTTGAGTTATCCACGTTTCTTTCGGGTTATTTCTACAGCGATACACTTCATCAAAATAATACTTTCCTTTCTTGATTTTCAGGAGATCAACTGCACCATTCTTATGATGATCAAACATTTTCCATTTATTCTGTTTCTCATTATCCGGGCATGATTTATATGGATGGTTTTGGAAAAAAAAGACTGAATGAAGAAGACTGGATGGACAAGGGCTACAAATATATATAAGTATAATTTTCGGTTGTTTTCTGGTTTAGTCGAGATTATCTTTGTAGAAAAAATCAATTTTCTAGCGGATTTTGTCGGATGTGTAACTTCATGAGTTTCTTGACGATTCTCAAATTATTGCACTCTTTTAATTCGGTAGGTAAGCTATTGAATATTTCAGGGCCAAAGTAAAATATGCTTCTTTGCATATGAGTTTTATTAAATTTTGGGATGTACACAGTTTGATCAGTGGTATGTCTTGTGTTTCTGGATTGACTAAGATTTTTTTTTTGTTAAATATCCAGATTTGGCTCTGCAAAATGTAAATTTTGCTGATATTCAGGATTTGTGATTCTTGGTATAGCTGTTCAAGGGAGTATAATCTACCTTTTTTTAATATAATTTTTAGAATTGTATTTTGTGTTGTTTGGAGTCTGTGCATGACATTGTTGAAGACTCCTACCCATGCTGTTATGCAGTATCTGAAAACGGACTCAATTAATGAGTTATACACTATAAGTATTACTTCTTTGGTTAGGATGTCCTTAAGTGAATAAAGTTTGTGAATGAGTTTTTTTGCTCTATTGATAACATAATTCACATGTTCGTCCCACTTCATATGTTGATCAATCATCACCCCTAAATATTTGATTGAGCTGGTTTTCTCTATTATGGGACATGTGCATTTACCATAGCCTTGGCAGTCATTTTTATGTATATTCAATTTTTTCCCTGGTGGTTGATCTCTTTGGTCGATAGAAAGGGTTATAAATTTCGTTTTGATAAAATATTTAAGCTTAGGAGGTTTCGATTTAGCCATTTATGAAGCTTGGCAGTATTATGTTCAGTGATTTGATATAGTTCTGACCAGCAGCTATGGGAGGAAACAATGGCAGTGTCGTCTGCGTAAGAAATTATACGACCGTGGAAGTGTTTAATCTGACTCATGTCATTTATGTAAATTAAAAATAGGAGTGGGCCCGGAATTGTACCTTGCGGTACGCCCACGGTGACCACCGCAGACTCGCTTAGGGCATTCTGGATTTTGACTCTTTGTGTCCTATTTTCAATGTAGTTACGGAGTACCTCGAGTGCTGGGCCTCTTATACCATTGTCATATAGTTTGTCAATTAGAATTTTATGTGATACTGTATCAAATGCCTTTGCTAAGTCAAGAAAACAGCCAGGCACTTTTTTGAGTTATTTAAATTTTGAACAATCTGCTTCGACAGGTTTAAGACAGCATTTTCCGCACTTAAGTTTTTTTGGAAACCGAACTGGTTTTCTGTTAAGACTTTGTTTATATTGAAATATTCATTTATCTTTTCTATCAAACAGTATTCAAAAATTTTAGCGAGATTATTTATTATAGATATCGGTCGGTAGTTTGAGAGTAAATTTTGTTTCCCTGATTTATAGATTGGGGTGATTATTGATTCCTTCCATTGTTTGGGGAGTTTTCCCTTTGTAAATACTAGGTCTATGAGATGTGATAATGGGGTTAAGAGTTCAGTGTGCAATGTTTTTACTAATTTGGATGTTATACCGTCTGGCCCAGGGGAGCAGTTGTTTTTTAATTGAGATATAGCTAATGTGATGTCATTTTTTGATACGGCACTGAGGTAAATAGAGGATATTTGTGTGGTTTTATTGATTTCATTGTCCTGTAAGTAATTGTGTTCAATTTGTTTGGCCATTGTTTCTCCTATTTTCACAAAGTGTTCGTTGAAGATATTTGCTTTATTTTGATTACTAGTTACCTCTATTCCATTTTGATCAATTATAAAATTGTTACTGATGTTTTTGTTTTTTGGAGTTATATCTGTGGTTTCGTTTATAATTTGCCAAGTTTTCTTATAATTAGTATTATTTTCTTCGAGTTTCTGCTGATAATATGCATTTTTTGTATTCCTCAATATTCTGTTTAGATAGTTTCTATAGTTTTTATAATTTTCTTTCGATTTTGCATATTTTGCCTTTTCATTATTTGTTTTAGTTTATCCCGATGTTTAATGGAGGTTATGAGCCCATTTGTAAGCCATGGCTTAAGTTTTGTAGTTTTCACTTAGTCCTTATTTTAGTATTATTGTCAATGTGAAATTGGAGTTTATTTATAAAAGAGTCATGCGAGTGTTGGATGTTACTACTTTGAAGAGTGTTTAGCCAGTGTTCATTTTATAACACTTTTTTTAGCTTGGTGTAATCGATAATTTTATATTGGTATTCATTGATGGTTGTATTAAGCTGTTGTTGTTTGAGAATTAATGCGGCTGCTATGGCATAGTGATCGGTTGAATTAGTGTTGATTACCATTGATTTAACTTCTATTTTATTTTTTGCAGAATTATCGATTCTTGTGAAAATATGGTCTATAATTGTTTTTGTCGTACTAATAGTTTTCACGGTTGTTCCGATAATAATGAGATGTGTGAATAATATGAAATTGTTAATACTCAAAATATCACCTTTATCCTGCTCAGCTGACTTTTTCTCCAACTTCGCTATTATTCTCACTATTTCACCGTGGGATATATTATTCATGATAACAAAAACCACAACACTGTTACGCAGACATTTGATTAACAACAACTTGGTAACCAGAAAAAGTAACACTTTGTGCACTATTCCACAACACCATTTAAAACGCATCTGCGTCTTTTGATTTGATTCACATTTTCCGAAAATCACACACCCGAAGCACAACTTCTCGCAATACGCACGAAATTCTCACGAAAAAAATGTTGAGACTCTGTATGCTTGTTGAGAAGCTTCAATGAACTGACATACCCCATGCACGAGTGATATAAATATCGGGCTCTGGCTTGGCAAACTATTTTCGTATCTCCAAAACACTCGTTTACTTTTTTCGTCCGGTTTATTTTATGTTCAGTTCGCAATTTTCACAGGTTGGTTTTGGAGATTGGTATTGGAAACACGTTTATATAAAACAAACTAGGGTGGGAAAATTTTTCCAGTAACATTGTT
Organism: Gonioctena quinquepunctata; assembly: GCA_018342105.1. Taxonomy (NCBI): domain Eukaryota; kingdom Metazoa; phylum Arthropoda; class Insecta; order Coleoptera; family Chrysomelidae; genus Gonioctena; species Gonioctena quinquepunctata. The sequence continues at coordinate 1,413,904 of JAFIRS010000039.1, read as the reverse complement.
CCATTTGGTAGGAAGATTATTTCAAGTTTTTGTATTTGTGCTTACAGTAAGAATAATACGTAGCACAAACAATCCTATGGACCCATTAGGATGAATTGTTTCCAAAGAAAGAGTGTTGCTACTAAAATAGAAAATATTCTCAATTGAATATTGCGTTACGGTCCTTTCAGAATACCTGTCAGATGTAGTTGATAATATCAAGCGTAGTTTTAGCAGAGAAAGTAGTTGTTTTCTGTTAGATATTCACGAAAAATAACTTAATTTTTATCGTGGATTCTTCAATTCACAGTATTGTTATTCCCTGAATCAAATATTGTTTTTTTTCGGATTTTTGAGGATGATGTCCAAAATATACTGAAACTCTCACAATTTGATGTATGGACAATTTCAATATCAATTTGAAAAGGGAAACATTCTCAATTGAATATTGATAGAAATATTTTTCTGTGAATTGAAAAATCCACGAGAGATTATCTTGACGATGGAAGATAGTGACTGAAGTTTATCTTTCAGTCGCAGATCAATCAATCAATCAACCAAACAATTTATTTATCACAAAATATACATATAAGTTCAATCACAAGGACCAAAGACAGATGCATGTTTATGACAAGTCACAAATAAATATCAAAACAAAATAAAATAAGATAAGATACCTACCATTAAATTAAAATACATGATAAAAATTGAGAAATTCATCTTAACAAGATCATACTTTTCGGACAATATAGCATGAAAAGGTAGAAGACGTAAATACACAAGAGACAACAAGAGAGACAGTCACATATATATAAGTATGCTATATTGAATACAAATCAAATCAATTGCATATATCGCGAACATAACACAAATTATACTAAGTACTCATCTATAGTGTAGCAGGCTCTCTGAACTAGTTGCTGTTTCAGTCTTGTTTTGAAAATATTTAAATTGAGGTAGCTCTTAATATGCTCATCAAGAGAGTTGTATAATTTACAGCCAGTAAAAAAAAACTTTTTTGGTACAGCGTAGTCCGGTGATTCTCAGGTTGTAGTTGGCCTTCGAAACGTGTATTGTGGTTATGCTTCTCAACAGTTTTCAAAAACTTATTTTTATTTTCATGGACGTATGTACGAACTTAAAGTATATATAAGCTTACAACAGTTGGGATTTTGAATTTTTTTGAATATTCTCTGCAGCTCGTTCTAGTATCGATACTAGCAAGAATTCTTATCGCATATTTCTGAAGTACACATGTGCACAATTTCCCCAAATCAAAACTCCATACTTTATATGGGAATGAAAATTTGCATAGTACAATGACAGTAGTGTGTACTCACTACAGTGGTTCTTCATAAATTTCAGACTATAACAGCTACTCTGTAATTTTGTACACAAACAATCAATATGACAATCCCAGAGAAGTTGCCTATCATAGGTAACACCCAATAGTTCCACTGATTTACTACTTACTATTTTATCATTGGAACCTTCAAAAAGTTTGATTTCATCAGTCCTGCCATTACACAAAAAAAACAGTTATTGTTTTATGATGATTCAGTTGTAGGTTATTATTGTTGGACCATTTCACAATATTGGCATATACCGCTTCAGCAGTAGTTTTCAGCTCATTGAGATCCTTGTCGACAACCAAAATATTCGTGTCATCTGCATAGCAGATAACATGAACATTCTGAACCCTTTGAATATAGAGAATGAGATCGTTAGCAAAAATGTTGAAAAGTAGAGGACCTAAGACAGAACCTTGCGGCACACCTTGCTCTACATCCATTTCTTCAGAGAAAATGTTATTGACTCTTATTATTTCTTTTCTTTTACGGAGGTATGACTCGATTAAAGTTGAAGGCAAACCTCTTATTCCATATCTCTCTAATTTGGCAGTGATTAATCGGTGATCCACTAGTTCGAAAGCTTTCGAGAAATCAATGAGAATACCCAAAGCAAACATTTTTTTGTCAATACTTGAAATGATCCGACCGCTGAACTCAGATAGTGTTGTCTCTGTACTTTTGTTACTGCAGAAACCATGTTGGTCGGATGATAAGAGTTTGTACTTAAGTAAATAATTGGTTAACCGATCCTTAATTGCCATCTCAAATGATTTAGAGATACTGCATAACAGGCTTATTGCTCTGTAGTTAACAAAATCATTCGGATCTCTTTTCTTGTAAAGTGGCTGAACTATTGCCAGTTTGAAGTTATCTGGGAATTTTCCTTCCACAAAACAAAGATTGATTAGATAATTCAGAGGTTCACTAATCCACGAGCTGCATTTCTTCAATAAAATATTGGAATTATTATCATGGCCAGAAGAGTTGGAAGATTTCAGTCTACTCATTAATGACTCAACTTCAACAATCGTAACGGGTTCTAGATAAAATGATATGTGCGATAAGGAAATATTTGAATCTAAAAAGCTATAGTCGCATTTAAAAATTTTATTGATAAGGATGGTGAACTGGTTCCACATCTGATGATTCCACATCTGATTTTATGAACATCCTGTTCATATTTTCAACAAATCAACTCAATATCAATATTCTGAATCCAAATTGAAACCATACTTATTAGTGAGATGAAACTTTCAACTTCAAACAGATTATCAATCAAGCAACAAGTATATCATCAATTGATCTTGATTAGGGCATATCAGATAATCTGCTAATATATGGAATAATGAAAGATTAAACAGATTTCATTAGTGAAGAAAATATCCCATTAGGATTTGGGCAAAATAATTATCATATTATGGACGACTTACTTGCAATGTATGAAAAAGTTCATAATAAAGGAAAATTTCTTATAGAAAATATTCTATTTCTTCTCAATTCGCATGCACCTATTATATGAACGACAAAGCAAAATAACTCTTCATGCATTACCGACAATATCAAATTCATGCATTGGATGGAAGAGAAGGCACTAAAAAAATTAAAACTTACCAAACATCCCCAAACACAACGAATTTGACTATACACTGAGAAACTATACAAAAAAAAACATGTTTGAAACACGAATTCGAAAATTGTTGATCAAAGGAAAAGTGGGATGGATTGAAAAACATCCAGTGACAAGAAAATTATAATCAAAATTTAAAAAACTCTTGATAATTTGTTGCCCACTGAATATAAGCAAAAATAATGTACTTTTCTTAGAAAAAGATAACATAAATGGTAATTTAAAATAAAATGTTTTATATTTATTTATTTATTTATAGTAGTAATACATCCAACAGTCAGAAGAGTCCGAGTATATAACGTAAAATATGTCTAACATAGTATATTTTTTCTAGGTTTATATGTTAACAATAACTGATGAAGTGACAATACTTTCTGAAATTACATTTCAATTCGAGATGAGCCTATACAGTGCTTCTCAAAAGTCGCCTCCCCCCCCCTTCTTATTTTTGGGACGATTATACATAAACAAGTGAAATTTGGAAACTGAATATTAAAGGTTGTAAACTTCCCTACTAGTGATGATAGATGACGAAATCGTCAAAGATGACGTCACAAGGCCATTGTGACCAATAATTTTAAATGGAACCCTACGGCAAGCGACACCTCTTTTAAAAGGTATCGAAAAAACCTTTCCAATGATATTAATTTTGTTTTTGTTTATGGCAGTTTTAATGGCTCATTAGTAAACATTAAAGTTTGAATTCCATTCAGTATGATATTAATTACAGATTTAAGAATCAGTATCAGCTCAAAGAAATTGCTCGAAGTGACCTCCATTTACTTCCTGACAGTGAAATATCCTATTTTCAAACTCTTCTCGTACTTTTGCAAATGTGTCTGCGGAAACAGCCTCACATTCTGCAACAATACGTTGTTTTAAAACGTCAATATTGTCAGGTTCAGTGGCGTAAACCTTCGATTCAAGGTACCCCCACAGAAAAAAATCCAAAGGTGTGAGGTACGGTGATCGAGATGGCCATTCGGTTGAACCTCGTCGTCCAATCCATCTACCACGATACTCCTCATCCAAATACCGTCTTACTGCACCGTACTAGTGTGGGGGAGCACCATCCTGTTGGAATGTTATATCCAAATTGCCGAATTCATCTGGATTATCTTCCAAAATTTCAAGGATTAACGGTTCTATTGCGTTTTGCAACAGCTCCAGATAAACCTCACCAGTTAAATTAGTATTTAAAAAAAAAAGGCACAACGATGTGGTTTCCCAGGATACCTGCCCAAACATTCACCTTCTGGGAAAATTGGGTATGTGTTTCACGAAACAGGTGAGGATTTGTGTCACTCCAATACCTCACATTCTGTGTATTCACATTTCCATCTAGATAGGAAGTACTTTTGTCACTAGAACAAATTGTTTTGACATAGTCTGGCTGTCGGTTAATTTTAGTTTCCATATTTTCACAAAATTCTAGTCTTCGGTCTGGGTCGTCGTCTGAGAGTTGAAGAACCATTTTTAATTTGTATGGATGAAATTTGTTTTTTTTTCAACACCCTGTGTACTGTACTCCGACTGACTCCACAGGTAGATGCAACGTGAGTTGTTGAAGAAGTAGGATTAACTATTACTTCTGCCAGTATATAAATTTTTTCCCCATCAGAAATTTGTGGTCTGCCAGATCGTTTCGCATCATTATTACTACCCGTTGTTTCAAACTGCCGAAGAAGCTCCCTTAAATAAGTCCTCGAAACGGGGCGATCGGTAAACCTCTCATTAAAAATGCGTTCTGCTGCATGAATATTTTGTCCAGTTTCACCAAGAATTAGGATCGCTGCTACTTTATCACCTGAACCACGTACCATTCGCTTCTTGAAGCACTTAAACGTTCGGCTCACAACAGTTTAACAAATTATTAGAATGTACAAAAATATCAAAAGTACCAAAAGCTGCTAAAATAGTTGAACGTTCGATCAACAATACACAAATTATTAAATGTACAAAAACTTGGACAATTACAAAAACGTCGAATTAGGGAGACCAACAAAAACGTCAGCTTATTTGACAACTATCCAGAGGCGGAGCTTGAATTTGGAATTTTAGTATTAACTGATTTAATTCATCACAGCTTTGCGTTTTTTAAAAACGAGTTGCCAAAACTGCCATAAACACAAACAAAATTAGTATCATTGAATAGGTTTTTTCGATACCTATCATCACTAGTAGGGAAGTTCACAACCTTTGATATTCAGTTTCCAAATTTCACTACTTTATGTATAATCGTTCCAAAAATAAGAGGGGGGGGAGCGGACTTTTGAGAAGCACTGTATAAAGTTTGTTCAAATTGGGATGTATTTGAGAAGAATATATCCACTGAGGAAAGATTATTCAGACATCTACAGATATGATTTAGACAATTATAGAAATGATGTTGGAAATTCGATACATCTATGCGAAAGTTAAGGTTTGTTCTAGAGGCTAAACGATGAATATTGAAGTTCAATAAAGATATTTATGTTGATGAATCAATTTAATTTTTTATAAGTTTATGAATGAAACTAAGGTCGGAAATTTCACGACGTTTTGTCAAAGAAACCGTATTGAATTTAGATTATACTCACAGTGTCTTTCTGGGTATCAACCATGAACTTTGAGATGAATGAATTTCGGAAATCTACGTTAAACATTTTCTAGTTCGTCGGTATATTTTTTTATGATGCGGGTTCCCTGGCTGCCGTATTCCAATTTCGATGTCACCAAAGCAAAAAAAAAATCATTTCATTGCTTCTGGTGATTTGAATTCTTTGCAATTTCGTATGACAAATCGTTAATTTCGCGTCATACCTCATTCCTAGATCCCTAAATTCAGATATCCTCGTAATGATGGTATGCTTCAATAAAAAATTGTCGATAATTGGAGATCTACGTGAGTATGTCATAATTTTGCATTTGTAATGTTCAGTGGTAAGTTATTCGAGTCACACCAATCAACTAAATTATTTATGTCGTGTTGTAAGGTGTTACAGTCCGTAGTGTCTCTATAAAGTTTTATATCGTCTGCAAAGAGAAGTTTTTTTGATTTTATGGAGTCAGAAATGTCGTTTACAAACATAAGAAATAAAAGTTGCCCCAGGTTTGAGCCAGGCGATGAATTCAAATTCATTGTTGGTATGGACAATTTTTGACATATTTTACTTTACGCAGTAGTGAAAAAAAAACTTTACGCACTCCGTAACAAAATCATGTTTTCCCTAGTTTGACATTCGAATCGTGAATGCTAGATGTCGCCCACTTCGTGGTAATCCTGAATAGTAAGTCAAATTTGGAATAAATATAAATTGTTATCATCCAATAAATGTATGTAGGTTTAGGTGTCAAATCGAAACTTGATTTGAACCCAGACGGAACCATTATTCGTATATTCTCGTAAGTGGATTATATGTTGTTCGAATTTACTATCATTTTGTTTGCGAACTGTGAAATTCATCATGTTTGTACCTACCGTAATAATAACCATTGACAATTTTATTCTGAAAAAATCAAAATCCTAGCTTTTCTGCAGCAAAATGTTATCGGTTCATAGTTTTTATAGTACTTATAAACACCCGTTAATGTTCAGTTTTATGAATAAATAAAATTTTGTCCGTAAAAGTAGCATTCAATGTTTTTTTTTAATTCCCAAAGTTGCCGTTTTGGGGAGCGTATACAATTTTTTTTTCACGTAAATATATAATTGGATGGTTACGTACCTACACATGGCATTGATAGTATCTCCTCTTTCACAAATGTCAGTGAAACCACAATCTAAAATGTCTTTCATATTATCAACCCTATCATTCAGTACTCATCAACTTAACATAAGCATCCTCCATTTATGCTGCCCAGTTATGATTCTAACACTAATAGTAAATGAATGCATTCTGAAGTCATATTTCATCTCTGCTTGGAAAATGGCCAAAATTATACCGTTACCACTAGGGTCAATCAACCAAATCATTTCAATCAGTACCCTTTTAGTTCTATGCAAAGTATCGAGTGAATTCAAATTCGTCCTTTTCTGATCTCCGGCCACTGACATTAGATTTTTTGCCAGATGTAATTACAAGAGAGAAATTATTTATATTTTGAACGGGTCAACTCAAAGAAATTGAAACTTGGGATAATGAAATTTATGCATGAATACTATATTTTGTAGTAAAATTGTCAGATGAAACTTTCAAGATGGCGACTGGGCGCAATCTGGGGAAAAAATGAAAGGGGGGTCTTGTGATACATCCTTTTGAAGCTCCTGACGAATACTTCACAACCCTAGAATATAAAGTAAATATCTTCACCTACTACAAAATGGCGGAAAATTGTGTATAACTATCATTTACCCGCAAGTTACATATTGTATATCGCTGTTAATTTCATGTAATAAAGAAGACTTAAATAGATTAAAAATATTGCAAAATGAAGTCATGAGAATACTATACACGTTTTGATTATATGTAAAAAACATTAAATTTCTTTAATATCCAACAGATGATTGAGTAGGCTGGTATGTTATTTATCTACAACATAATAAATAAACAACTCCTTACCTACTTATTTCAGTTTTTATCAAGTAATGCAAACTATTTCACCACCAAATGTTCAGATTTTCAAAGAAATATTAATAAATATTCATTTTTGAATTAAATAATATTACTTCATAGTTTTAATTGTTATTATGTAATTATTTTTGTGTTTATACTAGTCGTTTTTGCTGAATAAAGAATGTATTTATATTTATTTATTTATCTCCCATAGATAGATAGATAGATAGATTATTTATTACCTTTCTGCCATGTTACATGTAGGTTCGTCATCTGAATTTAAAAAACAAGAAACATACAACATACATAAAAAAAAAACATACAATTCATAATTTGATAATACATAAATATTCTGAAGTTTTTTTTTTTTTTTTTTTTTTTTTTAGAAAGTCATTAGAGTTTTTTAAATTTATGGCTGGTTAGAGACAGATGCAATATTATGTACAGTTAGTTACAAATACAATAGCCATGATACAGTTGAAATTTAAAGTGAACAGTTGAATGGTAATCATTTTATGGATATTAAGTATATTTGAAATTCGGAAACGTCGTAGAAACTATTTGAGGATAGAATTTTTTTAAGATCAGTCTTGAATCTTTTCAGAGATTGATTTGTTAGTGATTCAGGCAGTAAGTTGTAGAGATGACTCCCGCTAAATTTCGGAGATTTTTTGTACTCCATATGATGAAACTTCTCCATGTAAATATTATTTTGATTTCTAGTATTGTATTTGTGAATTTCCGAGCACTTTTTTAGATGGTGTTTGCTTTTGTGGATATGACACAATATTTTCAATAGGTAAATACTGACCACTGTCAATATTCGATGTTGCTTGAAGTGGTTTCTACAGGAGTCTTGATACTTTAAGTTGAAAATTAGACGAATAATGCGCTTTTGTAGGGTGAAGACTCTAGTTATCTCCGTGGCTTGGCCCCAGGAAATTATATTATAACTTATTGTTGAGAATGCTAGTGCATAGTAGACGTTGATCAGACCTTGAACATTGAGATATTTTTTGAGAGAGAATATAGCAAAATACGTTTTATGGAGCTTGCTACAAAGGTGATTTATTTGGTCATTCCAAGATAATTTCGAATCAACTAGAGTTCCCAGAAAGTTGAAAGAGTTGACAGCCTGTATATTTGTGTTGCCAAATGGTATACTTGGATCAATGGTAGGTGATTTGTATTTGCCTGTGAATTCCATATAGCTGTTTTTTTTTCAGGTTAACAACAAGGTGGTTAATTTTGCACCATAACGAAAACTGGCTGATTGCTATTTCAACTCTGTGGGTAACCTCCTCATATGAATTTCCTGAGACTATCACCGCCGTGTCATCAGCATATATGAATGGCCTGCTCTCCTCGAAAAATTCCGGCAAGTCGTTTATATATACCAAGAACAGCAGCGGCCCCAGAACACTGCCCTGAGGCGTTCCCAGTTCAATAGTTTGTTCGCTTGAGTATGTGTTGTTGATATCAACAACGATACGACGATTTAGTGTGAAAGATATTAACCAGTCATTGATGGAGCCTCTCACTCCCATTGCATGGAGTTTCGTCTTCAAGAAAAATGGATCTATGGTGTCGAAAGGCCTTGACAAATCGAAAAATATTGCAACTGCAAGGGAGTCTATCTAGAATTTCGTGAATATTTTGTATTAAATCAGTTGATGCAGTTTCGGTTGACAGGCCCGCTCGAAACCCATGTTGATGTGGTGATAATAATTTATATTTATCAAAAAAATTAATCAGCCTTATGTACATTGCTTTTTCCATAATTTTGGAAATTGGATCCGAGACACAGATAGATCTGTAATTTTCTACCAGTGCTGGATCGCCTTTTTTAAAAATCGGTGTACATTTAGATATTTTTATTAAGTCTGGAAATTTTCCTACTTCAACTGAGTGGTTTATTATATGAGTTAAGTATGGCGCTAGTTCGTGCACACATTCCTTTAGGAGTGATATGGAAACTTCGTCCAAGCCTAGAGATTTTTTGTTTTTCAGGTCTATTATGATATTTTCAATTTCATATATTTCAAAATTTATGTAATACATTGTATTAACAGAGGGTTTCATAGTCGTACAACAGGGAGGATTTGAATCGAATATATTACTTTTTACCAGGTCAACGGCAGATGTTGAAAAGAATTTAACGAAGATGGCAGCTATTTTTTTTGTATCATCTATAGTTTCATTATCCAGTTTGATACGCATATTATGTCTGTATACTTTTTTTATTTTGTTTAATTTGGTATTCACTATCTCCCATAACATTTTAGGTTTATTATTAGAGTTTTCAATCAGGGCAGAGTAGTGATTAGTTCTCTCCGTTTGAATTTGGTTGTTCAGAGTATTTTTCATGGTTTTGTATTTCGAGTGTATCCTATCATCATTTGAGAGTTTACGAAGCCAGTTTAATTCTCTAACTTTATTACTCAACTCAAGAGTTTCTTTAGAATATTTTATGTTTATATCCTCAGCCCTGTTGTTAGATATTTTTATTTTCCGTTTTGGATGTGAAATCTCAAAACACCATAAAAAATGTTGCCAGAAATGGTTTAGTACTTCATTGATATCCCCTGTCAAATTTAATGTAAGTTTTTCTTTGGTGAAAAGATATTTGAATTCAGATACCGCTCCTGGGTGTGAGAGTCTTTTCTGCACACACACATAATGTGTCTGGTTTTTTTCAGAGGGTTTGAAGGGGAATTCAATGATTTGTGATTATAAAAAATGGCTATATTATCTGCAATACTAATGATATGAGAATCGGTCGTTTACATCAATTGAAAAAAGCATGGGACCTAAGAAAAATAAAAAGCTAAATAATTGCAAATTATAACATGAATCAAATACGCTGAAAACATATTTGCCACTATCCTCTGATAATGAAGGCAGTATTAAATCGACCATTCTGTTGTTTTTCAATTACTCTAAGAACGGTCCATAATATTCAGAATTTAACAACACCATTTTGTTTTGCCCAAAAATAGTCACCCATTTGCAAGATCGTATATTGTATAATTTCCAAGATGGCAAAAATGTCGGATGAAATTTGATTACCAGGATATAACTCCGAATATATGTAATTTCAAGAGAGAACTCAAATAAAATATAAACAATTAGAAAAAATATGACTCGATTGAAATCGATAGAAAGTTATTTATATATCAATTTGAAACGAAACTTGATCACACTGTTTTCCTTGGCCAACTGAATGCAACACCACATGACAAATTCAAGAAACTCCTATTTTTACTCGTTTTTTTGCCCCAACGATGCCCCCATCAATCAAACTCGATTGACACCAAAATTATCGGCCAAAAATACTATTTCGGTTTTATGATCACTGTCACTTCCTTTACTCAATAATTTTCTGAGCATCTGGCAATCTAGCTAAAAATAGTCGCGTAATAACTATCACAGGGAATTTATTATTGGTTTATGTATAGTAGGAAAATTAATGACTTGAATAATAAAAACAAGTCTTTGAAGGAAATTGATGATACCTGGAAAAATTATTAGCTACTGGAAAAATCAGCTTTATTTGCAGTTCTAATGATAATATTATTTCACGCTCATTTTTGATTTTTGTTTAATAAATTAGAATTGTCAATGATTGATATTAATCTCACACTTTTTAACAAAAAATTTAACCGACGAAAAAAAAAACAGAAAAGCATAATATAAAATGAACTTTTTCAGTCTTAATAACTAAGCTCCAAAACTAATGTAACTAATTTTGAATCGGCGCCAAATGAACAAACAAGCAAATTAATTACGTAAAGCGTGAAATGAAGGCAGAGGGATCGAAAAGGTTAATTTTATTTAATGATATTCGTTGATGGTTTGGTTTCACCCCTTTAGGAATGGAATATGAACCAACAATCATCCCCCATTTTCCTACCCTTAGAAGTGTGACCAACTTCGAGGTTAAAAAAAGAATCATCGACTAGAGAACCTCCTTTTATTTCGTCCATAAAAAAATAATTAATCAGTTACCAAACGTATCATCTGCCACAAGAGAAGGAACAACCTGATTTCCAAAACGCTCATTCATATGAATACATCTAATACATCCCAGTAATGGACTGATTTTTTCAGAGTCAAGTGGTGTTTCATCATGAGACTTGAATATTGATCATAATTTTCAAGTTAATTCAAGTGATTTAATTATGATGTGAATTGATAATTGAAAATAATAAAATACTATATGGTAGGTTCAGTTCACTGTCGGAAGTTGATAACTTCATTTGAAATTGCACCGAATCAACTAATTTTGACGTCTACAGCTACAATTATTTTTTGTTAAACTGTCAAACTCTGCTTTGCAATCCATGGTCACATCGTTGATAGACCAATGAGAATTGAAATACGGTTGGTGTTTTCGCGATAATACAAGTTGTCTTTGGTTTGTGATTGGTCAGATTACGTGAGAATTTTAAGAAGAGTAAAATATCCTTAATTAGATTTATATTCCTACATCGTGATTGTTGAATCAGTATTATCTTTATCTGAAGAAGCTATTATATAGCGGAACACATGTCGTTTTTTAGTAAAACCAGTTTAGTGTAAATCATTAAAGTGAAGTGAGTTCAAAATGGATTTTCCAAGTATCGGCAGCAACAATTCAAACTATAGTGAAGAGTGTATACGTGAGGATAGTCGCCCCTTTTTATACAGGGTGTTATGTAAGTACGTGGCCAAACTCGAAGGGGTGATTTGAGTGATTCTAAGACGAAAATTTTATACAACCAAAGGTCCCGTAATGCTTTGTTTTCAAGGTACAGGGTGTCAACATTTTTAAAAGAAATCGTTTTTTCCCAAATATCTTATCAACCCTTATTTGGGGTAGTAAGGAGCTGATTTAACTCCGACTAGATTAGAATCATCATGTCCAGTGGCGTCCCGGAAGGCACCTTAACCAATATTTTTGACCAAAAAAATGTGCGCCACTGATTTTTTTTGCATTGAGCAACTGAAACTACAACTTTTTTATTTCTAGTTTTTTTTTTCGTATCATGCTTTGTTTTTGAGAAAAAACATGAGAATCACTTTATTGCATGTCCCTGGGACAATATAATAAAAAAAATTAACTACCAAACCATCAAAAACTGGGGTGTACTTGTTATTTTTTTCCATATCAATAGTCTATTCTTGTCTTAGAAATTGTTATCAAAAGTAATGCAAGCAATAAAAAAATTTATTAATTATTGAAAAATATTTTTATTGTTGCAATAACGAGATTTTTATTTATGATTAAATTATTGAAATTACACGAAAGTCATGTTTTGAATCCCTAGATCAACTGTTCTCGATGAAACAAAGTGTTTTGAAAGTAAAGTTAGAGTGCCATGGAAGGAAAAACAATTATTCAAACAAATTTGACTTTGACATAACTTGAAACAGTGCATTCGTAATTATTTGCTAGTGATCATTTGAAGTGTTCTCTTATGGCTCGCCCCCTCAGCTGCGTTCTCTGCTTGCTAGTTTTCTCTCAAACAGGTCTCTCCATGTAGTGGTCGATGGAGTTTCATCTGACACCCTACTCATAAATGCTGGTGTTCCGCAAGGATCCATTCTAGCACCAACACTATTTTTACTTCACATCAACGACCTGTTGGAAGCAACTTCATGTCCCGTACACAGCTTTGCCGATGATAGTACCCTCCATACCGCTTTCTCTTCCAGGGCCCCTATATCAGCCCGTGAAACCAGAAATGAACGAGGAAGAAATGTTAACAATATAAATATGGACTTAGCAACAATTCTCGAATGGGGATCCAATAACTTGGTAGAATTCAATGCAAACAAAACACAAGCATGTCTTTTCTCTAGAAAAGCCGATCTCACTGTGCCTAACATAACTTTGTCAGGAGTAACCATACCACTGAAGTCATCCATATCGATGCTTGGTATCACTATCAGCAATAACCTTTCCTGGGAAAATCACGTGAGGTCCATTGCCAAAAGTGCATCCCAAAAACTTGGTTTTTTGTTTCGTGCCAAGAGCTATTTCACCTCCAGTCAGCTGCATATGATCTATAAGGCACAGATCCGACCTGTCCTGGAATACTGTTCCCATATTTGGAGTGCGGCACCTAAACATATCCTGAAGCTATTGGATTCTGTCCAAAAAAGGGCAATTCGTCTCGTCGGTGATGCCTCGCTTACAAACTCGCTCACTTGTCTGGAACACCGTAGAAAAGTTGGCGATTTGTCTCTATTTTATAGATATTTTCATGGGCGATGCTCTTCTGAAATATCAACAATCGTTCCTCCTTTGGCAGTCTCTTCGAGATTAACCCGTCAAGTTCAGTCTTCACACCCCTTCGTGGTCACTTTGGAGACCTGCAGAACATCACTTTCCAAAGACTCGTTCATCCAACGAACAGCGAGGCTTTGGAACTCATTGCCTAGGGAGGTGTTCCCCGAAGCATACAACCTCCAGAAATTTAAGAATAACACCAACTGCTACCTTCTTTCCCTTGGTTCCCACGATGTTCTCTGAACATTACAGGATATCCCTTTTCGTGGGAACCAGAACATATAAAAAAAAAAGAGTTTAGGCTATAAAATTCGTTACTGATATTAGAAAATGGTTCAGTTTACGAACTCAGAAATGGCCGATATGCATTTTGTCTATGGAATGGCCCAAGGCAATTCCAGAGCGGATAGGCATATTTATCAAGAAAGATATCCTCATCGCATTTTACCAAATAGACAAACATTTGTGAGAATACACGGAAGGCTGTGCGAATCAGGCACCTTCCAAAGGTCGGCTGCTCCCATTGGGAGACCTGCAACGGTAAGAACAGTGGAGCTAGAGGAAGCAGTTTTACGTGAAGTTGAGCGTAGCCGCGAAACAAGTACACGCAAAATTGCACAACAATTAAACATTTGTCACTTCACTGTATGGAAGATTTCAAGAAACTATCAACTGTATCCTAACCACATACAGCGTGTGCAAGCGTTATTTCCTGCGGATTTTTCCAAGCGAGTTGCTTATTCTACTTGGCTTTTGCAACAACAGGCAGCATCTCCGATATTTCTATCCCATATATTGTTTACCGATGAAGTGTGTTTTTCCCGAAATTCAATTATGAACTTTCATAATAATCCTATCGGGCCTGAAGAAAATCCCCATGCGGTTATAGAACATCATTATCAACGACAGTTTTCCGTGAATGTTTGGGTTGGTATTGTGGGTTATCTCATTGGACCTCATTTTTTACCCTCGAGATAGAATGGAATTTGTGTTACCTATACTATAAGAAAATGTCCCACTGGCAGTAAGAGGAGCAATGTGGTTTATGCACGATATGGCTCCACCTCACTTTAGCATAGTAGCACGTCAATTTCTGGATGCAACTTATGGAGAAACTGGATCGGTCGCGCAGGTCCACAGTCATGGCCACCCAGGTCACCGGATTTAAATCCCTTAGATTTCTTCCTTTGAGGACATTTGAAGTCCCACGTTTATTAAACTCCAGTCAACACTGAAGAAGAATTAATCCAACGGATACGGGATTCATGTGATCAGATAAGACATATGCCGGAAATATTTCAACATGTTCGGCAATCGATGTTAAGACGTGGTAATGCTTGCATCGAAGTTGAAGGAGGACATTTTGAGCAACTATTGTAAGTTTTGTGTTTATATGAACTTTTCGTCTTAGAATTACTCAAAGAATCACCCCTTCAAGTTTGGCCACGTACTTACATAACACCCTGTATATTAAAATATTCTTTGGAGCCTAGTCTAATTTTCATTTTCCAAATCACCACTAATGAGATGATGATGCTTCAAATGATACACTTTGCAATGACTAGTTACGATAAATATAAAACTACATGAGACAAACGTGTAGCAGGTCCCCTTTTCTCCACGTGTTAATATTACACTCCACAAACTTCCTATTCATTCCTAACTACAAAAAAAAACAAATTAGGTTAGAGAGACGCCTCCATTCTCTTGCATTCCCATACATTAGAGATAGCTCCGATTTGAAAAGCGTAGGCATCGACCGCCTACATTTTTAATTTTTATGACATTTCGTCAAATTGGATTTGCAATATTCAGTATAACAGAGCCATAGTCTCCCATTGTTTTCAGTGTCACGATTTGCAGAACTCTGATTTCAGCGGCAATATGGCAGCTGAACAGTGTTCATTTTTCTTGAAAATTATTCAAGGCTTTGAAACTCCCTGGAATATCGTTGCTTTTCAAATTCAAGTCCATATATGGGGATCTAGGAGTCATAGTACGAAGGCGTATAAGGGCCAAAAACAAAATATTTTTTAAAATATTAGGAATTGACACTCCAAAGTGACAATTGTCACTTTGAACTGACAATTGTCACTTTGAACTGACAATTGTCACTTTGAAGTGACAATTGTCACTTCGAACTGACAATTGTCACTTTGAAGTGACAATTGTCACTTTGAACTGACAATTGTCACTTCGAACTGACAGTTGTCACTTTGAAGTGACAATTGTCACTTCGAACTGACAATTGTCACTTTGAAGTGACAATTGTCACTCAAAAACGACATTTGATGCCAACTGCTAAAATAATATTGTTATAATGAAAAAATTATATTTTATTCTTGAATGAAAATGACTTCCTTTTCGATAAAAAAACTATTTCAGAAAAACCAATTGAATTCTCGTGGAAAATCTCCTATTTTGTTTAAAAAAAAGAGCACTGTGTCCGTCCGAGACATTTGAGAAAAATCTCCATTCATTTTTCGAAAGGAACTACCCTGTATACAAAATGAGATGTTCATAGGAGAGTAGACCATCAAAAATGAAACAGGTTGAATATTTGGTCAATTTTCAACATAGATATAGGAAAAAGTATTGAAAAAACTTTTATAGATTGTGCATGTCGAATAACCTCAAAATCAATTGAAATTTTACATGATGGCCAGTAAGGCAACAAGTTAAAAAAAACTTTGAAGATGGCAGAATTTCGAAAACAGTTAGAATCCAATACTATGGCTTATGTGCAGTTCCAAGCATTTAATCAAAAATATCTAAAACCACCTTTTTTTCTATATTCTCTGATCGATTTATAAATATCCTATTTTTCTTTCAAATAACTCGAATTAAATAGAGTAAGTTGTTTAATACCAATAGATGAGCTATTTAATTTTTTTCGCAATTTTATTGATAGAACCATCTGGAAATGGGTTTTCATCCCGCCGCTCGCTGTTGCATGTTGAATAACTAAATCAAAATTCAACTTCCAAGTGACAATTGTCAATTCGAAAGTGACAATTGTCCTTCAAGTGACAATTGTCAGTTCAAAGTGACAATTGTCAGTTCGAAGTGACAATTGTCACTTCAAAGTGACAATTGTCAGTTCGAAGTGACAATTGTCAGTTCGAAGTGACAATTGTCAGTTCAAAGTGACAATTGTCACTTCAAAGTGACAATTGTCAGTTCGAAGTGACAATTGTCACTTTGAAGTGACAATTCCTAATATTTTAAAAAATATTTTGTTGTTGGCCCTTATACGCCTTCGTATCATAGTTATATATTTTGAATTTTGATAATTTGTTATTCATAGATCGTTTCCAATTGTGGAGGTGTATTGGGAAAGTAAATAAAATATTCATTTCCAGCAGCAATATTATGTACATTTCAATTATTGATGGTGAAAAATATATAGAAATAAATAGGAAAAGAGCCCCTAAAAGTATACACTTGAGCGGGTATATCAATAAATATGTGTGTTACTTGTGTGTATGTATGTTGTAGAATGGAGTGTGCGAATGTTAATGTTTACAGAATTGGTTACAGACAGATGTACATATACGTTTTATATATATCTTTGGTGTATTAGTTATTTGAAGATTGAAATGTGTAACAAGTTAAATATTGTGGACCGCCTTGCTAGTTTCAAATTTATGTATGTTTCAAGCAAAGGTTTTTACGAAATTGTAAATTTGAATGAACGCCAGAATTTTTTGTTTGATTAGGATAAAAATTCAAACTTCCCAGCCGATAATAATTGCAAATCATATAATGTTTCCTTCTGTAAATCACTACAACAATTAAAAAAAATCCCAACTTATATTAGTCTATTAACAAATGTACAAGAGTTTCTGCTGGATTTTCAACTATTTTGTGAATGTTTTCTCGCTTCACATAAAAATCCAGTTTTAAACTTTAAAAAAAAAAAAAACAATGTTGTGAATACTTCAAATTGAAGCAGATAACATGTTGTATGCTTTCACGCTTAGGTAGTCAAAACATCTTTGGGCGATGGTTTTCTTGTTTTTGGGATGACAGATGCGTTGTTTCTGAAAGAATACTTGTCTTATATCAAAAGTGTTTGTGTTCGTGAATAGATATTCAGTAGGGTAAGTCCGGGATAATTTATAAACTCGTTTCATGATCAATTTTTGTACTGTAGATTAAGAAGGTGATTTGTTGTGGTGCTGCCCCAGGTTATTATTCCATAGAGTATATGAGATTCTACAAGCGAGTGATATAAATGCCCCCACATGATACGTAGTAGCGATACAAATTTCATGATGTGTGTGGTTTTATCAATATCACTGTTATTTCGCGAATCCATCTCAGCGTGTCTGGAGACGTTGATACTTGATACAAATCTCACATATTTGTATCGCGACTTGTATTTCGACATGTAACGATACCAATCTTATCGTCTGTGGGGGCCTCAAGATTCATTTGATTAATTTCGAGTAATTGGGAGATATGTTTGAATTTGTTTAGCATACTCCTCAATTTTTTTTGAATGTGTAAATATTCCATTTTCAGGTGGCCATCAAGATACTTGAGTTGCTGGACAGAAGAGATATCGATGATTTTGCCATTCAGATTGAATGATATGGAGAAAAAGTTTGGTAGGTGCTTGGCATAAGATGTAAAAGGCATATAATGTATTTTGCTATAGTTTACCGTGAGTAATTTACCATTAAACCATCTGAAAATTGAAGTCAAATCTTCTTCAACACACTCAGCCAACTTTCATTCTCATAGAAAATTTTAGTATCATCAAAAAAGCTAGCGATGTCGTTTTTTTTTCAGTGAAAAGAGTTCATTCAGGTATTCATTGGAAAGCAGTGGCCCTAGGACTATTCCTTGCGGTACTCCATATGTCACAATACTATTATTACTGAGTATTTTACCAATACTAGTGAATTGTTCTCTTTCGCTGAGGTAGCTGGTAATGAGTTTCAGGGAAATTCCTCTGAAGCCTATTCTTTCGAGTAAATCAAGTAGCTGGGTGTAGCTAACATAATAATAATAATAATATAATAATAATAATATAATAATAATAATAATAATAATAATAATAATAATAATAATAATAATAATAATAATAATAATAATAATAATAATAATAATAATAATAATAATAATAATAATAATAATAATAATAATTAATAATAATAATAATAATAATAATAATAATAATAATAATAATAATAAATAAGCAGGGTAGGTCAAACAACACCAGCAATGACCTTGGTGAGTGGCGCCACCACTTAACCCAGCCTAGGATGCAAAATCGGACCGGCAGCTTAAGCGCATCCGGGAGGAAAAAAGCAAACACTTCCTCTGGTGTCGGCCGTGTTCCTGCTAGGCTAACCCCTCGCAGGATCATACTCTGGTTCCCAGAAGGAGGAGACAGGGCCCCACAACCGACCTCATCCGGATGGAGGTCAACGGCAAGGTGGTGGGGCCCAAATCGATGGACAGCCTAATGACGACCTACGCAATGGACAACGTTCTGAGTGGACAGACGAAATGAGAGACGGCCTTCTGCGTTGCTATGAGAGTAGCGAGCCCGGCCGAAGGGGATACATGGCGCGAATGCATGCTCTGTGGTGCGTGGCACACCCAGAGTATGCCGCATTTTCCTCACAAAATCTGCGGGATTATGTATCTCACCTTCGTAGCCGTGGCTATGTGAGACCGCCTCCTAGGCAGGTTAACGAAGTGGCCGAAGTGGCAGAAGTGCCACGAGTCGAACCAGCCGAAGAGGTGGCAGGTATCAACATTCCACCAACAGAGATTATCAGAACACGCAGGGACTTTCGATCGATGGCATTGTTCATTTTGGACAAAATTTTCGTGCGAGTATCTTGTGATGGTTTTTGTATCTCTAAAATCAAATTGGTTGTTGAATAGTATTTAGAATTTCGTTAAGAAACTGTCTATCCTTTTTTTGAGTATTTTTTCAAGTATTTTTCCGAATTGACGATAGGAGATATCGGTCGATTGTTAGCCCCATCCAGTTTATTTCAATTTAAAAAAACCGGTAGGATTTTTGCCATTTTCAGAGCCTTTATATTCTTTCAAATCTATCAATAAATACAAATATTTTCCTAGATCTGAGGAAGCAATCAAGTTTCCCTTATCCAAAAAAGGTGGGATTTTATGAAAAATTATACCAAGATACCTACATATCTGTGCCTGCCATGGTATTCGAGGATATCCAATACAACATTTGTGAGAATCAACATGGCTTTGTGCCAAAAAATTTCATCAACAAACCTGATTGTTTTCAAAGATGATATTACTCAAACAGTTGACGCAGTTGGCCGAGTAGATATACTGACTTTACAGAGGCGTTCGACAGGGGTAAGTGAAAGATTAGGAGTTTCTTGCAATCTATCACCAGCCGCCATTTTGAAAACTTCAAAAATTATAGGCTCAAGACATTTTGTTAATATTGCTCCAAGATTGTGAAATTCAATACCTGGCTCACTGATAATTATGAACTCTGAAATTCTAAAGAACAAAAGAAGGTGAAAGCTTGAATTTTATCTATGAGCAGAAGATTTGTGTATGTCTCTTCATATTTTTATGATTTCAAATGTATTTTTAGTGCCTTTGCTGTTTCCATATTTATATACATCATAATTTATATTTAATTTTTTTGAATGATACTTATATAATTATATATGTGTTTGTTAACTTGCATATATATAGTGTTTTACCAAAACAAAATTTCTAACATGGATATTTTTTATCTGAAAACCCCATAATTTTCGTTTAGGAGTAGAAAATACCGATAGCCAAGCTTCCTGAGAGCTCTATTGGTTGATACCACTGTCACAAAAATTCATTTCTTCTGAGTTTTGTCACCGCAAACACATTAGGTTCACTTGTAATTGCTTTTTTCGAGAAGGATTCCAATGCTAATTGTTGAATATTTAAAAAATATCAACCATATTCCATGTTTAGAATTTATTAATGCAAACATTTTTATTACAGGATTTTCGCACCCGTACTTTGTCATAATTGTGCGTTTATTGCCAGTTTACTGATCTTAAGCCTTTCCGGACGGACGTATTATATGCTAAGCGCATCTCAACGCTCATTAACTATTTGAATCCTATGCAAATTTTTTACTGAACGACTGAATCACTGGTTGCGATCAAATTGTTTTCTTTCAATAGTCTTTTATGAGAATTAATTTTTTTTTACATGAGAAAATTGTGCATAGTCTAATGTACTTTTCGAAATTATATTCAGAATTTATTTGTTTTTATGTAGCAGGAATGCATAAGGAATATTGTAGACTTTCTGAAATTACTGGAGGCAATTTTAAACAGCTGTTTTGGAAAGAAACGCCTTCTTATTTCCATTGCGAATTGAATTTCGTATTTTTCAAATACCGAAACTTATAATTCCGACTTGGGAGTTCAATGGCAATTATCGACTACAGGCTATAATTGTAAGCGATTTATTTGTTCGGCTGAATATAATGTAATAAAATATAAACATCACAATTTGTAGAATAGTGAGTTTTTTCTCGATGTAGTTAACAGCACAAACAGCCAGGGCCGGATTGAAAGGTGTGGATGCCCTGGGGCAACAAAGGAGTGGAGGCCCCTAATTATTTTTCAAACAAGTTTTTTTTTTTTATTCATTGCGGAACAAATCAAATTATTCCGACACGAGCATATGTAGGTATAATAAAATACAAGAAATAAATTAAATTACAGCGTAAACAAAGGGATTCTTGCGAGCTTTTTTCGACGAAAAATCATTGATGATTTCGGTCAAATCCAGCATCCGGAGAAGATCATTCTCAATGCTGAGAAGCGATAATTTTGATAGGCGGCTTTGTCTCATCGTAATTCGCCTATTTTTTTCATTTTGGAAAATGAGCGCTTTCCAGTGCAATTTGAGATCATCACATTCTCAGTTGGTATATCACAAGAGAGTGAAAATAATTTGACAGATTTTCGAAAACTTGTTGCCAGGCAATAGACAAGAGAGACCAACTGGCTCGAGTGGCTATTGCCAACAAGTTTGAGAAAGAAATCTAGATAATTATTTTCTATATATCGAACTCTCGTGTGGCATTCTTCAGATTATTTTTTGATGTTACGATCATAAACACATTTCCTTGCAAAATTATATAATGTACTAAACCGATGGTTTTGATTCATTTCACACTTTTCATGCGAATTGATGACAGAAGTCAAATTAACAATAAAGGTTGTCAGACAATAAAAACAAAATACCTCAAATTATTCCCGCGACAATTTTCTAGGTAGAATATTCCCACTATTGATTGGCCAAAACGTATATGAATTATTTGAATAGAATGTTTTCATTGGTTTCTAGCAATGTCAAAAAATAATCAGTGTAATTTCAATGTTTGAGAATGTAGCTCTGAAATTTTAGTTTTCAAGAATTTGATAGTAGAACATCTTAGATAGATAGATAGATAGTCCTTTTCAGAAGGATATAAAATTTGTTGCGGAATGTCATCCTTTTCTTAGACTCACACTTTCAGATTTCGGGGATTTCTCTGTTAAAAGCGCGCCACTCAGCGGACACTTGTCAACGCCAATAAATAGGAAAAACAGGTATAGACGGGCAAAGTGTTTCTAGAATCGGCAGAAAAATAGTCAACAGAATTTGAACTTTTGTTTTATTATGGAATGCGCACAGGGCTCTTATAAATAATTTGATGCAGTCATATCCATAAATTGAAATATTATTTTCTTTTGCTTATGATTATTGAATTTCATTGTGTATCTAGATCGCTTGTGTCATTCGAAGAATACATCGACAGAAAATCCTTCATTTAATAAAAAAAAAATATATTTTTTTTTAAATTCAATTGTTCTTGTTTTTACAGCTAATTTCGATACGATATAATATTTTGTATAATAGTATGATGTTTCACTTGGTGATTGTTTCTCGCATATACACATGATTCATCAGATCGAAGATTAATATTAACCATGGATTTTGACAAGAATACGGAACATGTTTTTGAATGTTTAAAACGAAAATTGAGAGGAAAAAGTGGGAGAACTGCTCTTACGTTGTCAGATTCTTTATATATAATTTTGCATATCCTTCGGTATTTGTTAGGAAATTTCACCTAAAAATTTATATTGTGGAGGCCCCTCTCTTGTGGAGGCCCCTGGGCTGCAGCCCCGTTTGCCCCCCTCTTAATTCGGCTCTGCAAACAGCCAAACTCGTGAAGCTGACATTCCGATGATATATATGTATGCTCTTTCATATTCCCTTGGTGCTGCACATCTGAAAATCTTGCGTGAAATACCGGACAAGCTAAAATCAAATGCATGTTCACTGGACAGACGCGCTAAGCGAACCATACTGAGAATAATAACAGTTCTAACCGGCTAGGGAATACATCAAAGGTTAACACGTTAAGCCCCGCTATGAGCGAGAAAAAATCGTACTGTGGGAACCGGAGTTTTTTTATTCAAAAGCCCTCATTTTGTCAATAAAAATGTCAACACCACTGAATTTGTGCAAAAATTGCTAAAAAGTTATGTGTGACGCAGGTTATTTCGTAAGTTATATATTCATGAGCTTGTCGCTTTTGTATTCGAACTGAAAACTTTTCGCGACGAAATTGTGAATCTATAACTCACTGAATAACCTACGTCAACCACATTAATCTATGCATTTTTGTTAAAACGTCGTTATTTAGAAGCTTTTTTCCTGTAAGTTCTGAGCTATCTAGTTCTCCAATGGAGAGACCAACTGAAGATTAACTCATCCACCGTCCTGGAGCTGCATCTTCAATTTATGAATTTTTACAAAGAATTAATGAACTTCGACTGAATTCATAATATCCCACCCCAAAAACCCCGACATACCAATTTTGAATAGAAACGGTCCATAATTACAAAACTCGTCCACCATCTTTTTGAGCCGCCATCTTAAATTCATAAATTCATAATCTCCGACCCCAAAAATCCATACATACCAATTTTGAATAGAATCGAACCATAATTACAAAACTCGTCCGCCATCTTGAATTTATGAATTTTTTACAAAAATTCATAATCGCCGACCCCGAAAACCTCCACAAACCTTTTAATAGAATCGACCAATCACAGTCGTGCCATCTTGATCCGCCATCTTGGGTTTATGAATTTTTGTCATCAATTCATGATCTCCGACCCCAATAACCTCCACATACCAATTTTGAATGGAACCGGACCATAATTACAAAACTCGTCCGCCATCTTGAATTTATGAATTTTGACGAAAAATTCATAAGTTCCGACCCCGAAAACCCCCACATACCGATTTTGAATAGAATCGGATCATAATCACAGTGATCGTCCGCCATCTTGGATCCGCCATTTTGATTTAATGAATTTTGAAATTTTGGCAAAAAATCCATAATTTTCGTCCCGAAAACACCCACATACCAATTTTGAATTGAATCGGACCATAATTACAAAACTCGTTCGCCATCTTGAAATTATGAAAATTCATAATCTACGACCCCGAAAACCTCCACAAACCAATTTTGAATAGAATCGGGCCATAGTCACAGAGATCGTCGGCCATCTTGAATCCGCCATCTTGAATTTATAAATTTTTGTCACCAATTCATGATCTCCGACCGCAAAAACCTCCACATACCAATTTTGAATTGAATCGGACCATAATTACAAAACTCATCCGCCATCTTAAATTTATGAATTTTGACAAAAAAATCATGATCTACGACCCCAAAAACCCTCACATTCCAATTCTAAATAGAATCGAATCATAGTCACAGAGATTGTCGGCCATCTTGGAGCCGCCATTTTGATTTTATGAAATATTACAGAAAATTCATGATTTTGGACCCCAAAAACCCCCACATACCAGTTTAGAATCAAATCGGTCCATAAACACAAATCTCGTCTGCCATCTTGGAGCCGCTATTTTGTTTTCATCTCCATGATGTATTGTCACGGAAACTATGAACACCTTCCAAATTTCACGTTGATCAGACAACTAGAAAGGGGTCAATTTTAACTTGTAAGATTTGATTACACACATCGGGACAGGTGAAGAAACTAAATAAAAGCTTGTAAAACAACCATTTCGATGGCGTATCTCTAATGTGTAAGTGTTTCTCGTTTTTCTTAAACTCACAATGCTACAAAATTATTTAGTTGTTACGATAATTGTACACTCAATCAATGACTGTTATTTCTGTTGATAAATGATTATTTGCTGAAATAATATTAATAATAAAAAAGGTACTTGTTATTTTCAAGTAATATACATAGAAGTTATTTTATTTGAATAGAAAAAAAAACAGATTTCTGAAAATAAAGGAAGAAGTTCATTTTCTTTAGAGAAAACAGTAGCATCACTACGAAAATGTTCTTCAATAATGCAATTAAACACAAAAATTGATGTAACTTTTTTGTATATTGAAATTTTCCCAAGCCGCAAACAGTGATGTACTCTTGGGACCGGGCGTTTTTATTTGCCATAACGTAAACATTGGAGCGTGTAGTTACATAGCACCCATCCGGTCTGAAACTAAATGTTGCTGTGTGTCATTACCCTGATACCTCACGGTCCCAGGGGTAAATTGAAGTGGGGCATCACAGGGTGACGTTCCGGTTTCCATGACCTAGTCTTACGGAGTGCGTTCCACTAAGCGCTCACAATGATCAAAATATACCTTCAGCCGTTCCACATGACGACCACGGTCGTTATGGTCGTGGCGAAAACGTCACTTATGACGTCATTAATTTCGCTCACGCCGAGCCCACAACGACCCATCTCAAGAGGTGGGTCGACGTGAGCGTTTTGAGAAACTGAAAGCTTTTTTGAATAAGGCATGACACACTCGACGTACAGCTCTTACAGCAGTAGCTCGTCCTACGTTAAATCTGTCACAGACTGATCTATGAAAAAAAGGGTTTAATTTTATACTTGTGAATTATGGTACCTACATAACACTAAAATAGTTAATTTAAAAAAAAATTGACCTATAAGAATCTGTTGTGGCCATCATCAATTGATGACAAGAAGGAATTGTAGGACATTCGGGAGCACGTCGAACTAAATCTTCTTGTATCAGCTCATGTAAATAATTGAATGTACATCTTGAAAGTCTAAAGAGATCAATAAAGAACTATATGAGTAAAATTTTCAAAATCTACAGTGTATTAAGTGACAAAAAATAATTTACCTGAAATGACTTTTAAATTCTTCATCTGAATAACGAGTAATTACATTATCGTAATCAATAAGATTTCGCTTTTCACGATTATATTTTTGTACAATTGTATTCCATTCTTCATCTGAGCTGGACGAACTAGTACTTTGTGTAGCATTATTTCGACGCACCAACAAATTTCCGGCTGTCGCCGTAAAAGGCATTTTTATTATATACGAACATAAATTAGTTAAATACTCCTATGAAATTAAATTGTATATGTATTTTTTTTTAATAAATCTAGTTAACCAATAATGAATGAAACTTAATGATACCACTTACAAATTGTAACATAACCTCATCAACCTTTTGTTTTGTTTTTTTAGACGCGCCATTTGTACCTATTATTTAAATGAACGCACAAAACGCTCCAAAATCCAATCCACTTGAGTTTATGACTGTGACGCCCAGAACCAAGTGGAACGGCGAAACCGTGGTCACAGTTTAGAGCTAAAGAAGCAGTTAGCTCACTTGGCCCAAATGCATGTTCCAAGGTAACATCCACTCCAGGGAAAGAATTCAGGATGCGCAGAAGACTGTACGCGATTATCGCTCTTCGAAGTATACGAAAAATGTCAGTATTAGTAACACAGTAACACGCGGTATGCGCAGTGTACAAACGGGAACATAAAGATCAAAGTGCCGACGCCAAGTGAGCTAACTGCTTCTTTAGCTATAAACTGTGCCGTGGTCGTGAGCGTGATCGTTGTGAGTGCTTAGTGGAACGCACTCACGATCAGCTGCAGATTTTTGTGTTGCCGACAATAATTCACCCTCCGAATTCGAGTTCGGAGGGTGAACTAGTACCCGTCGTCATTCTGAAGTGCGCGCAGTATAGTCGGAATATAACGATCAGACTAGCAGTCGTAATGTCTGTCAGTTCAGGAGTGTGGATTCCGAGTGGGAATTAGTGTTGGGAGCTAGTGTTTTGGACCGACAGCGTGTGGAAACCTAGTGTCTCGTGGAATAGCTGCCAATACAATTTTTGTCAGGCCCCGAATGTTAATTTTTTTTCCAAAGAGTTTTTGATCATCAAAGGATCAAAATCTAACTGGTTAGTCGTGAATCAACCCCAATCCACGACAATATTATAGGGGGTGGTGTGTGAGACTCTGTATGACAAGGGAGAAGAGTAGAAATTGACAAATATAAATATATATATACAGGGTGTAACTGAATAAGTGTAAAACATTTAAGGAGGTGATTCCTCATCGAAAAAAAGATAGGATCTTTCATATAAAGAAACTTCATTGGAGCATCCCTTGTTAAGATACAGCCCCTTAAAGGGGGTACATAAAATTTGTATAACAATTTTTTCACAAGCACTGAAAAAGTTACAATATTGAAATTAACCTGACGTTTTGTACTACCAAAAAGACACTTAGCCAGTAATTTATTTGGTTTACCCCATGGTTGTAAGGGGTGAAAAACGCAACCCCTAAAATTTATTTCCAATGTAACTTTTTGTCTTATCATTTGTTTATCATTTAAAAATTTATTTCCGATAGCCTGTTTCATTCTAAACAAAAAATGTCTCTTGGGTTTTTTGCCCAAAATAAACCAGTAAGCAGCAAAACATTATTTTACGAACAACTACAGAGATACATCGTCATAAATGCGAACTGGATTTATTGTTATTTTGTAGTTAGTACCTGCATTAAACGATTGAAGGGTAATAAACAAAACTAAGTTATTAATAACAAAACACACAACATGTAGAAATCATAGTGAATGTTCAATATGTCTACCTTCAAACATTACGCATGCGTCTAGACGTCGGCGCATTGAGCCACGTATTCGCTCAAATATTCCTGGAGTCTCTCTGATTACCCTGCACGCATCGATGATGCGGTTTCTTAAGTCCTCTACATCGCGAACAGGAGTACGATATACCAAATGCTGTGAATGGCCCCAATAAAGGGTCGCCTATCCACTGATTTGCATATGTTTCAGTTAAATGCTGACGTGCTACTTGACTAAAATGGGCGGGAGCCCCATCATGCATAAAAAACATATCCCTTCTGACGCCCAAAGGAACTTCCTCCAGCAGTACTGGATGCACTTCTCTTAAAAATTGAACGTATGCCTCACCATTTAATCGAGGAGGTAGAAAATGAGGCCCAATTGAATCATCCCCAATAACTCCGAGCCACACGTTAAGAGAAAACTGTTCTTGATGGCTAGTTTCGACAATAGCGTGAGGGTTTTCATCAGCCCATATGTGGTAATTATGAAAATTAATAATCTTGTCCCGAGAAAAACTACATTCGTCTGTGAATTCTATCGTCTTCAGAAAGTCACAATTTCTTCTAATCATTTCCAGCATCCAATTGAAAAATTCAAGACGGTTCGGAAAGTCTCGCGGTAACAGTGCCTGTACTCGTTGCAGATGGTAAGGGTATAAGAGTTGTTCCTTTAAAATTCGAAATACCGTCATATGATCAACATTTAGCTGGAAAGCAATCTTTCTAGTACTGGTAGTAGGTTGTTCTTCAATCAAATTAAGTACTGCTTCCTCAAGCTGTGGTGTTCGTATTTCTCGATGGCGACCACAATCCTGCGTTCTTTTGTCGAATGAACCATATTCTCGTAATCGTTGATGAAGTCGAGCAAATATTCTATGTGAAGGATGCTGCCGTTGAGGATACATTTCAGCATATCTTCTAGAAGCTTCTAACCCATTCCCCTGCGACAGACCGTAAACGTAATGCATATCAGCCATTTCCTCATTTGTGTATGCCATTTTATTAACAAGTGAATTATTAAAGTAACAAATTAAGAACAGAACAACAACACACAATTAGTATTAATTCAATTTCGAAAATTCCCAAACTGACAGCGTCATACCAATTTAATTGTCACTATCGCTAATAGCGACCTACTAGATAGATCAGTTTCGTATTTTCGCATTTATGACGATGTATCTCTGTAGTTGTTCGTAAAATAATGTTTTGCTGCTTACTGGTTTATTTTGGGCAAAAAACCCAGGGGACATTTTTTGTTTAGAATGAAACAGGTAAACAAATAAGAAGACAAAAAGTTACATTGGAAATAAATTTTAGGGGTTGCGTTTTTCACCCCTTACAACCATGGGGTAAACCAAATAAATTACTGGCTAAGTGTCTTTTTGGTAGTACAAAACGTCAGGTTAATTTCAATATTGTAACTTTTTCAGTGCTTGTGAAAAAAATTGTTATACAAATTTTATGTACCCCCTTTAAGGGGCTGTATCTTAACAAGGGATGCTCCAATGAAGTTTCTTTATATGAAAGATCCTATCTTTTTTTCGATGAGGAATCACCTCCTTAAATGTTTTACACTTATTCAGTTACACCCTGTATAT
Organism: Gonioctena quinquepunctata; assembly: GCA_018342105.1. Taxonomy (NCBI): domain Eukaryota; kingdom Metazoa; phylum Arthropoda; class Insecta; order Coleoptera; family Chrysomelidae; genus Gonioctena; species Gonioctena quinquepunctata. The sequence continues at coordinate 1,384,562 of JAFIRS010000039.1, read as the reverse complement.
ATATATATATATATATATTTATATATATATATATATTATGTTATGAAAAACCAGTTAGATATTTTAAAAAGCAAAAACCCATAAAAAGAATAATTAATAAATAGCTATTAGTTTCAAGAGATTGTTTTTACATAATTTTAGGAATTCTATTTCCTTTATTAAGCCTCTGTATAATATGAATAGATAGAAATATCCAAATTATATAACACAATCAATTTCATACACTGTCAGAATGATTACAACCAATAATTCTTCACAAGACAACAAAAAGTCTAGATTTACAAAATGTTCCTGAATAAAATGTGATCTACAAATTTATAAATTTGAAACATACAGTATATGAAATTGTAGCTAACTTAAAGTAGCCAATGGTAGAACAGCAAACTTCTTGATGACAATAGCCAATCAGGGAACAGATGGTCACATGTAGAATTTGAAATTGTAAGAGAATAAGAGCGGGAAAGTTCAGGAATTATTACTGAAATTTGTACATAGTTAATAAGAATGGAAAAATAGTTTTATGTATAAGTTATGACACATAACCATAAACAGTGAAAATGTGACAATATAGTGCGCGAATTCAAAAATTCGAATCAGAGGGAAGGAACAAAATTTGGTATCCAGGTGACAACAAACAAAGCCACAAGGGAAGATCGAAAATAAATTTAAAAGGAATGCCACGTTATATTTTGGGGGAAAGAAATATTGAATAATTTCCATATTATAAGTGGAAACCAAGATTACCTTATTTGTACACCGTATACAAGTATCCCAGGCTGATTGCTGAATTTGTATGGTCCTTTTCTATTTGGTATTGGAGTTCCTGATAGCATTGGAGTGAAAGGGAATCCAAATCCTGGTGTATATTTCGAACACCGACAGTTCCAGACAGGTATAAACTTTCATAGTGCACATCACGTCCTGAACAATTTCACTAATAACGCATATCACACCAGAAGAACTTTATTTCACTTTATTTTGAACTATTAAGGAAAATTTCACTTTCAAGGTAAAAGTGAGGTTGTGTCTATCTATCCATGACTTGTTTCTCATGATTATCCATGAATATTTGTAAATTCACCTTAGAATAAGTTATTTTTCGTAGGCCAGGTAAAATTAAGTTTTCCTGAATAAAGGAAATAATTGCTTTTTGATACTATCCCGTTTCTTTTCCACAATTATCAACAAGCGTATTTATAAACACTGAATAGAAATTGACAAGCAGTGGCTAGTGGCTCAATTGCCTGGACCGGCTATCTGAGATAAGAGGCGTACCAACTGTGCGTAGCTGTGGTAAGGAAGTGATAACAATTGGCAGCAACGTGACGAGAGAACAGTGACGTAGCTAGCAATTATTATTACATTGCAAAATATATTATACAGGGCACAAATAATTATCTATATCATAACAATTTGGCTCACAAAGAAAAGCGGAAATTATTAGCTATCTTCATTCTATAACAACAATTTATATTTGCAAATTATCATTACATAACAATTTAGCGCCCAACGCGGTGCAAAAATATATTAATAATAATAATAAAAACAGAATTCTTTATTTATACAATTCATTGTTACATAACAATATATATAGTGCTCGTCTAAAGTCCGTTCTCCCCCTAATAATTTTTGAACCATCTGGTATATCGCAACGAAATTTGGAGGGATTAAATAGGAGATAAAAACCTAATTTCTCATGAGAAAATCACAGCTAAAAGTTCTGAAATGGCGGCTGAGCACCATCTTCAATATTTTTTTTAAATGGAACACCCCGTATATTATTTCATTTTCGAAATCTCCGCATAATTCTCAACAGTTTTCTCGAATACACTTCACCCCTACATTCCATTGTTTTCGTAATATCAACGTTTGAAAAGTGACATTCCGGTTTAAAGTGAAGTATGGATTTTGGTCACTTCCGGTAAAATATTTTGCTAACTAAACGTTGTTATTAATCTGTAGTTAAATCTCTTAATGAATTCGACTAATAAGAGGCGTAAAGAGAGTTTATTAAGGATAAACAGTACCGCTTACCGGAAAATCTCGAAGCCTACCAATGTGTTCTGTAAATTCACAATCAAAACAAATTAGTTAGCTAAAAAATTATAATTTATTTTTGAATAACACTTTTATTTAACCCCAACAATTATTTCATCAAGTGTTCAATGTGGCCCCCTCCTAAATCTTGACAATAAAGTGCCCTATTACAGTGCTGTGCCGAGCACTGACGAAAAGTGCTTCGAACACTAAGCACTCTTGAAAAGTGCTCCGGAATCTCGAGCACTAAGCGCTCTTATTTACAAAATGCTCGCGATTACTAAGCACTTTCAAAAAGTAATTCGACATGGCGAGCACTAAGCACTTTTCAAAAGGATGATACTGTTATACACTTGAATTACTTCTTGACATGGTTTTTGTATGTTTTGTAGATTAATCACGTCAAATTCAATCCAAAACATCAACAAAACGGCGTATGATGTTGAACGCAATGCTTCGCCTATGATTCATTATTTATAAGTGTGGCATCAAATGAACTAATGTGGTGGAGGTGGAATGAACTCGCATGATTATTATTAATATCATTTTATATAAACATGACGTCAATTCTCTAACAAACTAAATGTCACACATCAATCGAATAAAGTAGAAGTTTGTTTTGTTTTGAAAATCTTTCTGTAATACGATAATTCCTCTCTGACTATCTGTGATTTTTTTCATTACCTTCACCTTGAATGTGTTGGTCGGATATAGATGTTTTGTCAACTTGATATGGTATATCCTTCGAAAGGTTTTTCAGTGATCTTCTACACCTGACCAATTAACTCGAAGTGAAGGCAATAAAAAAAACACAGAAATTCACCAAGGAAATATTGAATTTGAGGAAGATCTCCAAAACAAAATAATTTTTGTTATTTTCTTTCATACATATCTTTTGAATGGCCCTCTGAATCGAACTCAATGTCAACTACTAACAAGCCATACAAAGTGAATGAAATTCTGTCAGAAGAACATACAGAAATGGTCAACTTTCCGACACGCCCTGTAAATTTTTCTTGAATATCTTGTTTTCATAAACCAACCTGAAGCAAATCTAGTCAGATATTGAATCCTGAAATCAGAATTATATTTCGAGTCAAGAATTCGTTTATTTATTTTTTGACTAAACCCTCAACAAATAAAATTTTCTCTTGTAAAGGATTAATATTTAATATCACTCACTCATTTAAGAGAATGAGAACCATATTCGTTGTTCAATACCCTGTGTTTCTGAAAGTAGACAAAGGATTGAGTTGTGTCAATGGATATTATTGTTCAAGAAGTCGACAACTGCATCATAACAAAAATTTGGGAAATTTCTCAGTAGCCCAATTCTCCATGAGTCGCCTTGACCTTCACTTTTCAATGCAGCGATAAAATATTATTTCATAGAACTAACCTATCTATACTGCGTACTGCGCCGAGTCCTGACACTCCGCAACATTCAAAACGAGACTGTGATCTGTAGAAGATGCATATGGAAGCGATCAAGAGTTCGTCTTGAGTGGGGGTGCTACGCTACCGGCCACGTTTTCATGTTTCGACAAGTAGTAATTGCGAAAGGCTTAGTGCTTAGTAATCCCGAAAAGTGCTCCCGAGCACTGCAGTGCTCGGGAGCACTTAAGTGCTTGGGAGCACTTTTGGGATTACTAAGCACTAAGCCTTTTCGTAAAATGATCGAAGCACTAAGCACCGGTTCAAAAAAGTGCTCGGGAGCACAGTGCTTACGAGCACAAAAGTGCTCTAAGTGCTTTCACGAGCACTAAGCACAGTGCTTTGGGACAGCTCTGCCCTATTATAAATAGCTTCTCTCACGTTGATGAAAGTCTGTTCATCTATTTATTCACATGTATCTATTATTCTGCGTTCCAACTCTTCCATTGTTTGGCATTCAGTGGCGTAGATTTTTTACTCCAGATACCCCAAAGGAAAAAATCTAGAGGTGTAAGATCCGGAGATCTTGGTGACCATTCTGTTCTTTCCCTGTGACCTATCTATCGCCCAGGGAAGTTTTTATCGAGGAACTCTCTAGCCATGCGATCGAAATGGGGAGGTGCTCCATCCTGCTGAAATATGATTTCACGATTTTCGAACTCTTCCTTATTGTTTAACTCAATTTGTCTTATTCGAGGTTCAATTTCAGTTTCTAAAAGATTTCTGTGAAGAACTCCAGTAAGATTGCCTCTGATGAAAATCGGTCCAACAACGCGATTGCCCAAAATCCCCGCCCGAACATTCACCTTTTTAGGAAACTGGGGATGCCCTCTCTAGAAATATGCGGATTAGTATCGCTCCAGTATCGTACATTCTGTTTGTTGACTTTTCTATTTAGAAGAAACGTGCATTCGTCTGCGAAACATACACGTTTTAGGAAGCCTCGTTCGCCTTCAATTGTTCTTGTTAACCACTCACAAAATTCAACCCTCCGGTCTGGATCATACTCCTTGAGAGCATATAGGATTTTCATTTCATAGGGATGAAACTTTTCTTTTTTTGGGACTCTTTGGACACTTTTTGAACTAACTCCACAGGATTCAGCAACTGCAGACGTTGACTGAGTCGGATTGATTACCATTTCAGCAACAATTCCTACTTTTTTTTCTTTTGAAAGAGGCGATCTTCCTGATCTTGGAGCATCTTTCAGCGTACCAGTTGCTTGGAGCTTATTTAAAAGTTTGCGCAAATATGACCTCGAAATAGGATTCCCGGGAAATCTATCATCAAACATCTGGACTGCTAGATGATAATTTCTTCCAGCTTCTCCAAATATCAAAACTGCATCAAATTTATCGTCTGAACTACGAGCCATGATCATACTTTTCATTAAAGGATGTAGGCGCTCAACGGACTATTTGACAGTTTGACACTAGACAAGATGTTACCACGACAACGATTTTTTCCAATGCAAACTTGATTGAAAGCAACATTAGTGTTTTTGGTTGGGTTTGAAATGACCAAAATGTCACTTTTCAAACGTTCATATTTCGAAAACAACTGAATTCAGGAGTGAAGTGCATTTGAGAAAATAATATACGGGGTATTCTATTTGAAAAAATTATTGAAGATGGCGCTCAGCCGCTATTTCGAATCTTTCAGCTGTTTTCATGCAAAAGTAGGTTTTTATCTCCTATTCAAGCCCTCCATATTTTGTTGCGATATACCAGGTGGTTCAAAAATTAGTAGGGGGGGAACGGACTTTGGACGAGCACTGTATATATTAAACGAACCAAATTAACTTTCTACGGCCACTCTAGCTTCCATGCCTTTACTTCCGATGTGCCACTAGCTCAATCTATTGGGTAGCTGTGATTTATTTTGATTTTTTCCAGAAAGTATTGTCATTATTATTTTTGCCTGATTGTATTACACTGAACCTTCCAGAAGTTGAAATAGACTAGGTACCCTTCAGGACCACACTTACACTTGAAATCTTCAAATAACATTGAACCAATTATAAAGTTATAATAATTATAAATTCAGGACTCAATATTTCTGAAATATCATGAGAATATCGATACTACTACTATACCATTGATTCACCCCGGAAAATAATTTATATAACCGTCTAATACAATTCATGTAATTTATGTGAGCATTATTTAATTTTCAGCACGAATTGCCATGCCATATTTCTCCACAAAGAGCGTCATACAATCCTGCAAATTTCCGATAGAACGTTGTTGAAAGTTTGAATTGACCTTTCAGCAATTTTGGGCAGATTTCAACGACTTATGGCCGAGAAATCAGAACAGAAACTTCGGAGAGAACGGCCTTCACACAATGTGAATGAAAAATTCATCATTCTTATTATAATCACATTACTTGCATTACTCACTTGTGGTGCATGTGACTTGAAAGACGTTTCCCATTTAATAAATAACACAGAAGGACGTGATTTTTAACCGACGAAACCAAAAAAGAGGAGGTTCTCTAGTCGACGCGTATATATTTTTTTTTAACATGTTTTTTTATGTATGATCACGCATAACTTTTAACTGAGACGTCCGATTCCGATGATTCTTTCCTCAGGGGATAGGGTGTACTTTAAAGTTGGTCCTATTTGAATTTCAAAAATGAAATCCAGCCCTCAGGGTAGCAAAATGGAGCATATTGATCACTCACCCTCTGAATTCTGGTCCGTTAACCGATTCTATCAGGCATAACTTTGTACTGGAATCTTTGATTTGGATGCTTCTTTTTTTATCAGATAGGGTATACCTCATAGTTGATCATATTTCAATTTGAAATGAAATGATCCACCCCTATGGGTAGAAAAATGGAGGATGATTGATTTTTCACTTGTGAACAGTGGCACACATATGTAGTTGACATTGACAGATCCTCCTACATCCGTCACAATAATAATTAGATTCTATGAAAGGATGGAATCATATACAAAGTGATGAAATCAACTAACCAGAACTTTCAAAAATAATTTATATTATATAACAATAAATAGTTAAAGTAGATAATCATATTATTCAACAGTCAATAGTTGAAGTGAGCTAGGTAAGTAAGTATTTTGGAAGTGATAAAAAATTAAGTAGGTAGTAATTAGATTTCAGCCAACATAACACGCATACCTTTCTAGAGAGTAGTTCGATTTCGATGATTATTTTTTTTTCAATGGATATGGTGTACTTCAAAGTTGGTCCCATCTCAAATTGGAAAAAAATGCCACCCCTAAGGGTAGCAAAATGGAGGATATCGATCGTTAACCCTCTGAATTTTGGCCCATTAACGATCATTCACCCTCTGAATTTTGGTCCATTAACCGTTTCTATCAGGCATAACTTTGTACTTGGTTATTCGATTTGGATGATTCTTTTTTAGCCATATAAAATTGAAAAATAATAACTTTTTAACAAAAAATTTAACCGATGAAATACGGAACTGAAAAGTAAAAAATTAAATAAACCTTTTTAGTCTCAATAACTGAGCTACTAAACTAATGTAAGTAACTAATTTTGAGTCGGCGCCAAACAAACAAGCAAAAGATTTGGGTAAGGCGTAAAATGATGGCATCGAGTTGCGCGGTGACATTCTGATAATTGTTTTGAAGTAATTCAATGATCTTCGTTGATTGTTCGTTTGGCGCCGACTCAAAATTTGTTACTCACATTAGTTCAGGAGCTTAGTTATTGAGACCAAGAAGGTTTATTTTATTTTTTAGTTTTCAGTTCCGTATTTCATCGGTTCAATTTTTTGTTAAAAAGTTACATTGTATCACAATAAGTGTGTAATGATTTATCGATTGCTAGTTCATTCCTACAATATATACGTTTATATTATTATGTGTACGTGTGGGTGAGTGGGTGTGTGTGTGTGTGTAAACGTGAATAATTTCTTCTTTAGCATACCCTCTATGAATCTAATATTTGTTCCTTTGATTTTATTATAGTTCAGATTGCAATATGGTACCAACTGAACATTTCATAGTTGACGTGTTTTTAATTGTCTATTTCGATATGTTAACTAATAGCGATTTTAAATTTACAATTTTCTTTATTTCCACTGTTTTCAATTGTCCGTTTCAATATGGCAAGTCTAAGCGATTTTCTATTCACATAAGATTTTATCGTTTATTTTTTGAGGTGCTCTAATTAAATATTTTTGGAATTCTACATGCTATTATCGTTTAATTCTTACAATAAGATAAAAAAAAGTTTCAATCCACGTCTGTTGCTAGATTCGATTTCAGAAAGATATCAGTGGGTTCACATAACAATCAATTATTAATATTCAGAGCAGATAATTCCATATTAATGTGACCTACTTTACGATGGATTTTTTTTATATAAGTTAAATGTGAGAAAACATATGTAAATCCTCTAGATACAGTATATTGACATCAATAGACGGTTGTGAAATTGCAGGACTCTCATCGCAAATCAAACAATGGCGTTCTTCTGAGAAAATACTGGCATTTTATGCAACCGTATTGTATATTATGGGAGATTTATTTTTCTGACTGGTAGTAATGCTATTTTTATTAACTGAAACCTTTTAACTTTCGGAAAGACAACTAATAAAAATGAAAAACTCTATCGACAGCATAAGTGGTAATTCGAATGGCGATATTTATTTTCATTCGGATTAATGATTCAGAGAGAAAATAAAGCTGACGAAAATAATTCAGCTTGGAGAATTTCAACGTAGAATATGAAAATGGTTCAATTGTTGGTTTATGCGGAATATTGAGGAACTTGGAACATAGGCTTGTCAATCGTATATGTCCTGAAAGATATTTTTGTATTCGATAAAGTAATTATTGCTTTATAGCACGAATGGGATTATCGCATTTCTTTCATAAGAAGTTCTTCAGTTCGTGTTACTTAGATACCATTTGACGTAACCTATCAGTTTTTCTCTTTCTCAAATTGAATATTATAGAATAGCTAATCTGTGAAAAATCAACAATCTTCATCAGTCAGGTCAGAGCGGCGCACATTTTTTTCTGAAGAGTGGCTGTGCTAACTTGGTATTAAGTTAGCGTAGCCACCCCTTAGAAAAAATTGTGCCTCGTTCTTTTGCTTCAGATAATTCAATAACTGCACAACAATTATGTTTTGGTTATTCGACCATTGTTAGGTGAATTTTAGGCTGGAAAAAAATATATTCAAGAAAAGGAAATTTACAATCCATATTTCTCAAAAAAAAATTCTGGAAAATAAAATTTGCTCGACAATTAATTGTGTTTTGGCCATTGTAATTGTAAATTGAGTTCGAGGCTGGAAAAAACAATATTCAAATGAAATACATTTCATAAAAAGGGAATTTCCAATTAATTAGTCGTTCTCAACCATTTTCTTCGCTTGAGGAAATTCAAAACTTGCACAACAATTGTTTTTTTGTCATTCGACAATTTTTAGGCGAGTTTTTGGCTGTAAGAAAAAATGTGCCTCGTTCTTTTGCTTCAGATGATTCAATAACTGCACAACAATTATGTTTTGGGAATTCGACAATTGTTAGGCGAATTTTAGGCAGGAAGAAACTATATTCAACTGATATACAGGGTGTATTTCAAAAAAGAGAATTTACAATTGATTTATCGTTCTCAACATTTTTTTTTTCTGGACGACAGTTGATTGTGTTTTGGTCATTGTAATTGCAAATTGAGTTTGAGGCTGGAAAAAACCATATTCAAACAAAATACAGGGTGCATTTCGAAAAAAAAGGAATTTGTTATTAATTCATTGTTCTCAACCATTTTTCTCGCTTCAGGAAATTCAAAACTTGCTGAACAATTGTGTTTTGGTCATTCGACAATTGTTAAGAGAGTTTTTGGCTGTAAGAAAATATGTTCTACTGATACACAGTGAGCGTTGCTGAAATATAATAAAAATGCTTATATATTCTATGAAATATGTTTTAGTGTGAGTATTTTTATCATGTTGAATGTATTTCAATAATTATTCGACAAATTTTCAAAAAAATTATAATAATAATAAAGCGGCTTCATTTATCATTTCAGTTAAAAACAAAAGAAAGGTACAGAGTAGCAAGGAATAATACACAGAATTAAAAATGTTGAAAGGCGAAGTGTCAGCAAGAGCTGTTTTTCAACTCAACCATGAAGAAAAAAATAAAATAAAAATAAAAACTCTAAATTTATATATAATATTTGAAATGAAGATAGATCAATGAGTTACATAATTGAACAACAATGGATAAACATTATAGTAGATTCAACAAGAACATCCAAAATTGGGTAGCAGTCATCAACGTCTTAAAGAGAACTGAGTATCTCTTAGTAAAAGTTTCAGCTTTTTTTTGAAATTGGATATCGTGTAATACCTAAAATCATTGGGTAGCTGATTGTACAATTTGGCGGCATTATATGAATAACTTCTGGTAAAGATTGCAGAGGAGTGAGGGGGGATAACAAGTGAGTGTCTATTACGTGTTCTGAGGTTGTTTATAGGCGAAAACATGTTTAGCCTTTCGAACAAATATTTTGGAGCTTTGGCTTCAAGTATTTTGTGTGTGAATGAGAGTATGTGAAGAGTCCGAAGATCGTCCAACCTCAGCCAAGTCTTCCAGTGCAGCACTAATATGGTCAAATTTGCGGATACCGTAGAAGAATCGTATACAAGAGTTTTGTATTCTCTGAAGGCGACTTTGGTCGTATCTAAGGAGGGCAGGTCCATAGATACTATCACAGTAACACAACTTTGACGTAATCAAGGTTTCACATGAGGTGAGCTTCAGGTGCTTAGAAAGTAGATGATTTGGAAATGATTGCCTTAGTACATTGTAAGATGGTTGGTTGGTTGGTTGGTTTAAGGCTGACGAGCCAGAGACAGGGTTGGCACTTAGCTTCCCTTGACACTGCGACCAGCTGGGGTCTATTGTATCACTCTGTCGTCAGTGGTTCCTCATTCAAACAGGTTTGTGCCCCTAACTAGGTCTAGAAGCCCGTTGATAAGGTTCTTCGGACTCATGCCCGTTTCCGGGCCGATCTCTCCAAAGATTCTGTGTCGCCCACCACTTAGGGCGTCACAGTCGAAGATTGGAAGACAAGAGTTAGACCCGAGGCCTCCTCTTGTCTCTTGATGACAAGCCATTCTTCAGTATCTATCCCCATGTCCTGGGTTTTGATGAGCTGAAGAATCTTTTTGGTTTCCATTTTACCAAATGGCTTTGGAATCCACTCTGTTTCAGGGAGTTTCTCAGTAGGTGTTCGACCATCTGCTGATCCCTCCTCGGTTGGGTTTACGGTTTCTGGTGCCGAGTGTGATTCAACTGGAATCTCCTCGACTTCCATACCCGCTATCGGTGTTGGGTCTTCTTCAACTGGAAGTTCCCCAGCATTGTAAGATGCTTGACATAGATGGCTTACGTGTTTTGAGAATCTCAGAGGAGTGTCAATCCATGGTCCCAGATTTTTGCCTTCATTAACTATAGGGATTATATAGTTTCCAATATCCAAAAGCATAACCTGTGACTTCTTAGAATTCAAACGTGAGTTATGAGCTGTGGAGAAGTCATATAAGTTATTCAAATCATTATTCATATAATTTTGAGCAGCGGTGAGATTAAAACTATTGAAAGAAATATAGGGTTAGGTATCATCGGCGTAGTGATGTATTCTTGCATTTCCAATGATTTCAAGGAAATCGGAAATATATATGGAGAAGAGAAGAGGTCCTAAAATGGAACCCTGGGGAATATATGTGATATTCTATAATTTTCACGGACACCAGGAAATATCCATAAAAAGGCGTATATATTCTTTAAAATCTATTTTAGTGCATTTTTGTTATGTTTAATGGATTTCGACAATTATACGATAGATATATATTGATAACAATATTTCTGAAATTCTACTTTTACTCGTAAATTTACCGTAGTGGCAATGCCAACTTCATATCAAGTTAGCATAGTCACCCCCTATTAAAAACTGAAAGCGCGCAAATTTTTTGTATTCACGACAAATTCATGACAATTATTCGACAAATATTGGGGTAGATTTTTGAGCAAGTGGCTTCCCTAACTTTATAGGGGTGAAGAATTCATAACTTCAGAACCATCCCAAGTAGCACAGAGTCATAAAATTAACATAATGACTTCTTATACCGTCTTAAAGACCACGTATTTGTATGTTTTGGAAACAAAAAGTTAATGTGCATTTTATAACATTCAGGCGTTGCTATGACGTCGTGTAGTAGATATAACGAGAGTACAATAAAGAATTTTCGAGATGAAGTTGTACTGTGGTTTGTATGTAAATAAATTGTATGTGTCGTTAAGTAGAACTTAAGAGCTGTTGCTGTGAGGTTATTATGAAAATGAACATATGTGGTTCTAATGAATAGATTTTTGAAACGTTTCTACGAACTTTAGTAGTAATGATTACATTATGTATCTATGGTTAGATTATTTCTGTTGGGTATGTTATTTTTGTTGGATAGGTATATTGTGTTATGTATGTAGAATACTCAGTTCCGTATGAATGATTAAAATGCCAAAACAGAAATCCAATCTGCCTTACAAGAGAACTGGAGCGTATAGAAAAATATAAAGAGGAAGGATGAGTGCCTACCCCAAAATTAACATCTGAAATAATTAATCAGTCTATCGGAACACTGCAAAAAAATTAAGTTCATCCAGTTCCTTCAATTGTTTTCACAACAAGGAAAGACATAAATAATATGTATGTGCACTTCGAGTGATAATTGAAAAATATTTAAATATTCAACATTAACATAACCTCTATTGTAAATGTCAGTTATTTTTAGCGTTTACCATCAGGCGGACCTAGCGAAATGCTTATGCACTCAGTGAATATCTTTTTCTCTTTTGATAGCGTTACGACGATAGTACAACAAAACTTGCTACTCGTGGTCATAGCGACTACATTACAACTTTTTTATGTAAGCTATTGCGATGTCTTTGAGACACTCGTATCATAGTACATACCGGAGTAATTACAACTTTCCGACACTAGAAGGACGGCATCCATGTTTCTCGTTCTATCGATAACATCATTCTGGTAGCCATATTGGAACAAAAATATTTAAAATAAAAAATATGGGACTCTGGGTGTTATATCAATTTAAAAATCATTAGAGATGTGCTAATCAAGTATCTTTCGTAATATGGTCTACATATTTCAATGATTAATGAGAAATATTGATGAAATAAATTTTTTCTGAAGTGAAAATAAATATTTATCTCCCTTCATTTTCGAGGCGCATGAATTTTAAGTGAGTAGAATTGGATTTGCTTGGTCACTAGAGTTTCAGAACAATTCTTATCTTAAAGACACATAAATGAGAATCATTTTTATCTCGATAACTATCATGGTCACAGAGTAACATGAACATGTAAAGGAAGGCTGACTTATATATTATATTGATATTATATAAAATCTTTTGATATGGTATACATATTGTAATACTATATTAGAAAGATTATGACCTTCATGCTTAATGATATAATGACTACACTAAGACCACAGAACGACCCTTTTGCGACTGGCTTATATAAGTCTATATTGGCAAGTCATTACCACTACTTCATAACGTCGATGTGACGTCGCAAGATTGTGCCTTTTTGTCGTATTGGCATACATAGCGACGTCTCAGTATATTACAAGACATAAGTCATGAACTTTTGCGAAAGGTCTAGTAGACGTCTGTACAACCGAATTATGACCTCTGTGTGCTACTTGGAATTCAAGATAACCCAATCAACTTTTTTCCATTGATTCCTCAGACTTTAGTGCCTCTTTTGAGATCAAGCAAACTGGGAGTCAATGTTCCATCGCCCACTACGAGTTTTTGAAAATGACAAATTACAAATGGCAATAAGACGACTTTTTCAAATGCAACAACCCTTATTTTATTGCATCATTGAATGGTATTTTTCAAGAGTAGGCCGGTGTCATTTGATTTGACACATCCGTGTACTTTCAATTACTGTACATGTCTTATTGTTAATATGGTCTACTGTATTGGCAAATCTGACAGAAATCCTTCATTAGCAATCAGAATCTAGCATGAAAAATATCCAGAACTTCACGGGTATCTTCATTCCAAAAGTTGAGAGATCTGTTTTAACTCACTGGTACTGTGTCTTATACCAAAAAGGAAATTGTTGTTGGTCGGATCAATCAGGAAAATGAGCTGCAAATTCCATTGGTGCTACAGGAAAATATTTATTCAAGCACTAAGTAACGGCAAAAACTGATATTTCACAAAGCAGTATGAACAGAATAATATTGAAACAAGTTCCACCCTCATTATCTGAAGCTACATCAAGAATTGTATGGTAAAGATTTTGCAAATAGAGTTGCGTTTTTTATTCAAATGGATGGCATGATTGACGAAGATTATAATACTTGAAAACAAAATTCTCATTTCTGATAAAGCAATGTTTGAGAACAACGGGTCGATCAACAGACATAATATGCACTATAATGCAATCGAAAATCTTGGTGAAGGACTGTTGATGACCAAAAGCGATGGTGGCTTGATGTTTGGGGAGTGCTTATTGGAAATCGCATTATTGGTCCATACTTTTTCGACAATGTGCTGAATGGTTAAAGGTATTTACATTTTCTTCGCGAACATCTTCCCAGAATGTCAGAAAACGTAGTTTCTAACATCAGAAGGACCATGTGGTTCCAACACGATGGTGCTCCACTGCATAATAATAGGATAGTGCGAGCATTTTCCGATCAATCATATCCTAATCGTTGGATAGACAGAGGAGGTACTATTCCTTGGCACGCGCGATCCCCAAATCTTAATCCTATTGATTTAGTTTTTTGGGGGTACGTGAGGGAAGGGGTTTTCAGAGATAGTCCAACAACTGCGGATGATATGGAATACAGGATCACGGAAGCATTATGCATCCTCTTGGGTCAACTAAGCACATTGGTGTCTAATGTGTGGGGTGATTTTATTCCATTCGTTATTACCAATTTGAGAGTAACCTCAGTAATTTTAAGAACATTCTAGAAAACAATATTTATTACATATTTCATTTTGACGATATTTTCTTAACAGACTCATTTCGAGAAGAGCAGTTGTAGGAAAAAGTTTGGAAGGACTTTCATGTATTCATTAAAATGCCAATCGGTTGAAAGTCCTCATATTTCAGTAGAGAAAAAGTAAGAGATCTCAGAATGAGATTGGGGTAACTATTTGATTATGGGTCAGTTATTAATCAGTCAGATGAAACCAGTGGTAATTTTTTTAGTATTGAAAATTATATGGTCAGGAATGCAAGATAATTTGCCAAAATATTTCTCAGTTCGATTGTTTTTTCAATTATAATCTCCCTAGAGCATGAATTATTGCCGGAAATTTTTTGAATACATGAATTTTTTGAGAATTATCACGAGTCGCAAAGCGACGGGGGATAATTTTTTTTAAAAATTCATGTACGAGAAAAATTTACCGCAATTAATTCAAGCACTGGGGGGATTCGGTAAAAAAATTATACTGGAATTATATTTAAATAGAAAACATTAAGTGAATATTTATTTTGACGTTATTCACAAATAAATAGAAGGTCGTGTGTAATGGGAGTTTTGGGGGAGCTTTTTTTCTGATTTTCCCCGTTCCCTAGTTAAATAAAATATATAATATCAGATAAACTATTATGTAAAATTAATTGATTTCATACAATTTTCTTACTAGGTTTCAGGGAAATGTTAATATTGACTAAAAATGAAAGTGGATACGTTCGTATTGCGGGAGATATTTTTCATTTTCCCCGTGCCCTAGTAAAATAAAATATATAATATCAGATAAATTTTTAAATAAAATTGATTGTTTTCATACAATTTTCTCACTGGGTTTCAGGGAAATGTCAATATTGATTAAAAATGGAAGTGGATGTTCGTATTGCGTGATATTTTATTTTTATTTTTCCCGAGCCCTAGTAAAATAAAATTTTTAATGTCAGATACATTATTATATAAAAATAATTGATTTCATATAATTTTCTCACTAGGTTTCCGGGAAATGTCAATATTGACTACAAACAAAGGTGATATACAGCAAAAAATATATAACTATACCTATTCATATATTCTTAAATATTTTTCATATTCTTTTAGGTTTAATTCTAAGAAAAATTAATTTTAGCGGTAATAATTTGTTTTTCAAATAATTCAGGAAATCGGGATATTTCATTCTTTATTCTAAATAGAATGTTGTTGGCGTATGTTGCCGATTAAAAAAATATTTTGTAAAGTTAGCCATGGATTTGACAATCAATATTTTATTTGTGACATTATAAGTTCCGCATAACATTGTATACAATCATAGGTTACTAAAAAAGTGATGATGAAATGAACTTTCAATCCTATGAATTGTGTTCCTTTTGCAAAGAATCACAGCACATTAAAATGTACCATAAAAATTTAAAATATCTAACATACCTAGTGGAAGAATCTGGATTAAATCCTGAGCAAAAAAACTTATTTAAAGAGATAGGCAACATTCTGCGTGATATTGTGCCTTCTTCTGGACACAAATCTAATACTCAAAGAAATAAACTGGTGTCTCAGTATTAGTTTTATTTTATGAAACACATGCATATTGTTAAAAAAAAACAGCGGTTCTGTGTTTTATTAACCACTTAGGAAAGAGGAGGTAGAAGTGGAATTTTTGAAGAATTAAAGATAATTTAGAATGTACACCTTGATAAATTGTTGTAATATTTCCAACTATTAAAGTAAGTGAATAAAAAATATTGTCAATATTATTTCAATATTATTTTTGTCTAATTATATGATAGCTGTCATGTGCCGGGAAATTTCCACCCATTAATTTTACGTCTACATATGCTAATGTGGATGAAAAATTTTCAGAAAATTTGCTGGTTACCATAGTAACAATGTCGAAATGAAGCATCTGATTGGTTGAAAATGACTGTTTTCATTATAATGTTATGAAATGACCGGAGAAATTTAGAATGGCACTGCCTCTCTCGAACTATATGATTATCTAGCCTCATAAACATAATGGCCATATCGTTTCCAGAATGTATATAAAATAGTCCATTACTAATAGATACGAAATATCTGCGATGTAATTATTGATAATTTGTTTCCTCTATGCCACGGGATTTCTTCATTGGTCAGGAAATACAATAATTTTATGGTAACTGGTTTGGGAGTTCAAAAACCCATCTAGTTTCTCAGTCATAACAATGATTTTCTGTTACATAGCTAATCGCTCAAGAAAATCTTTTGTAAGCCTCCATTTGTATACCTCAAATGACATTTCATGTCAATAAAATAACTGAATTATTTCACCCTGTTTCTGAACATATGTTTGACTGCAGTCCCAAGTGGCATTTTTACTTGACGGAACGTAGCGACCACGATTCTTGAAAACTTTGAAGTGTTTGACCACAACCACTGCCACGTTATATACACGGTTCTATCACGTGGCGGCTACCAAAATGGGAATCACTTTTTTCGTGTCCGCTACGTTTCTGGATTTTATATCGCCACATTCCTACCACGTTTTGGTCACCTGGCAAAAAAAACGGGGATAAGTAGTGTTGACATGTTGAAAGCTCGACTGACTGTGCTTGTGTAATTGTAATTTTTATGATAAATATTCTTCAATCTTCCATTTTGCCTGATTCATTTCTGACACTCGACTGTGCGCTTCAAAATTACGAAACAAATTCGATATTTCGCAAGCCATGTACTTTTGACAAAAATCCTGAAATAGGTCGAGTTTTATTTTAAAATGCCGATTTTTTTATGTATATTCCAAAGAGGTTATGTCACTGGTTTTGACATGGTGACGTAATCGGTATTTTTTTTTAAATTGGAATATATGTCTTGTGATACTTCATCTGAAAGGCCTTTCAATACTGCATTCAATGATAATAATTATTTGGATTTTATTTTGTACAGGGTGAACAAAAATTAATATTTTATTTCAATAAGAGAATAACTTTATATCCAACAAAATAGAACAGTAAAATAAGATGTTAGAAATGCCATCCACCAGTCTCTTGACAATGAGCAAATCTACGGACACATTCCTCTTGCACATTGCGAATAACTTCCGGAGTAATTCTGTTAATTTCGATCCTAATTCGATTTTTCAACTCATGTAGATTTTGCGGCCTATCTACATAGACCTTCGATTTCAAATAACCTCACAGGGAAAAATCCAGGGGCGTAAGATCTGGAGATCTTGGGGGCCACTCTATCGTTCCGCGTCTACCAATCCACCTCCTAGGTGAGTTAGGATTGTTGGCGTTTGGAAAAATATCGGCAAGGCTAGGTATGAGTTCATTTCTTGAAAATTCCAAGTGATGCTCCCCTGTGAGATTTTCTTCGAAAAAATACGGGCCAATAATCCTGTCGTTTATTATCCCTGCCCAAACATTGACTTTCTGAGGGTATTGAGTATGCCCGTCCATCATCCAGTGAGGATTATCCCTACTCCAATATCTGCAATCCTGACGATTTACTGAACCATTTAGGCAAAACGTAGCCTCATCGGAAAACAGAATTTGTTTTATAAAACGTGGATTGCGGTTACACAAATCCTGCATTATTTCACAGAACTCCACACGGCGATCGGGATCATCATCATTGAGTTGTTGATGTAGCTGTACTTTGTATGGATGGTACTTTTCTGCTTTTAGAATACGTAATACAGAACTTTGGGATATGTCAAGGTCCGCTGCAATTTGTCATGAAGTATTGTGAGGATTATTCTCTACACCCAATAGAACATCAAGTTCCACGTTTTCTTCTATTTTAGGACGTCCAGCATTCGGAATATGTTTGACATGACCAGTTTCTCTAAATTTTTTCTCAATCTTACTGACTGTTGAATGACTGATAGGTCTATTTGGATACTTCGCATACCTCTTGCTGAGTTCTGGTTCTATCTCCGCATCCAATAAAAATTAAAATTTATATGCGTTGGGTTTTACTTTAAGTAGCCATAGTTTACTTTTAGAACCTTTCCACTTAGAATTTGTGTAGAATATTTGTTGATATTTCAACTGACATTTATTTGACACTAACTTGCCTATAATGGCATTAATTTGTGATTGTCTTTTGTTTCCATTTTAGACTAGCAAATAGCTAACTATTAATATTTGGAAAGGATCCATTGGTGTAGTAGAGCACTAACTCACTAGTCTGCCAGGGCAGTCTGAGGGATTAGAGCCTTGGCTCAAAAAAGTAAAATTTTGCATTTTTTAACACGCTTTTATTATCTTCACTTGTAACTAAATAACTCACAATGTAATAAAATCTTGGAAGTAAATATTCACCCACTTCCAATCTCCCGAATAATCTGAAATTTGTCACACATATCAAGGACCGATGAAAACACAAGAACTTAATAATCATAATGTAATAATAATAAAAATATATTTTCCCAAACGCCAACAATCCTAACTCACCAAATGAAAGTATTTGGTTGCAACAAGATGGTGCACCCCCGCACTATGCACGTGATGTTCGCGAGTTTTTGAATAACTGTTTTCCTAGGATGTGGATTGGTAGACGCCGACCGATAGAGTGGCCCCTAAGATCTCCAGATCTTACGCCCCTGGATTTTTTCTTGTGGGGTTATTTGAAATCGAAGGTCTATGTAGATAGGCCGCAAAATATACAAGAGTTGAAAAATCGAATTAGGATCGAAATTAACAGAATTACTCCGGAAGTTATTCGCAATGTGCAAGAGGAATGTGTCCGTAGATTTGCTTATTGTCAAGAGACTGGTGGATGGTATTTCGAACATCTTATTTAACTGTTCTATTTTGTTGGATATAAAGTTATTCTCTTATTAAAATGAAATATTAATTTTTGTTCACCCTGTACAAAAAAAAACAATTAATTATTATCATTGAATGCAGTATTGAGAGGCCTTTCAGATGGGGTATTACAAGACATCTATTCCAATTTAAAAAAATTACCGATTACGCCACCATGTCAAAACCAGTGACATAACCTTTTTAGAATATACAGAAAAAAATCGGCATTTTAAAATAAAAATCGACTTATTTTAGGATTTTTGTTAAAAGTACATGGCTGGCGAAATATCGAATTTGTTCCATAATTTTGACGCGCACTGTATAACATACAGACACGTAAGTATACAGAATTGGGCTGCTTCTAATCGGGATGAAATTAAAACGAAGTTTACTGTGGAATATGGGTGTTTTAGCTCGATTGTGAGCACGCGCCATCTGAATATTCTTCATTTAGGAAAACATTACAATTGTGCAATTAAAACGATTATGTAATTATATCCCTCAATTTGTTTTATCATTCTTGGTTACTTGAAACCAATACTCACGTAATAAATTACCACGTTTGATGCAATACTAATGACGAATAAATTGTTATTGGTTTGTTATTTTCTCTAACAATGGCGACCCAGCATTTTTCTCTTAACATGTCGGCTTTTGGAGAAACTAACTTTGAAGTGGTTCGCACCCAGAATAAGTGTTGGAAGTAGCAGAAAGTGCAAATATACTAGTCTAAAGTTCCTTTCATCGTTAAGTGGCTAGTGGAACTAACTTATTAATTTTTCCACCACTTGAAAATGGCACCCACGTCGCACCACTTCAGAGTTATGACCTCGAAATTGCGGGTACATGTCCATTGTTCAATCACTTACAGACATTTTCGGTAATAAAGCTAATAATATACTAATTTGAGCAGTAAAAAAGGTTATGTAGCAGGTACGTCATTACTGAGTAACGGTTATTTGATAGCGAATTTTGAAATTAATTGTAACTCAGTAGAGAATTAAAAGCAAACTGTGGCAATAACTTATGGAGATAGCAAGAACGTATCAATCATCACCACATATCACAGTCAAGTGCCTGCCACAAGGTTTGATGAAAGTTACTAAAACGTCACCGGAACTATCATACCCTAGTGAAAGTTATTGTGACTTCTATTAAAGTGGTACATGATGGTTACCTCAATGGTTGTTCTCCACTTTGAAAACGTCCAAGGTGATTCTGCTCCGTGGTCATAATGTTTCGGGCACTTAAATTGACACTTACAAGTTATAAAACTTTGGAGTGGCTACCAGAGACGAAAATTACGTGACTACAACCATGCAGATATAAAATGGAGTTATTTTTACTGTATAGTGTTAGACGCAATATCCACCGAATCGAAGTTGCAGTATCAGTATCCGTCACTATGATCCTATAGTTATTCTAATCCC
This sequence comes from Gonioctena quinquepunctata, assembly GCA_018342105.1. Taxonomy (NCBI): domain Eukaryota; kingdom Metazoa; phylum Arthropoda; class Insecta; order Coleoptera; family Chrysomelidae; genus Gonioctena; species Gonioctena quinquepunctata. The sequence continues at coordinate 1,363,836 of JAFIRS010000039.1, read as the reverse complement.
AATTGGAACGGCAATAAAAATAAGAGCACTACGGGGAGTGTTCATATGCACTGCCCGGCAAATAGAAAATTTCTATACTACCAGTGCTTTTACTTTCAAAGCGTTCCTGGAAGTTCAATCATAAAGAAGTGGAAGAGAATTCCTTCTCGAAACTTTTTATGTCGGTCCAATTGGGATTAGAAATACTATACTTGGGACTGGCTAGAAATGCCGGATATTGATCTTTTTTCTGCCTGTCTGTGACAGGAAAATGTTCGTTGGTTATGTCGCCGTTCACTTTTGTTTTTGCCAAAACTACCATAGCATAATACTCTTTTTTTTATCACTTTGGCCAAGTACCCAATTTAAGCATCTTTGCGTAAGGAACGTTCCACTTTGAAAAACGTTACACTCAAATTCGACATTGAAATTTTAATCTCATCGCGTCCAAAGAAAATTCACTTAAAAAAAATTAGGAACATTATTGAAAAAGTTATGCCATCTGTGAATATCACTCTGTAGTTTATCATTAACTCAGAATTGCTTTTTGTGGATGAAAGCGGTTTGTTGGTTGTCGAGTTGTATTACTGTTCTAGCTGAGCTGAAAATAAATAAAAGCAAAAGTTCAGTTGGGAAGAAGATAGAGGAAATTGAACGTATGTGACGATCCTTTTCAACCCAACAAAACTAAAAACAGCTGAGACCTTTGACAGTCATCCAGAATGTCATGGGTAGGAATCTGTGTTCGAAATATTTAATCAAGAAGCAAAACACCCCCATTCAACAAACAACAACACCCACAGATTCTCGCTCAAAGACTTCATCAAGAGATTTTAAATTTATCCCATGGAGTTCAGCGGAACCAATTTCAACTTTCCACTTCGAGAAGTGGTAAACACCCTTTCTTCTCCTTGAAGTCATAAACTTCTCGGTAATTATTCAGCAGCTGCTTCAATTCGTTAGTCTACACATCCCTACGACCCTCCTCATACCAAGTCATTAGAAGTTACGGCAACGTCGCTCATCGACAAAACCAGTGAAAAAAAAGTTATAACGGCAGCTCTCATATTTCCGAATGAGTCAAAATTAATGAAATGATTCGTAATTTTCAGAATATTTTATGACAGGGGAATGCCGAGCACTAAATACTCCTCTTAACTATAGTTCACGATGACACTTTTTCAATCTTCTATTAAAATTGCTAACAGTGGTTTGAGGGTCGTGATTATGAATTGTTTCGTCGATATTCAGCAAAAAATAATAACGGTTTCAACATATTTACATTATATCTAACAGCCAATGCGCAATGAAAGCATTCACCTCAAAACAAGTTTCTTCACGACGCGACGGTACGCTCCAAATAATCCAAAAATGGTTGCCACTTTACTCATAAGATATTTGGGAACAGAAGCTTCATTGAAAAGTCTGTCAAATTGTTAGTATTTTTCGATTTTTTTCCGGACGGTATCCGACACTCTTTCGGTTTTCCTTCGAAAACTACAACTACGCTTTCAGTGAACTTGTCTCCAATTTTTTTCGTTTGACTCCATTCGATGATTTCATTATAGACAATTTCATATTGCTGGCGTGATTTATCAGGCAACAAATTCAAAGTTGCTCATTTTGCAGCTTCTTACATTTCTGGTGGAAGATGGCAATCTGAATCATCAAGTTCAAATTCAACTTCCATTATATTCATATTTGCAGCAATTATAGGAAAGATCATAAAGAAGCTAGACACTATTATTAATTTGTGGTCAATTATTTTTACTTGCCATAGCATCAGATTATTTGATATAATATTGATTCAGAAATCTGCAAACCTTCCAAAAACTTTTTTTTTGTGCTTATTTTTAAATTTTCAGTGGATATTAGTGGAAATACAGAATACCAAAATTTATTACCAATGGCTTTGTTAGCTCAAGTGGCTGGACCGTCTGCCTCCTACTCCAGAGGTCGTAGGTTCGATCCCTATAGAAGTGTTGATTGAAAATTTGTGTTTTTACACGCTTTATATTAGCTTCACTTGTATATTTGTAATCGTATGTTTGTTTGTAACCGACTCTTTTGGGCGCGATTTTGACCCACTGCCAGACGTACGAATGTTTTAAATTTGGCAGGTGTACATAATTCCGGTGATAATGCATTAAGAAATTTTTGTTTGAAAAAAAAACAAAATGGCGGCTCCAATATGGCGTATTGTGATGTGATTATGGTCCGATTCGCTTCAAAATTGGTATCTGAGGGTTTTCGTGGTCACAGATTATGATTCTTTTGTCAAAACTGAAAAATTCAAGATGGCGTATCCAAAATGGAAGACGAGTTTTGTGATTATGGTCCGATTCGCTTCAAAATTGGTATCTGAGGGTTTTCGTGGTCACAGATTATGATTCTTTTGTCAAAAATTGAAAAATTCAAGATGGCGTATCCAAAATGGCGGACGAGTTTTGGGATTATGGTCCGATTCTATTCAAAATTGGTATGTGGGGGTTTTTGGGGTCGGAGATTATGATTATTTTGTCAAAATTGAAGGATTTAGGATGGCGGCTCTAAAATGGTGGACGAGTTTTGTGATTCCATTCAAAATTGGAGGATAATAGTTAAAAAAATTAAATAATAATCATAATAGTTTGAAAAACTGAAAAACACGCTTTAATAGAAAACAAAACTAAAAAGTTGAAAATAAATGATAGTTCAGAAACTGAAGAACATGCTTTAATAGAGAACTAAACTAAAAAGTAGAAAATAATTTTAAATGAGTTTGAAAAAAGAATACAGTGATTAACAACAAATTTATTTCATCGTAAAAAAGCGTGGGGTGCTTTTAAAGATATTTTCATAATGATTCTACTTTCACCAAAATCTGTCCATGAAATAATAACAACAATTGACATCAAGCACCCCACGCTTTTTAACGATGAAATAAATTTGTTGTTAATCACTGTATTCTTATTTCAAACTCATTTAAAATTATTTTCTACTTTTTAGTTTAGTTTTCTATTGAAGCGTTCTCAAGATTTTAAACTATCATTTATTTTATTACAAGCTTCCATTTAACTGGCTTCCTTCGTATGTCATTCTTTCTGGTTCAAAATGTGTAATACATCTTTGGAGCACTTGTTGACATCCAATTGAGCTGAAATTTGGCAGGTGTTTATAAATCCGGTGACAATGCATTATGAAATTTTTGTTAGAGAAAAAAACAAAATGACGGCTTCAAAATAGCGGACAAGTTTTGTAATTATGGTCCGATACGATTCAAAATTGGTATGTGGGGTTTTTCGGGGTCGGAGATTATGAACTTCCTAAATTCAGAAATTCAAGATGACTGCTACAAAATGGCGGAGGAGTCTTGTGATTATGGTCCGATTCTATAAAAAATTTGTATGAGGAGGTTTTCGAAGTCGGAGATTATGAATTTTCTGTCAACATTTATGAAATTGAAATGGTGACTCATGGAGATTCTGGGTTTTGGGGCGGAGATTATGAAATGTTCTTCAAAATTCCTAAATTCAAGATGGCGGCCCCAAGATTGAGGACGAGTTTTGTGATTATGATCCGATTCGATTCAAAATTGGTATGCGGCGGTTTTCTTGTCGAAATTCATGAATTTAAGATGGCGGCCCCAAGATGGAGGATGAGTCTTCTGATTATAGTAATATTTCATTCGAAATTGGTATGTGGGGGTTGACAGGTTCGGAGATAACGATTTTTTTGCCCAAATATATAAATTCAAGATGACGACTCCAGGATGGCGAACGGGTTTTGTGATTATGGTCAAATTATATTCAAAATTGTTGTGTGGGAGTTTTTGGGGTCGAAGATCATGATTTCTTTCAGCTCAAAACTCACAGGAAAAAGACCATGTCATAACGAGGCTCTATTAGAAATGAACAGATAAAGGCGAACTAACTAAAAAGCAAAAAAGAAAATATCTCATGAAAAATCTGTTTAAAGACAACCTTCTAAGTCGTGTACTGAAATGTTCAAAATAAGTCATCGCTGACAATGATTTGATTATTTTTGTTGAATTATTTGGTTTCAAAAAGCTTGTTGCGCAAATTGTAATAACATTAATACTTACCAACCAATCATTGTCAAATGAAATTAATTGGTACCTACTTTCATGAATAGTTTAAAAAATGAAATTCCTTGACAAGTTTTTACTTACCAACCAATCACTGTCCAATCAAATTGATTGGTACCTACTTTTGTGGAACACTTCGCGCGACAAACTTTTTGAAACCAACTAATTCAACAAAAATAATCAAATCATTGTCAGCGATGACTTAAACATATTTTATTTGTTTTAGTATACGGCTTGAATCAAAGCTTGCCTTCAAAAAGGTTTTTCATTAGTTTTTTCACTATCAGTAAGAGTTCTACAGAAAATACTGTATTGTAACGAACCTAGGCCGGACCTGTCGCCTCACACGTTGCCATCGACAGCGATGAGATCATCCCCGGAGATATTCGAGAACCATCCAGTCGCTCTTCCGCGGAAAACAACGGTCAATATTGGAAACAATTGGAACATGCCGTCGCCAACTGCCGGAATTCGAAAGATCGGGAATCCTGTGACGGAGATAAATAGGTAGCCCTCAAGATCGCACGGACAGTCTGAACGAGCCCATACGATCGAGCTATTCAGTGGCGTAGTAATATGAATTGAGTTGTAGATTAAGTGTTAAATAAATTAGTTAAACCAAGTTAAGTTTATTTACGTTACAATTGGTGTCGGAAGTGATATTTTGAAAATAAACAAGTGATCGTGGGGTGGATAGTCAGAAAAATAAATTGATAGACCTTTCTGTACGCCCAAAATAGACAGTGGCCCGGTTTTCGCGAAGTGGACAATTGTGCGTGGGAATATAAACTGATACACTGTTCGCGTGAAACAGAAAATAGACAGTGGCCCGGTTTTCGCGAAGTGGACAATTGTGCGTGGGAATATAAACTGATACACTCTTCGCGTGAAACAGACAATAGACTGGTGGCCCGTGGAAAAGAATTCGCGAAGTGAATTTTTAACAAACTGATAACTTTTCGTGTAAAACAGACTGATACCTCGTCAAAGACAAAATGTGTTCAAGAAAAGTGCGCCTTGCGGATTTGAAGGTAGCGGAATTGAAACAGGAATTGGAGGAAAGGGAACTGGAAACAACAGGTAAAAAGCAAGTACTCCAGGAAAGACTTGCAGAAGGACTTATACAAGAAGGTGAGGACCCGAAACATTTTATTCGAAGTTCCGGAGGTGATTTAAGTTTGGTAATGAATAAACTCGAAGAAACTACTAAATCCGTGAAAGAAGAACTGCAACAAAATTCTAGAAATCTGGAAGAGAAACTTCAGGAAAATTCTAGAAATCTGGAAGAGAAACTTCAGGAAAATTCTAGAAATCTGGAAGAGAAACTTCAGGAAAATTCTATAAATCTGGAAGAGAAGCTTTCTAGAAATCTGGAAGAGAAGCTTCAAGAAAATTCTAGAAATCTGGAAGAGAAGCTTCTAGAAAATTCAAGAAGCCTGGAAGAGAAGTTCCTGGAAAACACAGAAGGCCTAAAAAAATAATTGTGTGGTGTGGCTAATTTTCTAGAAGAAAGAATGGGAACCGTTGAGACAGAAATGGACAAAATAAAGGAAACGATCAGTAAGCTGGAAAAACAAATTAATAGTGCGTCCTCCACAGAGATGGTTAACGAAAATGCAATGCTGGACTTGAGTTTGAACGTGGATAAAGTTCAAGAGGGTATGAAAGATGTCAAGGTCATTTCAGAAATAGGGAAGCTTTCCATGAAGCCGCCTCAGTTCGACGGAAAAACTCCATGGGCAAATTACCGCCGGCAGTTTGAAGCAGCGGCCAAAGCAAACGGATGGAATGCAGGGGAAAGAGCTGTAGCACTGACACTTGCATTACGTGGAGAAGCGACAAATATTCTACAAACTCTCACCGCCCAAGAACAGGAGGACTATGATCAGCTGATTAAACATCTAGAATTACGATATGGCCACGCCCATTTGGAACACGTATACCACTCCCAGCTGAAAAATCGCTGTCAGAAATCGGGCGAATCCTTACAAGAATTTGAAACTGACATTGCACGCTTGGTTCGTCTCGCATATCCAGCCATACCGGAAAATGTAATGGAGCGATTAGCGGTTCAGGCATTCTTGGATGGACTCCGCGACCAAGAAACCAGACAAGCGTTGATATTAGCTCGTCCAACACATCTCGTAGACGCACTGGCACGAGCTTTGAATTCGAAGCAGCAAAACAATGCTGCAAAACCCAAAATTTCGGTTTGGACACGGGCTAAAGTTTAAACGATTGAGGAAGACTCACCGGAGCCTGCTAACTTGGAAGCTGCCATAAGAAAAGTGATGAAGGAAGTGTTGCCTGAGAAAAGACAGATAAGATGCCGGAATTGGCAAAATTGGACATGTGCGTAGCAAATGTCCAACATTCATCGACTCCGATGCAGGAAGACTAAAATAGGTCGACGAGAAGGGGCAATCGTCGGCATGTGTCCGGCAAGCCTCGGTTAACAACGCATATGTCGCTATCCTTCAACGACAGAACAAAGGGTCTTCGTAGACGGTCTCATCAATAACGAGCCTTGCACCATGCTGCTAGATACAGGTGCGACTAGGACAATTCTCGGCCTTCCTTTGCCAGAACACCGGAACGGATTGAACCGACAACTTGGAAGCTACGCACAGCAACAGGGGAGCCAGCTACTGTATATGGCGAGCTACCGATTGAAATAATTTTGGGCAGCACTAAAGTGAAACATCAGGCACTTGTAGCGGACATCGAAGACGATGCAATCATCGGAATGGACATCATGAATTCCAGAGGGTTTGAATTGGATTTCAAAGACGGCGTCCTACGTGTCAACGGAGAAGAGCTGGTGCTTCATGGGAGAAGTGAGGGGTTGATCCGAGTGTTGTTGGCTGAAGATGTAAGCGTACCTGAGAGGGCTGAAACCATTCTGGAGGCTCGCCTGGACGGGAGTACGAGCAGTGGAAACGTGGTGATGTTCGAGCCCAAACTTCATGATGAGAAAATTGGACGAGGGATTGCACTAGGGAAGACCTAGTTGCGTGCTGACAAATTTGTGCCCGTAAGGGTCATGAATGTCAATTATTTTCCAGTGACCTTGAAGAAAGGAACAATATTGGGGCACTGCTCGCCAGTTTCCTCAGTGATCCGGAGTGTACGAGGTACGATTAGCCAACCCAACAACTTGCCCACAGAACTAGAAAAATTAGTTGCCATCTCTTCCAAAGATATAAAACCAGCTCAACAGCCCAAACTAAGAGATTTAGTTAAGAAGTACCAAGACATCTTCGATACCGGACAAGGAAAAGGAGGTCGAACTAATGTGGTCCAGCACAAGATTAATACTGGGGGTGCCCGACCGATCCGGCAATCAGCAAGAAGACTTCCTCTTGCCAAGAAGGAAGAGGCTGACAAAATAGTCAGCGATATGGGAAGAGAAGGAGTTATCGAACCATCTGACAGTCCCTGGTCCTCTCCAGTCGTACTGGTGAAGAAAAAGGATGGATCGACACGCTTTTGTGTAGACTATCGCCAACTTAATAATGTCACGAAGAAGGACAGTTACCCTCTCCCGAGAATAGATGACACCCTAGACACGTTGGCTGGTTCCACGATTTTCTCGACCCTTGATCTGAAGAGTGGATACTGGCAAGTAGAACTGGCTCAGGAAGATCGAGAAAAGACTGCTTTTACCATCGGCTCAGGATTGTGGCAGTTCACCGTTATGCCATTCGGGCTCTGTAATGCTCCCGCCACATTCGAAAGATTGATGGAAACAGTACTGAAGGGACTCTCATGGAACACGTGTCTAGTGTATCTCGACGACATAATTGTGGTCGGCAGATCGTTTGAGGACCACGTGAAAAACTTGGAGGAAGTATTCCTGCGACTGAGGAACTCCGGATTGAAACTGAGCCCTAAGAAATGCCATCTGTTCCAAAAAGAAGTACGATACCTCGGCCACGTTGTCTCTGGGGAAGGAGTACCAGTGGACGACCAGAAGATCAAAGCTGTTAAGGATTGGCCCATCCCAAAAGACATTCACCAACTTCGAAGTTTCCTTGGTTTATGCACATACTATCGCCGATATGTGCCAACATCGCTAAACCACTGACCAAGCTCACGGAAGGCCAAACAAAGTTCCAGTGGTCCGAAGAATGTCAAGACTCATTCAGGAAGCTGAAAGGAGCTTTGATCAACGCACCTATACTGAGCTATCCCCTACCCAAAGGGAAATTCATTTTGGATACGGACGCCAGCAACGTGGGACTTGGAGCTGTCCTATCTCAGATCCAGGAGGGACAGGAGAAGGTCATTGGTTATTTCAGCAAGACGCTTAGCAAACCAGAGCGCAATTACTGTGTCACCAGGCGAGAGCTGTTAGCTGTTGTAAAGGGAGTGGAACACTTCTACAAGTACGTGTATGGAAGAAGATTCCTGTTGAGAACTGACCATGCAGCTCTCAAATGGCTCTTACAGTTCAAAAATCCTGAGGGTCCAGTAGCACGTTGGATCGAGAGACTCCAAGAATTCGATTTCGAGATCGAACATCGAGCCGGAACTAGCCATAAGAATGCAGATGCCTTGTCGCGAAGACCATGTCCAGATGATTGCTCACATTGCCGACGAGCAGAAGAGAAAGAAGCAACACTTTGTAGAACCGCGGCAATGGATGACAACTGGAATGACAGCAAGATCCAGAAAGACCAAGAGAAAGACCCGGACCTTGGCTTAGTTGTCAGCTGGAAGAAGGGCAATCGAAGACCATCATGGCAGGAAGTCGCAGGTTACTCGCCGGCTGTTAAGTCCTATTGGGCACAATGGAACTCTCTTATTCTGGACAATGGGATCCTGAAACGTGTGCTGGAGGTCGATATTGGTGGGGAAGACAGACGCCAAATAATTGTTCCCAGGAACAGAAGAGAGGAAGTGCTGCGGGAAATCCATGATGGAGTCGCTGGAGGACATCTGGGAGTGACGAAGACCCTGCAGAAAGTGAGGCAACGGTTTTACTGGACCAATTGTCAAGCTGACGTCCAGGACTGGTGCAGAAAGTGCGCTGTATGCGCTGCTAGCAATGGACTTCGAATACGCCCCAAGGCCCCGATGCGTCAGTACAACGTAGGCAGCCCGTTCGAGAGAATCGCCATTGACATCGCCGGCCCGTTTCCCGTATCCGACCACGGGAATAAATACATCCTTGTGGCAATGGACTACTTCAGTAAGTGGGCGGAAGCCTATGCCCTGCCCAACCAGGAAGCCATCACCGTCGCCGACGTCTTGGTGAAAGAGTGGATATGTCGATTCGGTATTCCAATGGAGCTGCACTCGGATCAAGGCAGAAATTTCGAACCCAAACCCTTTTTCCAAGAAATATGTCTACTGCTGAACATCCGCAAGACAAGAACCACGGCCCTACATCCACAGTCCGATGGAATGGTGGAACGGATGAACAGGACGATCAACCGCCACTTGTCCAAGGTTGTCTCTGACCATCAAAGAGACTGGGACCAGTATCTTCATTTGTTCCTGATGGCCTATCGATCCGCAGTACACGAGTCAACCGGTCAAACTCCTGCTAGTATTATAATGGGCCGAGAACTGCGACTGCCTTGTGACCTGAAGTTTGGGATACCGCCAGGACAAGACACTGCGGAGAGGACTACGTCAGCAAACTTCGGCAGAGAATGGACGACATCCACGAACGAGTCCGGTTGAACATCCAGAGTGCCAGCGATAAAATGAAGAAGACCTATGACATCAAGGCCGACGCTGGAGGATTTAAGGTTGATGACCTGGTTTGGCTGTACAACCCCAAACGTCGTCGTGGACTATCACCAAAGTTGCGGAACTCGTGGGAAGGCCCGTATAAAATCGTGAAAAGGATAAACGACCTTGTGTACCGAATCCATAAGCCACCCCGAGGGAAACCAAGGGTCGTCCATTTCAACAGGTTGGCCCCTTACGCTGGAAACCATGACCAAGTTCGCACCCTCGAACCACCGGAGGATGATATGACGTTCGAGAAGTTTATGTCCTTGTATTCAAACGGGCAGAAAGTTCTACATGGGGTTACTAGAGAGGAGTCACGAGACCTTTTCGAGGTGCCTGCTGACTACGCACTAGCGCACTGTGTGGCAGAAGATCTTCGAATGTCCAGGGGCATCGCCGTAGTGTTCTCCAAGAAATTTGGTCAACTCCAAACACTGCGGGAGCAGAATCCAGAAGTTGGTGGGGTGCTACAGTTGAAGAAAGGCCAGAGAAACATCTACTACCTAGTTACCAAGAGGCATTCCCAAGATAAACCGTCCTATGAAGATGTCTGGAAGAGTCTCACCAAACTAAGAGATACTATGGTGGACCAGAATCTGGCGGATCTAGCAATTCCAAAACTATCCTGTGGTATTGATGGGTTGGACTGGAGAGTCATAAGAAGTATGCTGGAGGCGATATTCAGATTCAGATTCAGATCCAGGCGGCGTCAGGATTTTGGTTTGCTGTAACCCTCTTCCACGACCGATCATGAAGACCGTGGAGTGTTACTTCCATCGAACTTCACGGTGCAGATATGGGGAGTCATGCAGATATCGTCACACTCCAAGGATGAAATTTCGGGACGAAATGTCTTTTAGAAGGGGGCAATGTAACGAACCTAGGCCGGACCTGTCGCCTCACACGTTGCCATCGACAACGATGAGATCATCCCCGGAGATATTCGAGAACCATCCAGTCGCTCTTCCGCGGAAAACAACGGTCAATATTGGAAACAATTGGAACATGCCGTCGCCAACTGCCGGAATTCGAAAGATCGGGAATCCTGTGACGGAGATAAATAGGTAGCCCTCAAGATGGCACGGACAGTCTGAACGAGCCCATACGATCGAGCTATTCAGTGGCGTAGTAATATAAATTAAGTTGTAGATTAAGTGTTAAATAAATTAGTTAAACCAAGTTAAGTTTATTTACGTTACAGTATGATACATTTGTTAAAAGTGTTTTAATTTTGTTCGTGGGGTTGCTCCACTTGCTAACGCTCTTTTCACAATATTACACACTCACGAAATGAAAAGTCACTGTTTTTAGGTTTCATATGAATTTTCAATAAAATCCCGAACAAAAAAAACCTCTCATAGTCACTTGAAAGAAATGAGAAAATATTTAGTGGAAGTTCTGTACAATTCGAATTGGTTATTTTTGTTCGTGCCATCGGTGCTTTTTCATTATACTTATTAAAAGAAAATTCTCACTCGAGACAGGTTGACATAAAAACAGAAATGAGGTCTGATTCTCGTGCCGTATGAAAATAGCTCCAATTGAATAGTACATCAGATAATTAGTGGAACATTGCAGTGGTGTCCTTCTCGATAATATAATAATTCATTAGTCAGTCTATAATATTATAATTTTAAAAACTCGCTGTTGATTGGCTAATAAACATGGAATTTCCACGGGAAGATGAAACTGTGCGTGAAAGGGTGATGAGCAGTTTGAAATATATTGATAAATTGAAAATAATTAAATACTACATACATTGATAAAATCATAATAATTGTAATAAATGTGAAAATAATTATAATAAATATAAAATGTGACTCTCATGTGGTAATAACTCAGGACGTGGCATGGATTGTAACTATATTTAATAAAATTCCAGGATTGTTAATAAACATTAAAAAATAAGAAGCTCGTTAAATAGTTTGAAGTAATGAAGATATATAAATTGAAAATCAGTTTCTGTTTATTTCGCAATGGTAATAAATTAGTCTATCTACATTTCTGGCAAGTTTAAGTTGCAGATTTTGAGTTCATTATTGAAAACATTATTGCCATCAATAGTTTTGATTTCAAATGGAATGAGATTATAGAGCCGTGGAACTAGATAAGAATAGGAGTTCTATATTGGTGTTCTATTTTCTTCAGTTCATGTTTATTTATATATTGCCTGGTTATGGTTTTATAATATAATGTCTGGTATTCAAAATGTTATTTTATGTAAGGCGTCTGTAGAGTGAGCTATTTTTTTTGAAATAGATAATTTTCAATATAAATTTTTGTATTTGTTCCAGTTTTTTTTATTAAACTAGCGTTTGCTGCTCCCAAGCAACTATACTGAATGAGAGACGGGTTTCAAACAGGGCATAGTATAGTATGTTTTTTTTTTTTTTTTTTATGTTCTGGTTCCCACGAAAAGGGATATCCTGTAATGTTCAGAGAACATCGTGGGAACCAAGGGAAAGAAGGTAGGAGTTGGTGTTCTTCTTAAATTTCTGAAGGTTGTATGCCTCGGGGAACACCTCCCTAGGCAATGAGTTCCAAAGCCTCGCTGTTCGTTGGATGAACGAGTCTTTGGAAAGTGATGTTCTGCAGGTTTCCAAAGTGACCACGAAGGGGTGTGATGACTGAACTTGACGGGTTAATCTCGAAGAGACTGCCAAAGCAGGAACGATTGTTGATATTTCAGAAGAGCATCGCCCATGAAAATATCTATAAAATAGAGACAAATCGCCAACTTTTCTACGGTGTTCCAGACAAGTGAGCGAGTTTGTAAGCGAGGCATCACCGACGAGACGAATTGCCCTTTTTTGGACAGAATCCAATAGCCTCAGGATATGTTTAGGTGCCGCACTCCAAATATGGGAACAGTATTCCAGGACAGGTCGGATCTGTGCCTTATAGATCCTAAGCAGCTGACTGGGGGTGAAATAGCTCTTGGCACGAAACAGAAAACCAATGTTTTGGGATGCACTTTTGGCAATGGACCTCACGTGATTTTCCCAGGAAAGGTTATTGCTGATAGTAATACCAAGCATCGATATGGATGGCTTCAGTGGTATGGTTACTCCTGACAAAGTTATGTTAGGCACAGTGAGATCGGCTTTTCTAGAGAAAAGACATGCTTGTGTTTTGTTTGCATTGAATTCTACCAAGTTATTAGATCCCCATTCGAGAATTGTTGCCAAGTCCATATTTATATTATTAACATTTCTTCCTCGTTCATTTCTGGTTTCACGGGCTGATATAGGGGCCCTGGAAGAGAAAGCGTATGGAGGGTACTATCATCGGCAAAGCTGTGTACTGGACATGAAGTTGCTTTCAACAGGTCGTTGATGTGAAGTAGAAATAGTGTTGGTGCGAGAATGGATCCTTGCGGAACACCAGCATTTATGAGTAGAGTGTCAGATGAAACTCCATCGACCACTACATGGAGAGACCTGTTTGAGAGAAAACTAGCAAGCAGAGAACACAGCTGAGGGGCAAGCCATAAGACGGAAGCTTGGCGAGGAGTCCCTGGTGCCAAACTCGATCGAACGCCTTGGAGATATCTAATGCCACAGCTAAAGTTTCTCCATGCTTTTCAATAGATAGCTGCCATATATGTGAGACGTAAGCGAGCAGGTCACCAGTTGATCTCTGATGGCGGAAGCCATATTGCCTATCGTTAACAATTCCTGAGTCTTCCAGATATTTCATGAGCTCGATGTTGATGGCTTTTTCCATGACCTTTGAAATAATAGATAGCAGTGCGATAGGTCTGTAGTTGCTAGGTAGGGCCTTTTTGCCTTTTTAGGGACTGGCTGTACTCTTGCAATTTTCCAATTGGACGGAAATACCCCAAATTGTAAGAGTGGTTGAACAACTTGCAAAGAACAGGTGTTAGTTCGGGGCACATTTCTTGAGAACAATCGGCGGGATTCCGTCAGATCCACAGGCTTTGTTGGTGTTGAGACCCAGCAAAATCTTTCTGATAGTACGTTGGCGAAAGGTGATCTCGGGCATGTGACTGTCAATAGGTGTAATGTTCGGGGTTGTTTTCCCGATGAATCCAGAGTGGAATTTCCAGCAAATAGGTGCGCAAAGATATTGGCTTTTTCCTGGGCAGTCGTTGCTAGTGTTCCATCTTCTTTGGTTAGGGGAGGAAATGAGCTGGAAGTGAAATTTCTTCCCACAGCTTTGGCGAAAGACCAAAATGAACGGGATCCGTTAGGACATTCAGCAAGTTTTGATCTTATTTTGGCTTTGTGGGCATCTTTTGAGCTTTCTATTGTCTCTTTAATTATGCCTCTAGCCTCGACATATGCTGCTCTGGTCTCAGGGCCCGGATTTTTTAGCCATCGATGGTATGCTGCCTGTTTGGAAGCCACAGCTCTAGAGCAGTTTCTGTTAAACCAGGTCTTATCGGATGATGTTCTTCTTTCGGTATTCGGTATGTAAGTTTGCATCCCCAACATGATGATTTCAGAAATTGTCTCAGCACATCGTGTTGGATCTACTGAAGAGAAACAAACTCTCTTCCATGGAAACGCTGAGAAAAACATACGGAGACCTTCCCAGTCGGCCGAATTGTAATGCCACATGAGACGGGGTGGTATTGTGCAGCTCGATGGTAAATGGAAAGAGCATGTTGTGGAGATGAGGGTGTGGTCAGAGTTTCCAAGTGGGGCACAAACTTCTATTCTATACGGGTCAGGATTGGTGGTGAGGAAAAGATCTAGTGTATTGGCAGACTGGTTGTTGACATCAGGGATGCGGGTTGGTAGCTCGACCAGTTGTTCTAGGCCCTGAGTGATGGCGAAGGCCTCAGCTTGACGACCTGCATCATCTGTTTTGTTAGAGAATTTGAGCCAGGCAGCGTTATGTACATTAAAATCTCCCATGATTATGGTTTCAGCTGTTGGATGGTTCTCCTGAATGTAGTCCAGTTTGAGTGATAAAAACTCAAAGAGGTCGTTATATGAAGGTTCATTAGGTGATAGATAAAGGCAGCAGAGGAACTTAGTCAGTTTGGTATCAGATAGCTTGAACCACATCACATCAAAGTCTTTCGGTTCCAAACTCTCTTCACGCTGGCATGAAAGGTTAGCCTTGGCGTAAAGGCAAACTCCACCTTTGAACCTGAATCGAGAATGGAGTTCGTAACCAGGACAAAGCATATGGACCTTGTTGGTGGACGAGTTTACTTGTGTTTCTGTTAGAGCCAGAATATCCGGTTTTTCCGTCTGTAGGTGATGGTGGACGTCATTGATGTTCTTGTTGAGTCCGCGGATGTTGCAAAAATTAATTTTTAATGTTGAGTCCCCTCGAGTACCTCTCGCCCGGAAATCCGAATGGAGAGGTATTTTACTTCCGGAGTGTTTTACTCTAGGAGACTTCATCATTATTACTATTGTTCATCATTATTACTATTACCTGAAAATAAAGAAGGAAGGTATTTTACTTCCGGAGTGTTTTACTCTAGGAGACTTCATCATTATTACTATTGTTCATCATTATTACTATTACCTGAAAATAAAGAAGGAATTGTGCATCTGATTGATTTGTGAATATGGTTATCAGTTGTTTCAGTCTATATGAAACACTACCTAGTTTTTCAATCAGGTGTGTGCCATTTCAGGTAGGTGTCTAGAAGAATACCAATATATTTTATTTTATTTACTGCTTATATAGACAGATTTACATCATTGTATTCCATTGTAATTGAATCGAAGCTTTGTAGATTCCCGGCAAAGCAAATGAAAGTAATGTGGAATGTTCCAATTGAATTAATAATTGGTAATTCACTTTCAAAACATTGAATTATGTTTTTTTTCAAAATGTGAAACTTATGTCCCTTCCACATTGAACAAGGGGATGTTTTTCAGTTAAATGTTAAAGAAGATTGGGCACAATACGGTTCCCCGTGGTAATCCGTATTTTACTGTCACTATAGGTATCTTTGATTTTCACGCATTGTTTCCTCTCGCTAAGTTAGCTGTATAATAGTTAGTGGGATGTATCTCTGAATCCTAGGCTCTCTAATATCTGTTCGTGACTGACACTATTGAATATTTTTCAAAATCAACGAATATGCATACGGAGTGATTTTTAATAGAAATAATTCATACTCATTTGATCAATGAAGAGTGGTATTGCATATCATAGATATAGGACGGAAGTTTTCTACTTTCAGTTTATTTACTGATTTCTATTTTGGCAAAACATTGCAATTTTCGATAAGGTCCATATTCCACCCCAGAAAGTTCAGTTTATTGAGTTTGTTAGAGATGTTGCTAGTTCCTTTGCTATTATTTCAATTGTTCTTGCTAGGAGTGTGTCAATTCCAAATCGATTTTTCATTTTTTACCGACGAATCCAAAAAGGAGGAGGTTCTCTAGTCGACGCGTATATTTAATTTTTTTTATCATTTTTTTATGTATGATCACGCATAACTTTTCACTGAAACGTCCAATTCCAATGATTCTTTTTTCAGTGGATAGGGTGTACTTCGAAGTTGGTCCCATTCGAATTCAAGAGATTAAATCCACCCCTTAGGGTAGCAAAATGAAGGATATTGATCACTCACCCTCTGAATTTTGGTCCGTTAACCGATTCTATCAGGCAAAACTTTGTACTGGGTTCTTCGATTTCGATGATTCTTCTTTTAATAGATAGGGTTTACCTCATATTTGGATTTCGAATGAAATTATCCACCCTTACGGGTAGAAAAATAGGGGATAAATTATTTTTCACTTGTGAACATTGGCACACACATATGTAGTTAACAATGACATATCGCTACTGTCATTATTTTTGTTCCACATCCGTCACAATCATAAGATTCTATGAGAGGATGGAATGATATACAAAGTAATGAAATAAACTAACCAGAACAACAAAAATAATTTATGTTACAACAAATAGTAAGAGTAGATAATCATATTATTCAACTGGTAATAGTTTAGGTGAGGTGGGTAAGTGAGTATTTTGGAAGTAATCAAAAAACAAGTAACCGGGCACAAAAAAATAAAAAATAAACACTTTTTAACAAAAAATTAAACCGACGAAATACGTTACTGGAAAGTAAAAAATACAATATACCTACCTTCTTAGTCACAATAACTAAGCTCCTAAACTAATGTAAGTAACTGATTTTGAGTCGGCGCCAAACGAACAATCAACAAAGATCATCAAATTACTTCAAAAAAATTATCAGAATGTCAACTCGATGCCATCATTTTACGCCTTACCTAATTCATTTGCTTGTTCGTTTGGCACCGACTCAAAATTAGTTACTTACATTAGTTTAGGAGCTTAGTTATTGAGACTAAGAAGGTATATTTTATTTTACTTACTTTTTAGTTCCGTATTTCGTCGGTTTAATTTTTTGTTAAAAAGTTTTTATTCAAGTTATTTATTGCTTGTAACATTTTATATTTATTGGTTCCATCTCGGAAAATTTTAGTTTGAAAATACTAAAAGAACACGCTTTTGTAGCAATATGAAATTAAAATGGCGGCTCATGGAATTTTTGGTAGAAAATAAAACAAAATGGCGCTCCAAGATGGCGGAGGAGATTTCGGGTTATGGTCCGATTCGATTCACAATTGGTATGTGGAGGTTTCCAGGGTCAAAGATTATGAATTCTTCTTAAAAATTCATAAAATCAAAATGGTGGCTCCAAGATGGCCAATAATTAAGAAATTCAAGATGGACGACAAGTTTTGCGATTATGGCCCGATTAGATTCGACACTGGTATGTCGGTTTTTTTTAGGAATAATCGTTATACAGGGTGTTTCATAATCGAATGCTGATCCAAAAGGGCGATAATCCGTGGATGATTTTAATAAAAATTCTTTATATGAACATAGCTCCGCAACCGCTTCATTTCTGAAATACAGGATGTTGAAATTTAACAAAAAAATCAGTTCTACCCCAATATCTCTGAGACCGCTGTGGCTTTTTTCTTCAATTTTGGAACGCATAAGAATAAAAAAATTCCATGATAAAGAATTTCTTAATTTTCATCAGTGGCGTCCCTGTTAACATGCCCTGTCATATTTATGATCAAAATAATGATACGCCACTTTTTTTCCAAATAAATATTATTTTTGTAATTGTCCCCTATCTTCTCATAAAAATGGTTCATGCCTTTTTTTCGTCCGGCGGACGGTTTTCGATTTAGAAAATAAAATACATTCATTTGCTTGTCCCTATTCGATTTTTTCTCTCAGTCTATATTTCACAATTGTGGTAACCAAAGGATCTAGGCAAGATTTTTTAAATTTTATGATAACTATTATTTAGTTTTTGTAATGAGTACGCATAAAAATAATTTTTTTATTTTCAAAAACATAACTATTATGAACAAAAAATACTAAATTCAAATCAACTGTTCGAAATGTCGCCTCCTGCAAGTATGCACCTTCAGCCCTCCTTGTCATTGACTCGCCTAGTCTTTGGAAAATTCCTGGAGTATTCCTTATCGCTTCCCAGGAAACTATTACGCGGTTTCGCAATTCTTCCTCAGTTAAGAATTGGTTGACTGTACATCAAAGTCATAAGATGTCCCAAAGAAAATAATCAAGACTGTTTAAGTCTGGGGATCTAGCTGGCCATGACTCTGTTTCCCCACAACCTATCCAGCGATTATGGAAGTTTCGGTTGGAATATTCGCGTGTCAGAGCACTGAAATGGGCAGGTGCACCATCGTGCATAAACCATATGCGATTTTGCATTAAAATAGGAACATCTTCCAACATAATTGGCAAATTATCTTCAAGAAATCGACGATAATTATGTCCATTTAATCTGTGTGGTAGAAAAAAGGTCCAATTAGGTAATCTACAATAATTCCAGCCCGAGCATTTGATGAGAACTGCTCCTGGTGATGAGATTCCACGTTTGCATGCGGATTTTCCTCGGCCCAAAAATGATTATTATGGAAATTTCGGATCCTATTTTAAGTAAAACCAGCTTCGTCAGTGAATAAAATTTCCCTGTCAAATGAAGGATTTTCGATAACTTTTTGGAGAAACCATTGGCAGAAATTCACTCATAATGGAAAGTATCTAGGAAGGAGAGCCTGAACCCGTTGAATGTGATGGGGATATAATAAATAATCATGAAGACACCTACATACTAGAATATGGGCGATATTCAAATTATTGGCAACTTGTCTCGTACTTATTTCAGGATTTTCGTCAACTGAATTTAAAACAGCTACCTTAATTGCTGGAGTTCTTGCAGTCCGATGTGCTCTTTTCAAGTGATGATTTGACTCAAAACTTCCTGTTTTACATAACCTTTTGTGGATGCTTGAAATCGTTCGATCAACAGAAACCATGCTACTTGGGAAGCGCTCTTGATAGAGTCGCCTGGCTTCATATGCGTTCCCGTCAGCAAGTAATGCATGTCTGCTAATTCGGTATTTGTAAAATTTACCATGTTTTTTTCTAATAAACAAGTTTTTAAAACGTAAATAATATCACGTATCTAGCTGAAGAAGTGTCAAAAATGTTTATGTTGAAAACCACGAAATGTGTTCTCAGCATACTAGATGTTTCTAGCCCACAAGATAATCCTACTGCTCTTCAACGGCTGATTTCGCACAGGGACAAGCAAATGAATGCATTTTATTTTCTAACTCAAAAAACGTTCACCGGACGAAAAAAAAGCAGGAAACCATTTTTATGAAAAGATCGAGGAAAATTACAAAAATAATATATATTTGGGAAAAAGACAGTGGCGTATTATCATTTTCATCAAAAATATGGAGGGCATGTTAACAGGGACCCACTGATGAAAATTAGGAAATCCTTTATCACGGTTTTTTTTATATTTATGCGTTCTAAAATTGAAGAAAAAATCCACAGCGGTTTCATAGATATTGGGGAAGAACTGATTTGTTTGTTGAATTTCAACATCCTGTAACTCATAAATAAAGCGGTGGCGGACCTTTGTTCATATGAAGAATTTATCCTAAAATAATCCAAGGATTATTGCCCTTCAAGATCAGCATTCAATTATGATACACCCTGTATAGTGATCTTTTGATCCCGTCTATACATTCCTGAGGGGCAGAAAGAAAGTCCTGGGATACCCTGTATTCAATCGAATAACCTGTTGCTTTTTCTATCTTCTGCTATATGATTTTCTCCGTCACAAAGCAGAAAGTTCAATGCAGAATATAATAGAAAGCAGTTTTGCTACCGCTTTGATGTGAAAGCGGTAGTTGACATCACGTATCAGCTGAGAGAGTATTTGTTTTCTGATGGTTATTCGATGCAATTCATATTTTTTATAGTTCAGTTATAGGTTCCAGTCTTGAAGATCAGGATATTTCTTGTTGAAAAAGGAAACATTCTCAGTTAAAAATTGAATAGAAAGATTTTTCTGTGAATTGAAAAACCCACGAAAAAAATTAAGTGATTTTTTTGTGAATGTCTAACAGAAAACAACTTTCCCAGCTAAAGCCACGCTGGACATTGAAAAATATTCTAAAAGGACCCTATCTCAAATGAAAAAAATCTTAAATTGAAAATTTGCATTTTCATTCTGATAGTTTATTTGATTTTCTATTCCAGCCTCAATTAAGAACTCATATAGATGAATGGAGGCAAAGAAAATGTTTTCCAAGAGATATTACTCACCAGTTTTCAATACATTTTTGTCGACGAAAATCTATTTCACGCTTCCACGATGGAAGATAGTGACTAGAGTTTATCTTTCAGTCGCATATGATACCACATCTATTTAATGAACATCCTGTTTATATTTTCAAACAAATCAGAATATTCTCATTATCTATCACATTGGAATAATTTTCTACCAACTATCCATACATGTTAAATATCCAGATTACCTCATTGTGTAAAAATGAATTTCATTGTTTAAAAAAATGCGGCTATGGGCACCTTTGAGCAAAACCTTTGATATTCGTTTGTTTTCACAGCTATTGAAAAATATATATCAGGTTTGATGGATTGGTATAATATCCAGGAAAGACTATAGTAATCATTAAATCAATAAACTGAATTCAAAGTGAGACACAGCTTCGTAAAAACATATGCCGTTTTCTTTCGATAAATCAGCCGATAATTTATAACTTGGACTACCTTGAATAAATAGTTAAAAACCCAAATTGAATCATGCATGTAGCTTTATTATTGCAAAATGGGAAATGAAAGGCTCAAATATAAATTTATTAGGTTTTCAACCAACTTCATAATATCGATGAGTAACAATGTCGCATAACTACTTATATGTTGTAAGAGTTTTTATTTGCTTCGATCATCAAAATTTGCAATTTTTAATTTTTATGAGTACTATCATTAGGTATACCGAATACACATTATTTGACATAAAAAACAATTATCATTGGTCGACAAATGAAAATATCCTCCCTGACTGTCAGTATATGTTTTATCATTCAGGTACCTGTTTAGCACATTTACTGCCCAGCCAATAACCTAAGCCTGATATAAGCAATAACAATAGTGAAGCAATGTGTTTCTCTTATGAAAATGGTCTTTTTCCTCCAGACAGCTGACTAAAATACCTATACAATAGGTGTATTTCGGTCGAATATCCATAAAAAAACAGCTACCTTAGCTAACGTCTCGATGGACATTGGATTACAACCGATGGATGATCGTACAAAGTTCTACAAGGTAATTCTGCAAATGCTCAGAAATGGATTAATACTAAGCACCTTTACTCACCTGACCACCTGTATAATCGGTTTCGAGGTAATTGCTCCTCATCAGTTCAGGGTGGGTCAAGCATATAACGATTAATGTCTGCGAATCCAAATGAAACGATCAAAATCCATCCATTTCTTAGTTTTCGTTAGGACTTTATCAGCAGAATGGAAAACACAATTAGCCAACGCCATCTCAACTCAACTACTGCAACTAACCTTACCAACTTGACATGTTATCCTGTATATCAGGATGGAAATTTGTAATTTTTGTTTTTATTCGAAAATAATGAGCAAACTATGAAATAGAACTATTATATGGAAAAATCCACGAACTATTTTCCGATTTTCTAGGGTGATCGCCAGGCACCATTCTTCTCAATATTGTTTTATCAGCCTCCGGCAACAGGTTCAAGCGTTACTCCCTCGCGACTTGCCATTACGAATGAACTTTTGCCAATGATTTCTCCAAAAATTGTATGAAAATCCATTATTTGATTCTTGAATTTTATTCACCGATGAAGCCAATTTTTACAGAAACGCCAATTAAAACTTTCTAAATAATAAATTTTGGGCTGAAGAAAACCTATATGCAATCTTGGAATCCCGTTACCAGGAACAGTTTTCCGTTCACGTGTGGGCTGGAATATACGGTGATTATTTAATTAGACCCTATTTTCTTCATGCGAGATTGAATGGGCATAGTTACCGCAGGTTTCTGGCAATTCAAGCCAGCTTTGATGGAAGATGTTCCCATTTTAGTGAGAAATCGACTGTGGTTTATGCACGACAGGGCGCCATCGCACTTCGGTGCTCTGGCGCGCGAATATTCAAAACAAAATTACAATAATCGCTGGATAGGTCGCGGAGTACCACAGGCATGGCCACCTAGGTCTCCGGACCTCAATAGTTCAAATTGTTTCCTGTGGGGTCATCGGCACACCAATTCATACTGAAGACAATTTGAGAAATCGCATCATAGTTTCTTGCATTATATCAAATACAAAAAACAATAAATTTCTTGGAATCAATTTGGACAGCAACCTCAATTCCAATAACCATATCAAATTACTTAACAAAAAACTAGCAACGGGATGTTATGCTTTACGAATGGTGTCGAATGAATTAGGTATTGTAACCGCCAAAATTGTGTACCACGCTGTAGTTGAATTGCATCTAGGGTATGGCATATCATTCTGGGGCACCTGCAACCAACAGCACTTCACTACAGTATTCATTCTTCAAGAGCGCGCCATTAGATATATGTGCAAAGTTGGGCCTAGAGTGTCTTGTGAACCCTTGTCCAAGGAACAAAAATTATTTACACTCTCCTCTTCATACATACTAGAAACTGTGTGCCTGGTACATAAGAACAAATCATCCTACGATGTTGTTGTTGGATCCACCCGCCAAAATGACAAGTTAAGACTGCCATTCCATCATCAAATTTGATTAGAAAATCGCTGATCTATAATGCAGCTAAAATATATAATCATCTTCCGACTAATTTTAAAGACATCCAATCAATTGATCAGTTCAGAAAGTCTGTAAAGCAAGTTCTCATTCACCAGGTATTTTATAGTGTGCAAAAATACTTTGATAAAGATATGGATGACATACTGTTATGAAATGATTTCTTTTTTAACCATTGTATATAGTAGAGGAGACCGTGGGAGGTCGACCTTCACCGATCTGATAACTCGATGAGACATATTTTTTATCAAATATAATTTATAAACAAATATGTCCATGATAACTTGCCTATCGAAAAGTGTTCATAGCTATTTTTAATTGAATTAATTTCAATCAATTTTCTTTCATCACCTTCACTCTTTTGATAACCGAATGAGTTTCACCTCAACTGATAGTTTTTAACACACAGAATATGCCTAGGTAGGCTTGCCTACTTATTTCTGCGCATGGCTACCTGGCAAGCAGATGTGAACAGGTAAGTCAATATAGGTAACTACACCGATCTGTTAACCAATCGAAATTGATATCATAGGTAAGATAATTCAATTACAAAACCAATCGTATAGGTTTGCCTGCAAAAAATCGTACATAAAATATTATTGCCAAGCTATAAAGTTTTAGAATTTTAGCTATTTGATAGGTGCGAGAGAGAAAGTAGAGCGTCCGAGGTCCGTGTGATAGAACAGGACACAACATAGCTACCTGACCATTGAATGTATCCGAGTGCGCATGCTCGTGTACATGTGAGTGACAGTGACAGCATTTATTTACACTCGACAGTAATTTTGAACTCTTTTATATGCTTTGTAATAAACGCTTTTAACAACATAAATGTATTAAATTTTATTTTTCTATATTGATGATTTATTATACTGAAATTTCAAAAGTAACATTTATTCTTTCCCGCTTTCGACATTTATTTGATTTAAAAAAATTAATAAATTATTCTTTATTTAATTTTAAATGGAAAATATAGATTTTTTTTATTATTTTTAAATTCTATAATTTAGCTTCAAAATGAAAAAAAAATTGTTGAATTTTGATTTTTTATTAATATATTAAATCATTTATTTTTGATTATTTCATAGCTGTAAGTATATATAGTGTGAAATAATACAAAAATTGTGATCGAAATTAGAGTTATAATAAATTAGAGTTCAAAATTACTGTCGAGTGTAAATAAATGCTGTCACTGTCACTCACATGTACACGAGCATGCGCACTCGGATACATTCAACGGTCAGGTAGCGTGCAGCTGCTATGTTGTGTCCTGTTCTATCACACGGACCTCGGACGCTCTACTTTCTCTCTCGCACCTATCAAATAGCTGAAATTCTAAGACTTCATGGCTTGGCAATAATATTTTATGTACGATTTTTTGCAGGCAAGCCTAATACGATTGGTTTTCTAATTAAATTATCTTACCTATGATATCAATTTCGATTGGTTAACAGATCGGTGTAGTTACCTATATTGACTTACCTGTTCACATCTGCTTGCCAGGTAGCCATGCACAGAAATAAGTAGGCAACCCCTTAGGCATATTCTGAGTGTTAAAAACTATCAGTTGAGATGAAACTCATTCGGTTATCAAAAGAGTGAAGGTGATGAAAGACAATTGATTAAAATTAATTCAATAATAGCTATGAACACTTTTCGATAGGCAAGTTATCATAGGCATATTTGTTTATAAATTATATTTGATAAAAAATATGTCTCATCGAGTTATCAGATCGGTGAAGGTCGACCTCCCACCGGCTCTTAGACTAATATGTCCACTGCTAATAGTCACTACGAATTACAAAACAGTGTAACGACTATGGGTTCAAACTATCTTATTAATTTATATACTTTATTTATTTACTCCTTTGATGTTCTGTTAACTTATGACTATCCGTTCACCTAGGATGTATATATGTTTGTGTGTATTTATTTATATTTTTTTGTGTTTTTATCTTTTTTTTTTAACATACAATGCTTTTTTGATATTCCTGTGTTGATTCTCCTGAATTTTCTGTGTTGTTTCTAAACTTATTTATTATTGCTCTGTCCACGAGATTTCATTTTTTGACATTAAAGTATATTTTGATTTGATTTGATTAGAAACAGTCCTGGCATTTTCCAAAGAGTACGCGAGTCCACGACAAAAAGAGCAGAGGTACGCATATTTGCAGCAGGTTCACATTTTGAACATCTGATTTAACTATTGTTTTTGCGCGTTCATGGTTATTAACCGACGAATCCAAAAAGGAGGAGGTTTCTCTAGTTGACGCGTATATTAAATTTTTTTTATTTTTTTTTATGTATGATCACGCATAACTTTTTTTTGAGACGTCCGATTCCGACAATTATTTTTACAGTAGATAAAGTGTACTTCGAAAGTGGTCCCATTCGAATTTAAAAGATGAAATCCACCCCTAAGGGTAGCAAACTGAAGGATATTGATCACTCACCCTCTGAATTCTGATCCGTTAACCGATTCTATCAGGCATAACTTTGTACTGGGTTGTTCGATTTGGATTATTCTTTTTTTAATAGATAGGGTATATTTTATATTTGGATTTCGGATGAAATTATCCACCGTTACGGGTGGGGGATAATTAATTTTTTACTTGTGAACATTGGCACACACATACGTAGTTGACAATGACAGATCGGTAGTGACATTATTTTTGTTCCACATCCGTCAAAATCATTATATTCTATGAGAGGATGACATGATATACAAAGAAATGAAATAAACTAACCAGAACATTAAAAATAATTTATATTACAACAAATAGTGAAAGTAGATAATCATGTTGAAAAGGAAAACATTCTCAATTGAGAATGTTTCTTTTTTCAACATGGATACCCCACAAGAGGTTATCTTGACGATGGAAGATAGTGACTAAAGTTTATCTTCCAGTCGCAGATGATTCCACATTTGATTCTATGAACATCCTGTTCATATTTTCAACAAATCAATAGATAATCATATTATTCAACTGGTAATAGTTGAAGTAAAGTGGGTAAGTAAGTATTTTGGAAGTAATAAAAAAACAAGTAGGTAGTTATTAGTAGATTTTAGTCACAAAAAATTGAAAAATAAAAACTTTTTAACAAAAAATTAAACCGACGAAATACGGAACTGAAAAGTAAAAAATAAAATAAACCTCCTTAGTCTCAGTAACTAAGCTCCTAAACTAATGTAAGTAACTAATTTTGAGTCGGCGCCAAACGAACATTTTACGCCTTACCTAATTCATTTGCTTGTTTGTTTGGCGCCGACTCAAAATAAGTTACTTACATTAGTTTAGGAGCTTAGTTACTGGGACTAAGAAGGTTTATTTTATTTTTTACTTTTCCGTTCCGTATTTCGTCGGATTAATTTTTTGTTAATTTTTTTTTTGTGTTAGCATTTTAAAATGTATTTAGATTACTTCAATTTTATAATTTCACCGTTTGAAAATTATTCGAGGGTAATATCATGAGTGGGTGAGTGCATTTTACTGAGTGCGATTTGCGGCCTTATTATCTGATCATAAGGTTGCAAATTTCCAAAAAAGTTTGAGGAAAAATTTCAAAAATGTTATGATAAAATTCTCTAGCACGAATGATATTTGATGAAAATATTTCCTGAATCACATTCAAAACTGGATAAAATTACCAGAATAAATATTCGAATTTTCAACGGGGAAACTAAGAACAATTCTTCTCGTTCCAAAACCGAAGGAATCGTTTTACAGATTCATTTATAATGATTTCATTCACTGCTCTTGAACTTACTCAAAAACTAAATATATATATATATATATATATATATATATATGTTATGCCAGTTGTAAATTTTAAAAGACTAAAAACCCACAAAAAGAATAATTACTAAATGGTTAATGGTTTCAAGAGTTTGTTTGTGAATAACTTTTGAAATTCTATGTATATTGTGAGCCTAGGTAGAATATGGATAGATAAAAATGTCAAAATACTATAAAACAATCAATTTCATACACTGTCAAAATTATTATAACTCATAATTGCTCAAAAGACAATAAAAAGTCTAAATTTACAAAATTTTCAGGAATAAACAGTAATCAACACATTTATAAATTTGAAACATACAGTATATGAAATTGTAGCTAACGAAAAGTAGCCAATGATAGAACAGCAAATGTCTTTATGAAAATAGCCAATCAGGGAATAGATGGTCAGGTGTAAAATTGGAAATTGTGGGAGAGTAGCAATGAGATGGTATCAGAAGCAATTATTATTGAAATTTGCAAATAATGATAAGAGTGGAAAAATAATTTTATATATAAATCATGCAATATAAATATAAACAGTGAAAAGTGACAATTTAGTGCACCAATTAAAAAATTCAAATGAAAAAACAAGGAGAAAAAGATGTATCTAGGCGATAGAAAACAAAGCTTCAATAGAGATCGAAAATAAATTTCCAAGCGGATGCCACGCAAAAATTTTACTGAAAGAAAATTGGAATAATCCCATCATTTGGTAAACAAAACCAATATTACCTTAATGATAACATATCCACGGATCCAAATGCTGATTTCCGCATCTATATAGTTCCTGATTCATGGTATTGCAGTCCTGACAGTGATTGGAGAGAGGAGACATCCTGATTTATGGTATAAGTAGAACACCAATAGTTCCAACCAGGTATAAAACTTTAATAGTGCTCTTCCGGTCCTGAACTATTTCACAAATAGCATATTTCACATTCGAAGAACTTTATGTCACCCTATTTTGAACAATAACAGAAAACTTCACTCTCACGGAAAAAGTGAGGTTCTGTTTATCTATCCATGATCTGATTTATTATTATTATCCGTAAATATTTGTTTGATTCACCCTAGTATAAGTTATTTCTCGTAGGCCAGGTATTTTAAGTCTTCCTGAACAAAGGAGATAATTGCTTTATGATATTTTGTTGTTTGTTTTCTCAAAATGATCAATAACATACCAAAGACCATTCAATAAACTGAAGTTAGCCAGCAGTGGCAGTGTCTCTATTGCCTTGAACCGGCTACCTTGAGATAAGGGCGTACCAACTGTTGCTTAGCCGTGGTGAGGAAAATAATAATTGTTGGTAGCGTGACGAGAGAACAGTGACGTTCGCTGGCAATTATTATTACAGCATACAATACAGGGGCAGAAATATCTATTTATATCATATCAATTTGGCTCACGAAGAATACCAAAAATAATTAGCAATTTCAATATACAAAAACAATATATATATAATATTTCCAATTCATCAAAACATAACAATATGTATATATATATATATATATATATATATATATAATTTTTCACTTTGAAATAAAATAATATTGTAGGTGGAACTAATTTTGACAATAAAAAGATCCACTGCTAGGAATCGAAACCGAGCCATTCGCGTGACAGTCTAAAAATAAGGTATATTTAGAAGTGATCATCGAAATATTGAATAGGAAAATGTTCAATGTTGTATTTTCTTGTCTGGTCTCTTATAAATAATATTGCATTTTCTTGAGGAAGTAAGTACATCTCAATTAAAAAACATGTCATGTTTTATTGATATCGTAAAGGTAATTATTTCAGGTAAGAGTGATACACTGCATAATTGATGTTTCAATAAACCTCAATTTCGCATGATATACCGTAGTTCCAATACCATCAAATTCCCCCGTGCTCTACTCAATCGAAGAACTTTCGCCGCCCGTAAAAAACTGATTAAATTGATCGGTAGTAGAGACATGTGGACACTGCCTTCTGGCGCTTGCAAACTCCAACTATTGGACATGGATGGCTGATTGTTTCCGTTGAATGGACCTTGTATGGATGAAATTCAATTCGAACTGAGTGTATGGCCACTTATGAAACCATTGAATAATAATATATTTTATGCTTCAACATATCGTTACGTAACTTGGGTTCGTTTTTTGAAATACTAGAATGGATTGTTCTCCTTTGATAACACTTCACAACACAACAATGTACTGAATAACACATTTGAAGATAATTGGCTCTGCACTAAACTATATACAAATAACAAAAATGAATAAACTGACTATCTATTGCGTGCGGTGCGTTTATATTGCACGGATGAATACTCTAGAAAGATTGGCGATCTCTCGAGAATGTCCTCGATTATTCAGCGTGACGTCAGCCAGTTCCGCTGACTTCCTAGAATACACGTGGCGGTTGACCGTGCTATAGTGCATTCACTATTGAGACAGCATGTTTGGCCTTCCCCCTCTCAATGAACAGTTCTTTTCGAAGGTGTCGGAAGCGAAGCTATTACGAGAAATTCCATAGGCGTACCAAATGATTCAGTAAGGGCGATACCCAAAACGTATCATGAATTCAATAAAATTCACCTTTATGTCTTTTTCCGCTAATGAAAAGTACTTACCACTGTGCATTTTGGCATGGTAACAGTAAACTATTGCAAAATTGAACACACTACACTAAATACCCCCTCATTAACCTAACAAAAGTAACCTTTCAACCGCTGCATGTGGCAACACTCTCTCTCTCTCTCTCTCTCTACCATTGTGTTGACTCAATACTGAATTCACTCTACCTGATTGTTGTTTGCTTACACAGAAAATTCTCGTCTCTTTGTCGGTGGCGAACAAATGAAGAGAAGACGAGACAATACAAGAGAAGAGAGCTCTTTCTCTCCCGACAAGAGAACCCTTTCTCAACAAGAGAAATAAAAATACCTCTTTAAAACTCTTATTTTTGGAGAAATGGAGGAATAGTCATTGATGACTGTTTTTTTTTTGGATATAATAACTTGCCAAAATCTGAAAAAATTCTGTTGTTTGAATTGGAAAAAATAATGAATTGAAGTACACTTCTCTGTACAAATTATAAGTTTTGACGACTATATATGGAAAAATAATTATATTTTTACAGTAACTTACTTGGTCAAGTGGACTACACTTTCGATGTCTTATATATATATATATATATATATATATATATATATATATAATTTCAGATTGTGGAAGGTTAACATAACTAGCAAAGATCTGTTTAGAATTGAATAGAAAGTTGTGAATTTTGGTACTAGCTCTACTAACTTTATTCTAATAATAAAAATAATAATAATCTATTTTCCATATGACATGAAATTGAATTGGAATAGTCAATAAAATAAAAACACATTTACAGAAATAAAATACGTAGGTACATATATATATATAGAATACGAAAATCACAGACAATCAAAATGAATATGACACATAGCGGTAAAGTCACTTATTTCCTAGTTAGTAGTGAAATATTCCTTTGATGCATGAAAACATTTCGCAACTAGAAATTCCCTGAGTTTCCTTTTGAAAATAGGTAATGAGGAGCATTCTATGAGCTCCGGTGATAGCTTGTTGGAAGCCCGTAAGCCATTATTATCTGGAGAATTAAATTAAACAATATTTGTGCTAAAAGATACATAAAAAAATTCTCGAATACGTGTTTATTTGATGGACACCGGAGTTCTTGATGAAAGTTATTTTATTCCCAAATATATGAAGGAAGTGTCAATGTTTTATGGCTAATAAATACATTTTTCCGGTGACCTCGTATAAACGAGTCTGTTTAATCTACACAAAATCGATCGCTAATGACCCCTATTAACCTTAAATTTCTCTTTTAATGCATAATTGTGATATATGCAACCAAACGTACACCGAAATCGACCATTAAAAACCTGTAAATGGTCGATTTGGTCCATTAATGTATATTTGTAGTATAGGCAACTAAACGTACACGAATCGAATATTACTCAAATGTCAAGTCATATTACCTTCGCACCGTCAAATGTATGTATTTTAAAATCCAAATAATGTAAGTTTTCTTCTAGTTGAAGAAAATTGATATCGAAAATGTCACGTTGACACCATGAACGAGGTCGACGGATAAATTTTGTAATCAACTCGTATATTAAAATGGCGATAAATGATTTCGAACATTAACGCGCTAGCTTCGCTCTCGCGTTAAAATATTTCGATCATTAATCGCCACCATTAATACACTAGTTGATCAAATAACTATTTACATCTGGTGGTACTAGACATATATACATTCATCCTCATTCTGCACCAAGGTAAATCACTTTAGGACATATCCAACATTGAACATGGTAATTATTTTCTTTGCCAGTCAATGATATTAGAGAATACCTCATTGTTGTCCCTTCTCTAATTTTAGAGTCGAGAAAAAGGAGCTGATGTAGATAATAATGAAAACCTCAGTCTGCAAGAGTTTGAAGCAGACGTGCAGCTTACAAATGACTCCGAGATGAACCCATTAAAAAAATGCAGAAAATCTCTATTTCATTCCTTGGTGGAAGTGGCTTTCAACAACTCAAGGCCGAAAGTGAGAGCGGTATTAATCCGAGAGCCCCCTCGGAAAGAGATACAAAATGACATCATAAAGCAGATATTTAGTAAAATACAAAAAAATTTAACCCAGAAATAGCTGCGCTACTAACCAATCAGGAGAAAACTATTCAGATGTGGTAGGAGCGGACATTTCAAGAGAGATTGCAGGGTGAGGGTACCACCACGCTCGTCATCACCTGCCCGAACACCTTTACGTCCTTACTCAACTACAACAACACAATAATCTAGATAGTCCTCAGATAGGTAGCACAGGAACTGAAATTAGCCAGCATATCGAGGGCATGCTAGCAATAACGAAGTCCCCAGGGTCATTGATGTCAATAGAATCAGAAGGGCTTCCGATAGTTCGACCATCAGATGAACCAAAGATACGTCATAAGCACTGTAGACACTGGTGTTTCCCTGGTCCGCAGCGGTGTCCTAGGGCCAGACTGGGTAAGATCACTTACGTCCAAATATGTTCTAAGAACTGTCACTGGAGTGAATATGCCGATACGAGAGGAAGCTGACATCAACCTTCGGAAGATTACGAATAGTAGAAAAAAAAATTGTGACAGACATAGAAGACCAGTTCATTCCAGAGTGGAGACATCATAGGAGTATACGAGCCAGTTGATTAGGTAGCAGACTGCAAAACAAGCAGATATTCTGACAAAAGAGGCACAGCTGATGGCATACTGAGAACCATCGAGAAATCCGGGAATCAGTTGTCACCTACAGAATACGAAGCTGCCATGAGATTCATTACAGCATAAAGTGGCACATTCGAGTCCGCAAGGCCACCATCCTTCCAGCAAAGGATAGATACCGTTTAAGCCTATCCAATTCGACAACCACCATTTGCCAAACAACAGGAACTGGAAAATATTGTTGAGAAAATGATAAAGATGACGTAATGGTAGAATCATCGCGTCCATGGTCCGCCCCAATGATATGAGTTTCCAAGAAGAAGGATGGATCTATAAGATTCTGTGTGGATTATAGAACATTTTATAACGTTACGAAGCTATCCGATGCCAGAACTCGACGGTGCACTGACCACTTCAGCAGGCCGACAATGGTTTTCAACATTGGACCGGAGAGTGGCAACGATAAGGAAAAGACTACTTCTACTAATGGTGGTGGATTGAATCAGTTTACCGTTATGCCTTCTGGTCTCTGTAATGCCCCGGCGAACTTCCAAAGATTGATGGAGCTGATATTGCTTGGACTCACTTGGAAAAGCTGCCTGACGTATCTGGATGAGCGAAAAATCATGGATGACAGATCGACGAAAAATTAATTCAAACGAGTTAAAACAAATTGAAGCGGTCATACTAACACAAAACATGAGCGATGTATCGCTTAGAGAGTGAGCGCGCGCTCTTAATTCAACGTTGTTTGATTTGTGCGCGATATCAGTTGATGTACCCATCACCATCACCACGCTAACATGGCATCATGTGCTAGAGAAATTGTGATATCAGAAGTTCAAAGTAGGCATGTTGTGTGGCAAGACACACATAAACACTTCTAGACCAATCAATAGAGATTTTTTCGTGACAAAAATACTACCAAGAAACCCACTGTGCCATCATACGTAATACGATCCGTAGTTATATCCTGTTATGTTTTCTACTAGCACCTATCATCGCTTGATTTTTTATGAACATTTAAGTACAAAAAATCGTGTTTATTTTGTTTCTTGCTTGTAACATAAAAACTAATGGAGTTATATCGATGTTTCCAATGGACAAATTGTAAAGAATCAAAATGCAGAAAATGAACCCTAGCATGACTCGATTGGATCATTAGTAACGGAAAAAAACCAAAAAAACCGTAAAAAGTCGCATTTTTTTTTAAAATTCATAACAGCAACTTTTCAAGTTGTAGTGCAGGCTTTCCGCGACATAGTGGTGAATTGATATGTATTTCATGCGTGTGAAGCTCAGGCGCTGTCGGTTCATTAGTTTTTGCATAATTGCAATTTGAATTTTCCAATGCACTTTACTGGAGCAAGCCTGGATGCGTCGTAGGTGATGTGATTTCAATTTTCCAAATAGGCTTCGGAAGTAGTAGTATATTACTACAAAACGTCTATTCTTATCTTGCGATAAAATGCTGCGAAATGGGCAAAAGCGGGCGAGCTCATGAAAGCGGCTGAGTAGTGGGGGTAGAGCAGCAGACTCGGAGACGCGTATTACGAGCGCACTGCACCAATTTATTAATCTACTGCTCTACCCCCACTACTCAACTGCTTTCATGCGCTCGCAAGTTTTCAGTCATGTTTGCAAGTATTTCTCACCTATTTCGCAGCATTTCAACGCAAAACGAGAATAGAAGTTATGTAGTACTTTACTTCTACTTTCGAAACATTCTTGGAAAATTGAAATCGGGCCATCTATGACCCATCCAGGCTTGCTCCAGTAAAATGCATTGAGAAATGCAAATTGCAATTGATCAAAAACTAATAAACCGACCGCGACTGAGTTTCTCACGCATGAAGTACATATAAATCACTACTATGCCGCGGATAGACTGCGCTACAACTAAAAAAATGGCGGTGTTATGAATAAAAAAAAACGCTGATTTTTCCGGTTTTTCTTTATCAATAATTATCCAATCGAGTCGTGCTGGAATTAATTTTTTTCTCATTTTGATTCTCTACAATTCGTCCATTGAGAGCATTGATATTACTTCATCGGTATTCATGTTACAAGCGAAAAACAAAACAAAAATACGATTATTTTCTCATTAATGTTTATAACAAATTGAGCAATGATAGTTGGGAGTAGAAAACATAACAAGATATAACTACGGACCGTTTTTCGTATGATGGCACAGTCAATAGAGCGGAAAATCTCTATTGATTGACTTATTCAAAAATACTTACTTGTGGAATGGAAGGTAATTATTGGTGAGTAGTTATTTCAGGTTATATTGTATAAAAATAAAAAGAAGCGTTAGCTTTGTGCAGCTAATTGTGAATATAATCATTTAAGGTTCATACATACCTGTTTATGAGTGAGAATATAAAACAAGGATTGATTATGCTCATACAAATATTTCTCAAAAATTTCTCGAATTTCTGTAGCTTGCTTAGTGCACCGATAACTGGTGTTTATGAAATGAAAATAAACTGGCAACACTGCGGGAATACCGTATGTTAACACAATGCGATCGGACAGAGACGCGTTGCGGACTGAATAATCAAACCAGTGCATAAGTAAAATATGCATGAAAATTTTAGATTGCTCCAATAAAAATTTTCTCTAAATTTTTTATGTCGTTAAGTCTTATACACACGCTATATTTTATTTGTCGCTCCAATTTCGGGAAGACCCTGTATATGCGATACATTAGCGACAAATCAGGGAAATTTACTGTATCATGCCTATTTGCTTATTATGGAACTAATGAGTATGAACTATACGTTTGATAGCCTCTAGTAGATATTTAATTTTTTTGATAAAATACTGTTTTTTGACGAAAAAAGATGAGCGACAAATTAATTGTTGTGGTAAAAAATTAGCGACAAATTATGGACTATTCGTTTTTTTTCATAAACCTGCTAGCTTCATATAAACCTAGCAGAACCATCATTTTTTTTAAACGAAAATCGACACATTTTCCGAAGTGGTTATTAATTAGGGATAAATTATGGTGATATAGTATTTCCCTTAAGTAGATAGGTTCGACATGGTTCTGCCAGCTTCATATAAACCTAGCAGAACCATGGATTTTTTTAAAAAACGATGAGCGCAAATTTATATTTGTAGTAATAAATTAGCAATTAATTATCGACAAATTTTGGCATAATTGGAAATTCAAAATTCGCAAATGGTTCTGCAAGGTTTATGGGGGTGTCTAATTAGACAAATATTGTAGTAATCTCGCCCTCATTTCGGAACAGTAGTTATAAACTGGGACAAAAAATGCCCAGGCAACTTAATTGGTGCCAAAATAGGTAATGCAGGGTATATAGTAGACCTGTTTACCGACTTGTTCATTCCTTCACTATGTGAACATACATTAGGTTAATATTCAATAGAAAGTTTTCCCTAGAAGTTCAGGTATTTTAAACACATTTTGCTGGTCACCTTTAGGGGAAAATCAACCAAATAAATAACTCTATTGACCCATGAGGCTGTGAAGGTATATTTGAGGTTCATAACAAGTCATTTCATACCAAGCACTAAGCCTATTGAGTTTATGGTTTTTGAAGGAGATTCTGTATTCTCAATTACGGTTTTTATATCTCTAATTATAACTTTGGAGTTACATAGTAGTTGAAGGAAGAATATTTGGTCAGAAATAGGTGAATTCAGACTTCTTGAAGCCATTTTATCCCTCTGCTTGGTATAATTTTCCTATAATATTAGTTGGGGCAGTTTATGTGCACATGATTTCGTATGTGAATGTGGGGGTGTTTGTGCTGTTTTCTTGAAAAAAATTACGCGCAGCGGAATATCGACCTGACGTAATGAATATTCCCAATGGAAATGTATACTTTAATCACCTGATGATGTTGTTGAATGGAACATATCCCAAATCGAATTAAAAAAAATAGATGACTCTTTTCTCTATTTCCTAGGTCATGTTCCCTATTCTCCTCAGGAAAGACTACGTGGTAATGAACGAAATGTTCAGATTATTGGCGAATTCCTTTGGTTCATCTCATTGAATAACTACGCGATAACATCAAGAATTATGATTTGTTGTGATAAAACAATAATAATAAAATAATGGAAATTATATGTTATTTGATGTATGGGATATTAAATCATTATTCGAGACGAAATAATGTAAACACGTGAGAAATTAGAAATCCTGCAATTCATAGGATTGATCCAATGAATGAGAGTTTTTGGATTCAACCCACATCTTCAGAAGTGAGAATTCTACTTCATCGTAATTATTATTCAAAGGAATTGGCGAAGCAGAATATTATGAACAATTTTCGTGGAAATTGTGGATTTTGAATGTATAAACTTACTGTCTGTATCAAATTTCCTTATGATAGTTTCGATCAGTGTAGTACGAGGTGCCACTAGTCCTCTCCTTACTGGCATATCAGCAAATTTTCAATGAATAATGTCAGGTATAACAGTCTTCTGAACACCACTGCATTTTCACTCCTTACACCAAAATAAAACAATTACGTCAGTCACTGTACCTGTGAATTTTCCGGCAGACAATCCGAACTACTTAATGATATGCTATTCAAAACGTTGCGTTAAACGAAAAATCAGTATTAAATTTCCGACAGTACCCATCTGAACTTGTAAAAAATCTTCAGGCGTTGAATGTTCGTTGAAAACGGAAGATAAGGCATATGTAAGGCAAAATTTGTGAGGTTACCCATAGTGCTGCTAAAAAAACCACTACACTCGCGTTTAAAATCAAAGTACTTGTCGTTTCGTAATGTTTAGTCTATTATCACAGCAGTTTGTGAAGCCTGGATGGCGAAAAACATTCGAACGTGTGCGAATCCATAGCGTATAAAGGTGACTCGATCGTGGATCGGGAAAATTACTCCCTCGTTTGGAAAAGTGCGCGCGCAAATATTTAGTTCGTGAGCTCTGAATGGAAATGGAGAGAAATACATTTTCTGGGTCAGCACGATAAAGGAGAATTGTTCATTTTGTAAGTGGTGGTAAGTTTTGGCAGGGTGTCAATTTTATATTTGTCCTTTCTAAACCACTTCTGATATAGAGACGAATGAAAACTGCTTCTCCAATAAAACTGTCAATATGATTATATTAAAAAAACGATAGTACTTCACCGGACAATTATAGACAGGTGACAATACTGAACGTTATTTCCAAAATTTTTGAACGTACCTATTACGAAAGAATTGTTGAATTTTTGGAAAGACAAAATATTCTCTCATCTTGACAACATGGATTCCGTGCGGAGAGATCAACAGAAAGTGCGACAATTGAATTCATGGAATGTGTCTATTATAATATTGATGCAGGCAAATTTGTCGCTGGCATTTTCTTTGATCTCTCGTGTGCATTCGACAGCCTACAAATTTTTTTTTTTTTTATGTTCTGGTTCCCACGAAAAGGGATATCCTGTAATGTTCAGAGAACATCGTGGGAACCTAGGGAAAGAAGGTAGGAGTTGGTGTTCTTCTTAAATTTCTGAAGGTTGTATGCCTCGGGGAACACCTCCCTAGGCAATGAGTTCCAAAGCCTCGCTGTTCGTTGGATGAACGAGTCTTTGGAAAGTGATGTTCTGCAGGTTTCCAAAGTGACCACGAAGGGGTGTGATGACTGAACTTGACGAGTTAATCTCGAAGAGACTGCCAAAGCAGGAACGATTGTTGATATTTCAGAAGAGCATCGCCCATGAAAATATCTATAAAATAGAGACAAATCGCCAACTTTTCTACGGTGTTCCAGACAAGTGAGCGAGTTTGTAAGCCAGGCATCACCGACGAGACGAATTGCCCTTTTTTGGACAGAATCCAATAGCCTCAGGATATGTTTAGGTGCCGCACTCCAAATATGGGAACAGTATTCCAGGACAGGTCGGATCTGTGCCTTATAGATCATAAGCAGCTGACTGGGGGTGAAATAGCTCTTGGCACGAAACAGAAAACCAAGTTTTTGGGATGCACTTTTGGCAATGGACCTCACGTGATTTTCCCAGGAAAAGTTATTGCTGATAGTAATACCAAGCATCGATATGGATGGCTTCAGTGGTATGGTTACTCCTGACAAAGTTATGTTAGGCACAGTGAGATCGGCTTTTCTAGAGAAAAGACATGCTTGTGTTTTGTTTGCATTGAATTCTACCAAGTTATTAGATCCCCATTCGAGAATTGTTGCCAAGTCCATATTTATATTATTAACATTTCTTCCTCGTTCATTTCTGGTTTCACGGGCTGATATAGGGCCCTGGAAGAAAGCGGTATGGAGGGTACTATCATCGGCAAAGCTGTGTACTGGACATGAAGTTGCTTTCAACAGGTCGTTGATGTGAAGTAGAAATAGTGTTGGTGCGAGAATGGATCCTTGCGGAACACCAGCATTTATGAGTAGAGTGTCAGATGAAACTCCATCGACCACTACATGGAGAGACCTGTTTGAGAGAAAACTAGCAAGCAGAGAACACAGCTGAGGGGGCAAGCCATAAGACGGAAGCTTGGCGAGGAGTCCCTGGTGCCAAACTCGATCGAACGCCTTGGAGATATCTAATGCCACAGCTAAAGTTTCTCCATGCTTTTCAATAGATAGCTGCCATATATGTGAGACGTAAGCGAGCAGGTCACCAGTTGATCTCTGATGGCGGAAGCCATATTGCCTATCGTTGACAATTCCTGAGTCTTCCAGATATTTCATGAGCTCGATGTTGATGGCTTTTTCCATGACCTTTGAAATAATAGATAGCAGTGCGATAGGTCTGTAGTTGCTAGGTAGGGCCTTTCTTTTTAGGGACTGGCTGTACTCTTGCAATTTTCCAATTGGACGGAAATACCCCCAAATTGTAAGAGTGGTTGAACAACTTGCAAAGAACAGGTGTTAGTTCGGGGACACATTTCTTGAGAACAATCGGCGGGATTCCGTCAGATCCACAGGCTTTGTTGGTGTTGAGACCCAGCAAAATCTTTCTGATAGTACGTTGGCGAAAGGTGATCTCGGGCATGTGACTGTCAATAGGTGTAATGTTCGGGGGTTGTTTTCCCTATGAATCCAGAGTGGAATTTCCAGCAAATAGGTGCGCAAAGATATTGGCTTTTTCCTGGGCAGTCGTTGTTAGTGTTCCATCTTCTTTGGTTTGGGGAGGAAATGAGCTGTACGTGAAATTTCTTCCCACAGCTTTGCGAAAGACCAAAATGAACGGGATCCGTTAGGACATTCAGCAAGTTTTGATCTTATTTTGGCTTTGTGGGCATCTTTTGAGCATTCTATTGTCTCTTTACATATGCCTCTAGCCTCGACATATGCTGCTCTGGTCTCAGGGCCCGGATTTTTTAGCCATTGATGGTATGCTGCCTGTTTGGAAGCCACAGCTCTAGAGCAGTTTCTGTTAAACCAGGTCTTATCGGATGATGTTCTTCTTTCGGTATTCGGTATGTAAGTT
Source organism: Gonioctena quinquepunctata (assembly GCA_018342105.1). Classification (NCBI taxonomy): domain Eukaryota; kingdom Metazoa; phylum Arthropoda; class Insecta; order Coleoptera; family Chrysomelidae; genus Gonioctena; species Gonioctena quinquepunctata. Next base: position 1,324,402 of record JAFIRS010000039.1, on the reverse strand, counting down.
TGCATCCCCAACATGATGATTTCAGAAATTGTCTCAGCACATAGTGTTGGATCTACTGAAGAGAAACAAACTCTCTTCCATGGAAACGATGAGAAAAACATACGAAGACCTTCCCAGTCGGCCGAATTGTAATGCCACATGAGACGGGGTGGTATTGTGCAGCTCGATGGTAAATGGAAAGAGCATGTTGTGGAGATGAGGGTGTGGTCAGAGTTTCCAAGTGGGGCACAAACTTCTATTCTATACGGGTCAGGATTGGTGGTGAGGAAAAGATCTAGTGTATTGGCAGACTGGTTGTTGACATCAGGGATGCGGGTTGGTAGCTCGACCAGTTGTTCTAGACCATGAGTGATGGCGAATGCCTCGGCTTGACGACCTGCATCATCTGTTTTGTTAGAGAATTTGAGCCAGGCAGCATTATGTACATTAAAGTCTCCCATGATTATGGTTTCAGCTGTTGGATGGTTCTCCTGAATGTAGTCCAGTTTGAGTGATAAAAACTCAAAGAGGTCGTTATATGAAGGTTCATTAGGTGATAGATAAAGGCAGCAGAGGAACTTAGTCAGTTTGGTATCAGATAGCTTGAACCACATCACATCAAAGTCTTTCGGTACCAAACTCTCTTCACGCTGGCATGAAAGGTTAGCCTTGGCGTAAAGGCAAACTCCACCTTTGAACCTGAATCGAGAATGGAGTTCGTAACCAGGACAAAGCATATGGACCTTGTTGGTGGACGAGTTTACTTGTGTTTCTGTTAGAGCCAGAATATCCGGTTTTTCCGTCTGTAGGTGATGGTGGACGTCATTGATGTTCTTGTTGAGTCCGCGGATGTTGCAAAAATTAATTTTTAATGTTGAGTCCCCTCGAGTACCTCTCGCCCGGAAATCCGAATGGAGAGGTATTTTACTTCCGGAGTGTTTTACTCTAGGAGACTTCATCATTATTACTATTGTTCATCATTATTACTATTACCTGAAAATAAAGGAGGAATTGGGGAAAAGGAAAGAGGGAGACCGGAAAGTATCGACCGAACACTGAAACATGGAATGGTCCATTTCACAGCACACAAAGTCGATATGGTGGTATTTCAAGAAATGGAATACGGGAAAAATCCTTGAAGTAATGGAGTCATAACTTACCAAAAGGAAGGCCTATGTACAAATGAAAAATGAATGTTCTGAAACCTACTCCGTAGATATCGGGGTTCCGCAGGGGTCAGTGCTGAGAACAACTACTCTTCTTACTATTCGTCAATGATATAAAAGATTTGGTATGACCACAACATATATGTGTAGCTCCACAATAATAGCACTTTTACCTAGTTTTCACAAATCTAATAAAGTTAAAAATAATATCAAAGTGAAGTTTGTGAAGTGCTCTGTGTAACTGTGCTTCATATAAATACAACAATTCTAGTAAATAGTGAATAATAGCCCTCTAAATATTGCAAATAAATTCCCATTTGAGTGACAATTTATAGAAGGTTAACAAAAACATCTGTTCAACAAAAAAGGAAACTGCCTCCTTATCTGTGTTATCAGCAATTTGTCTGGTACCGTATTTTATTTGTTGTTTTTTCTCTGGGTGATTCTTCTGAATTTTTTACCATGGCAACCAGGTGTTTCAAATGCAAAGTGGAGTTTGAGGAAAATGAATCATTTTTCGAATGTGATGCATGTAGGAGACCCATTCATAGCAATTCTGCTTGTTCGGAATTATGCCCCAGTGAATTAAAATGTATGCAGTTGAAAAGGAGATCACTACAGTTCCTCTGTGAAGACTGTACATCTGGCCTCCATCAAGTTCCAGCTCTTATAAAAGCAATTTCCGACCTGAGGAGTGAAGTTGAAGCAATGAAAATTGCTAAGCCACCTAGGCCCCAGAGTAGCGTTGGTGAAATGGATAAAGAAGACATGATTTGTGAAATGCTTGAGCGACAAAATCGTGCATCAAATCTCATCATTTTGAACATTAATGAATCTCAGTTGAACACTCAGGCCGAAAGAATTTCTCAGGATACTGAAGCTGTCAAAAAAGTTCTTGAAAATTTTAATGTAAATAAAATCAATTTGAAAATGTTCAGATTAGGTAAACCCGTAGTGAACAAAACCCGCCCAATCAAAGTAGTACTCCAATCATCAGATGATGCAGAATATATTCTAAAAAATAAACAACTCATAACAGTTCCAACTATAAAAATATTTGGTGACCAGACTATAGCCCAGCGTGAGTACTATCAAAGGGTTAAGGGTGAATTACAAAACTTGATCGAAAGCGGTGATAACTCTAAAACAATTAGATATGTAAATGATAAACCCACGATTGTCAACAAAATTTCGAATAGTTCCTCAAAAAAGTAGAAAATAATTCTAATATACAATTAAACACAGACATTATATACCTGAATATTCAAAGTCTTCTTAAAAACAAGGATCAACTACAAGAAAGTCTAGTCTGTTACAACCCTAAAATTATATTATTAAGTGAATCCAGAATAACCAATGATATTGAAGAAAGTGAATTGAAAATCCCCAATTACAATATAGTTCGCTGCGACTCAAAAAGTCGACATACAGGTGGAGTCTCAATATACATCAAAAATGACATTGAGTATTCTGCCTATAAATCTTATATACTAGAAGGAAACTACTGGTGTAAAATTTTGAAAATTAAATTTAAACTTCCTATTCTAGTCGGATGTCTTTATCACTCACCTTCGGGGTCTGATGCCAAATTCTTAGATGACCTAGAAGATATTTGTGATAGTTTATTCTCGACAAAACTTCAGTGTATCTTAGTAGGCGACTTCAATCTAAACTACTTTGATGATAGTTTTTATGTTACAAAAATGAAAAACCTCCTCAGCACATATGGTATTTCTCAAATAATCAACGAACCAACTAGAGTTACTAACCATAGCGAAACTCTTATAGATTATGTCTTAACAAACGAGAGTAGATGTCAAGCTCTTGTGCACTTATATCCAAATATAACAGACCATTCAACAATCACTGTAAACTTCAATAACATTCATAACAAAGTAAATCAAACAATAAGAAGATATAGAAATTTCAGTGAAAATAATTTGGATCTCATAAAAATCATGTAATGGTCACTGAATTCTACTGATGTTGAAATTATTTATTAAGAAATATTAATAATTGTAATGAAGTTATTGATGATATTTCCCCAATACAAATTGTAGTCTAGCAGTCATTTGCCATGGTTTGATAATGAAGTTTACAGCAAAATCAAACATCGTGATCGGGCATACAGAGCGTTCAGAAACTGTCCAAATGCAGATAAACAATATAACTGGGAAACATTCAAGAGAATGAGAAATGATGTTGTTAATGTGTTGAAAAGGAAAAAAGATCAATATTATTTTGAAAAAATCGACAGATACAGAAATAACTCTAAACAAATGTGGAAAACTCTTAAAAAGCTAGTTAATGGTGATGACATAGACTTTCAAAATTGTATACAGTTTGAAAAAGCAGGAGAACTTATATCACTAAGAGATAATTCTGAGATATCAGATAACTTCAATAGATACTTTGTAGAAAGCATAAACGAAATAGTTGAGAGTATTAACTATATGGAATCATGGTGCAATAAAAACTATAATTTATATAAAACTTTCTCAGAATTCAGATTACTTACATTAACAGACCTACGTAAAATTATACTTTCTATGGATAATAAGTGCAGTATTCATGAAATTTTAAATTCCAAAATATTGAAACAAGTTTTGAGACTATCGGTCATGTTCTATTGCATCTTATCAATACCTCTCTTGAAGCTGGTCATATACCTGAAAGACTGAAAAGTAGTACTATTGTCCCGATACCTAAAATTCCTCATACTATTAAAGCGAACGCATTCAGACCAATCAATACTTTACCTCCGATTGAGAAGGTACTTGAAACAGCGGTATATGATCAACTGATTGAATATGTTGAAAAAAACGATATTTTAATAAATAACCAATCGGGATTCCGTAGAAGGCACTCGTGCGAATCATCAGTTCAACTTTCCCTAAATAAATTCAAAACCGAACTGGATAATAATAAGTTTGTTGTGGCTGTGTTCCTTGATCTCAGAAGAGCATTTGAGACCATTGATAGGTCTATACTACTAGCCAAATTGAATAGATATGGAATAGAGGGGAAAGTGTACAACTGGTTATCTAATTACTTGACCAATAGAAAACAACGTGTTAGAGTGAATGATATATACTCCTGTGAAATTGCAAATGATGTTGGAGTTCCCCAGGGTAGTGTTCTGGGTCCCCTTCTATTCTTACTCTATTTAAATGACATGCCATTGTTTGTTGATTCCGAATTTCTGAACTTTTTTGCGGATGATACCTCTATTGGCATGTAGTCATGAGAACTTAGAAATGGCAATAGAAAGAATGAATACCACATTAGCAAGTGTCAACAAATATTTGAAAATGAATAAACTCAAGCTGAATGTATTGAAAACAAAAGCAATGATAATCACTACCAAAAAAATACAGCTAATAGGAGAACTTAGAAATGGCAATAGAAAAATGAATACCACATTAGCAAGAGACATAAAAATATTAATCTCAACATTGATGATGAAAAATTGAAATAGTGAACACAACTAAATATCTGGATTCCAAATAGATAATACTTTATCATTTGATAATCATTTTGATTATATTCATAAAAAAATTTCAAAGAAATTATTCTTTTTTTCTAGAATTGCCAATAATCTATCAACTGAGTCAAGAATCACAGTTTATAAGACAATTGTTCAGCCACACTTCGACTACTGTTCCTCTATCCTATATCTATTCAATCTGAATAAATTGTCTCAACTCAAAAAACTTCAGAATCGTGGTATGAGGATCATTTTGAAGTGCGGTAGGGATACTCCTATTAAGATTATGCTTAATGTTTTAAATTGGCAATCTATTTCCCAAAGACTGTTTTATTTCACCATGATATTCGTATACAAAATACTGAACAATTTAGGGCCATGTTATTTCAAACAGTACATTGTCTTCAATCATGATCTTCACCACCACTTCACTCGAAATAATAATGATTTATATATTAATAGAACAAATCACAAAAACACCATGAACTCTTTGATTTTCAAAGGTTTCGATCAGTTCAATAAATTACCAAATCTAATTAAAAGTAGCCCATCTCTGAACATTTTCAAAAATGAACTGAAGAAATTTGTTTCAAATGCACAAATATGATATTTATTTATTATTTAAACCAACTTTTTCATTGTATTTTATTTAATGTTTGTTATATATTTTATAGTATATTTTTCAATTCAATTATTGTTCAATATGTACCACATATCTCTTACTTTAACTTTTTTTAGCTGATTTGTATATTAGGATATCCTATTTAAAAAATAAAGATCTATATGCCCGACCATGTCACGAATGGACTAGTCACAATGTTAGCAGACGATTCTTCGGTGGTGGTCTCTGTACGGACTCTAAAGGAGTTGGAAAACACTGCAAGCGAAATCATAAATTATTTCGGAAATTGGTGTAATACAAATAATCTGATACTAAATACTGAAAAAAATGTTTATCTTCAATTCAAGTGCAGAAGAAACTGTCCTATATCTTCCCTAGCGGAAATTCAGAATTCGGACTCAACCGAAAAAACAACAAACCGACATTTCCCTGAAACATCAGAATCAATTAATAACTGACGGCATTGAAGTTGCAAACATTTTTGGCAGATTTGCTCAGTGGCCATAATGTTTCAGACACCTCAAATGACAATAATAAGTTATAGAACTGTGGAGTGGCTACCATGGATGGGAATTAAGTGACTACAACCATAGACATATTAAATTTCAGTTATTATCACTGTATAGTGGTAGATTTAGTGGTGATTACGTAATAGAATAGAATAGTTTATTTGACCACTTTATATACATTAGTACATTTGTAGCATATCAGACAAGAGTTCAATAAAAAATATTCCAAAATAATGACAAAGTTATATGAGGATAAAATAAGTATAAATATAATAAAATAATATTACTACAATATATGACGTTGAGACAGCATGTAACATTCATCTAATGAGGCCAGTGGGCCCTTGAAGTATAAATAAATAAAAAGTGTTTTTGATTAAAATTTGATTAAGATTATGGGGGAGAGCAAGTCACTGAGTTATGATCAGCACCCAAGTACTCTGCTATGGAATAATAGCTTGGTGTCAAAAGATATTTTATTATTGTTTTTTTGAAGATGTTCAAATTGAGATTTTTTATTTCATTAGGTAAAATATCATATATATATATATATATATATATATATATATATATATATATATATATTATAGTTGATGGAGCTATTTTTTGATATATTCAGTCGGTAGGCAGGGTTTCTAATGAAAGTTGGATTTCTTGTATTGTAATGATGAATTTCACCCTGAGTGGTAGTATAATCAATATGTTTGTGTATTTCTTGAAGTACATTATTTATAAATAGATTGGGCAGCGGCATGATACCTAATTTGGTAAAACATGGTCGGTAGTGCTCTCTATATCCTACCTTAGCTATGATTCTTATGGCTTTTTTGTAGTTCAAAGATGTTGGTGACTGCACTTGAGTTACCCCAAAGAATAACACCATAGCTCATTTGGGAATAGAACAATGCGAAGGGAACTGTTCTCAGCATGGAAGTGCTGCCGATAGGTTGCAGTGGCCGTAACATGAAAATTGTGCTGGATAGTTTTTTTCCTAGCATGTCAGCGTAATATGTCCAGCTTAGTTTCTCATCAAGTATTATACCTAGAACTTTCACACATTGACCAGTTTGTATTGCATGGTTTGTAGAAAAAATAATATTTTGTGTTTTTTCTTTATTTTCAGTGAGCTTGTTAGATGAGAACCAATGCTCCGTACGGTATTTTATGCTTTCAATTTTGTCAGTCAAATTCCTATCCTTTTTGTCTGATACTATGAGGGAGGTATCGTCCGCAAACAATATACATTCATCTGGGCTTGAGTAGTTATCCAAGTCATTCATATAAATGATGAACAAGGTTGGTTGGTTGGTTGGTTTGAGGCTGACGAGCCAGAGACAGGGTTGGCACTTAGCTTCCCTTGACACTGCGACCAGCTGGGGTCTATTGTATCACTCTGTCGTCAGTGGTTCCTCATTCAAACAGGTTTGTGCCTTTAATTAGGTTAAGAAGCCTGTTGATAAGGTTCTTCGGATTCATGCCTGTTTCCGGGCTGATCTCTCCAAAGGTTCTGTGTCGCCTACTACTTAGGGCGTCACAGTCGAAGATGATATGAGAGGCTATTTCCTCCTCTTCATCACACAGCCTACACTCCACGGTTTCCCGCGTACTCCCATGGTGTTTGGGTGTTTTCTTAGGCCGCAGTGTCCAGTCAACAGACCTATTATTATACGAGCCTTCGTTCTGTTCAGGTTCAGAAGGTCAGCCGTCAGGGTCCGGTTTAGATGCCCTACCATGACTTTGCTGTGTATTTGCCCGACAGTTTGATCCCAATATTGTTGGTGTCTTCTTTTATCGGGTCCGCTGGTTTTTCCCGGTGTCCATTCACCACATCAAGGTGACCTTGTTGTGTTTTGCCAGCTCGATGAGGTTCTGGAGGCAGTCCCAGACCAGTTTGGACTTTATCGGTGTAGAGTTGAGTGCTTTGATAGCACTTTGACAGTCAGATAGAATGTAGATGTGTTTTTTCCTATAACCACTTTCTAGATTCTTCTGAATGCATACCATGATAGCATGTGTTTCAGCTTGGAATATCGTGGAGCATTTACCAAGTGGTATTATGTAATCCCTTCTTGGCCTTACCCCATGTATTCCTGCTCCCGTTCCTTCAACTGTCTTTGAACCGTCTGTATACCAGACTATGTCCGCAGTTGATTGTGATTCTATACTCGGGGCCCATCCAGATTCATCAATTCGTGTTTCGAATGGTTTTTCGAATGAGTATAGGGGTTGCATGTAATCTGAAATCATTTCGAGTTCTTCGATGTTGATTACATGAGTGATTCTGGTATGTCCAGTTGTTCGGATTCTCCAGTTTTTCGTTTGTTTCAGTCTGTATGCACTCATCCTGGCCTCTCCAATGACATGTAAGTCAAGGGTTCGAGGTTTAGGATGATTTCCATTGCAGCTGTTGGAGTGCTGTTCATTGCACCCGTGATGCAGAGACAGGCAAGCCTCTGGATTTTCCCAAGGTTGATTTTTGCCTGTCTTTGATTTGTTTTTGGCCACCATAAGAGTGAGCCATAAGTTATTCTTGGTCTTATTACCGCTGTGTAAAGCCAGTGCATGGCTTTCGGTTTAAGCCCCCAGGTTTTTCCAAAAGCTCTCCTGCACATCATGAAGGTTATCTTGCTTTTGTTGGTTACATGTTGAAGATGCGGGTTCCAGGTTAGTTTCTTGTCAAGAATCAGCCCTAGATATTTCACCTGCTCTACTACTTGTAATGTTTCACAAGAGTGGGCCCAAGACAGAGCCTTGAGGTACACCATGTTGAACCGATTGATAAGAAGATGGAGAGTTAGAATTTTCCACTTCCTGGTGCCTATTTCAGACATATGACTCTATGAGTGCCAAGGCGATACCATAATAACATAATTTCTCCAGAAGTATTTTGTGGGAAGGCTTTGGTCAAGTCACACATTGTTACAGAAGTATGGAAACCTTTTTCAAAGCCCTCGACTATCTCATTAATAATTTTAGAGACAGCGTTGATGGTTGAGCGATTTGTCCGGAAGCCATTTTGATTATTTGTCAGAGAAATGTTGCTTTCAAAATAGGTGAGGAGTCGTTGTTTTGAAATAATATCGGTAAGTTTGGAGAAAATCGATAAAATCGATATTGGTCGATAGTTACTTGGGGCCGTGGGATCTCCTTTTTTTAAAATAGGGATCACCTTGGTGAGTTTGAGGGAGTCGGGAAAGGTGCCATTTGTAAATATAAGATTTATTAGTGTTGTTAATGGATTTAAAATGATTTCAGACACCTCCTTAAGTAGCTCACTGGTGAGCTCATCTGTGTCTTGACACTTAGAGTCTTTCAAGGATATAATTGCTGCTGCAACTTCGGAATTTGAAACTAGAGCTGAAAAAAATGAGGCACAGGGAGCAGAAAAACGTTTGTAGTTCATATTCTTGGTGGGAAGGTAACGATTTGATTAGATTGTCAGCTTTATTAACAAAAAAGTCATTGAATTGATCAGGAGTGATTTGGTTTGGAGGGTTTCTTTTTTTATTTCTGTTATTCTCGTAGTTTATGAGTTCCCAGCAAGCTTTAGAAATATTTGTAGATCCTAGTATGTATTCTTCATAGGCTCTCCGCTTTGCGGATTTGACTTTTTTGTTATAGTCCTTTTTGAGTATATTATATGTGTTAATATCTGATGTGTTTTCAGTGACATCGCAGATTGTTTTGATAGTTGATAGTTTATCTCTCATGTTGGTTAGTTCCTGGTTGTACCACCCGACAGGTTGTCTCTGCTTTATGCAAGATGTTTTTTTCAATGGGAAATATTCAACAATTCGATTTGATAAAGTATTAATTAGATATGTTGCCAATAGGTTGGGATCATTTGTTTGTTCAAAAAAAACCCAGTCGATATTAGATAGACCATTTTTGACTTTCTCGATCCCCGATTTTGTTATTACCCTTCTTAATGGTGTAGTGTTGCCTGGAGGCTGGGTGTGGTTGAGAATTAATATATACTGTCCTGAGTGGTCCGAGAGACAAGGGTCTAGGATGCCTACTTTAGAGTCCTCCACATTAGTAATAATGTTGTCAATACATGTAGATGATCTAGGAGTGATTCTAGTGAAGTCAGTAATTGTGGCTTCTAGGCCAAATGATCTAATCAGATTCTGGAATTCAATATTTATTCTTTGTTCTATCAGGAAATTAATATTGAAATCCCCAGTGAGGATAATATTTTTTCCTGGAGAGTGGAATGAAGTTAACAGGCTTTCGACGTTACAGAAATGATTATTCTGGTCTCCTCTACAAGATCTATACGTGGCCAAAATAATTGTCTCTATATGTGTCAATGCCACAAAACTCAGAGTGAAATTCATCATTGAAATTGTCCAATGGAAGTTCGACGCTTGTAAAGCAGTTCTTCAAAAAGATAGCCACTCCACCGTGTATAACAATTTTCCTGCAAAAGGAGGCAGCTGAATGGTAATTCGGGATGTTAATACTTTCTAAGTTTGTTTCGTTCAGCCAGTGTTCTGAAAAACAAATGACATCCAAGTCATATTTATGGAGAAAAAGCTCAACTTGTTCTAGTTTATTCGAGATACATTGGATGTTGATATGAAAAATACTCAGTGACTACCCCTTCCCCAGTAGGTCACAGGTAGACTCTGGATTGCTGGATTTGTTCATTCTTAAAAAGAAGGCGGTCTTTTTTTGTCTTCCGTATGCAGAACATTTTTGGGGTTATGTTTCATAAAATGTTTGTTGAAGTCGAATTTTCTATATCTAATTTCTCTGGGCCAGAAGCTCATAGAAAAGTTCTTTATACTTGAAGTCCGCTGCTATTACGAACGATTTCAAGGTTCTCTTTTCTCTGAGATCCTTTACGATGAAGATGTCATTACTGTCCCCTGTTTTCCCCTTGAGAAAATCTTGTATATTGACTTCTGTTACTAGCTCTGGGACTTTGCTCAAATACATCCATACTTTCGGGAAATTTTGTCTGGGAGGATTAGTTTTTGTCTGGGTTGGAAGGTTTGTTGTGCTTGTTGTTCTCTTCCTATGTATACTCTGACAATGTGAGTTGTGGTTGTCAAGGTTTTGATTTGATTCCGCACAGGCTAGATCAGTTTGTTCAACATTTCCCTTTTCCAAGTTGATGATTTCATTGCATTTTTGTGACGTCTGCATTTCCAAGATTTCCTCTGAAATATGTCTCAAGTAGGTTGTGTTTAGATCACCCTGTAGCGATGATTTCTTCGGGAACGACCAAGTCGAGTGAAGGTCTTTTTGGAAAAATGCCTTTTTTATGCTAGATAGGTGAGTCACGTTTTTGTTTTCACAGCTTTTTGAATTAAGAGGTTTTTTATGATACCCCTTTTTTGCGGCCTTGTCTGGTTCCACGGCATCCTCTGTTGTTTTTGCAGTTTTTGTTTGTCCTTGGTATGGATATGTACATTGGATTTGGCCGAATCTAGATTTAAATTTAGTATTTTCTCATTTCGTAATGCAATTATGTTTTCCTTGTCTGCAATAACGATGTCCTTATCGGTAATGATGGAGTCCTTGTCTGCAAGTATTGGTCTCAATAGTTTGTTTTCTTCTCTCAACCATGATTCTGCCGTGAAAAATGGTACATTTGATTCCCCTTGTGAATGAGGTTCGTGTTTGCAGTCTGTTTTTTTCAGTTCTTGTCAGGCCTTGTCTGGTTCCACGGCATCCTCTGTTGTTTTTGCAGTTTTTGTTTGTCCTTGGTATGGATATGTACATTGGATTTGGCCGAATCTAGATTCAAATTTAGTATTTTCTCATTTCGTAATGCAATTATGTTTTCCTTGTCTGCAATAATGATGTCCTTATCGGTAATGATGGAGCCCTTGTCTGCAAGTATTTGTCTCAATAGTTTGTTTTCTTCTCTCAACCATGATTCTGCCGTGAAAAATGGTATATTTGATTCCCCTTGTGAATGAGGTTCGTGTTTGCAGTCTGTTTTTTCAGTTCACTAGATTGTTTTAGGCATGCTTGGTGGAAGTATTCTTTGCACTTGATGCACTTCATTTTGTTTAATGACTTTTTTCGAGCAATGTTTACACTTTATTTCTTCATTTCCACAGAGCAGAAGTGAGCCACAACCGGCTTGCACCGCCATTTTTGTTTATTGTTAACCACCGAGTCGAAGTTGCAATTCCTGTCACTATAATGCTACTTCTACCAACAAATGAAGTGAAGTTGTTTACTGTCAGATTCACCATCTCAAAAAGTGCAATATGGCTCGTGTTGGTTATAATAATAAAGATTTAGTTAATTTATCAGGGATTTATGACGAATATAATTTAACTTCCACATGAACATGTGATTTTACTATACTCACATGAGTATTCCCATTTTCATGACAACAAATGTTCAAACACATTGCATTTTGCATTTTTCACATCTTCGTATGACGTGAACTTCATTTTAGGTGGAATAGAGTTGAAGGCTGTGCAAACTCTTCAGTTGCTGAAAATATTATTTAGTTGTTGTCATTTTTTCAAATGAAAAGACCTTTAGAGTTAAATCGGGAGATCGCGGTGGCCATAGTTGCGGACGGTCGGTTCAAAACCATTGGTCGTAAAAAGTTCCATCATGAGAACTAGAATTTCAAAAAGTATAGTCTAATCAAGAAGTGAGTTTCCCGCGAAAAATAGTTCCAAGTCTCCAAAAAATATGAGTAATAGCTCATTCGATTCGGAATGCAATTCTGAGAAAGATTTTTCTCTGTTTTTTTTCTGCTGACGAAAATTGCAATTGTTATTAACAAAAAGGGATTCAGTTTTTTGGGAATAACTCGAAAACTATAAGAGATAGCAAAAAATCGGAAAAAAATGGAAGTCTATCTCCATTATTTATAATTTTAATTTAACGCTGGAAATAGGGGTCAGCGCGACCGCTACGTCATGCGCGCTCTCTCTAAGAAGAATACACCACATAAAATAATTTTTTTAATGAATTATGGTGTGTTTTTAACACCTGAAAGAACAAGGTCTCGTTAGAAAAAAAAGTTTATATTCCAACAAGTTAGGCATTTGGACTAATAATATTTTTCAGTCCTCGGTTTTCATAAAAAACGGCATAAATGTTTGAATAATAGCTCTTGGAGCCCTTCTTATACAAATACTCAATAGGATCACTTCATGAAAGTTTTTAAAATTGTTTATTTTGTTTATTATACTTTTTTAAATTTAACAACAAATTTAAAAAAAAATATTCTTCAAATTTTTTTTGTGCATATATTTTGCTATTGAGATTTTTGCACCAAACGAAGGCATTTGTTTATAAATTTTTTATAAACAAATTGATCAGGTGAATATGTTTGAATTTTTATTTTGCATTCTTTTATCTAGAGAATATTATTATTTTACAAAAAAAATGTTTCTTCAAATTTGTTTTATTGTTTATAATCGTTTTTCATAGTTCTATAATTCGAATAATTAGTTGAAACCTTTTTTTTTCTTTGAAAATAGTAATTGGCATTTCTCAATAGAATAAAAAAAATTAAAAAAAATATATTAAAAATTTAATTGTTTATTAAGTTAACAATTTAATATAAACAAATTTCAAATCTCATTATATTTTTCCTGAAACTACTAAAAATTACAAAAACAACCATATGCAACAAAGTTAAAAAAAAAATTTATAGATTTTTCTACAATAATGGTATATAATTTTTCATTGAAATAGTTGAAAAAACAGATAATGAATGATTTCACAAAAAAACTGTATATCTTGAGTATTTGAGAACAAATATGTGATAACACCGCTAGAATACAGGATGAAGTTGACATTATTTAAATGAATCCATGTTTTTCATGAACAATTAATGTTAATGACCGAAACCAAATTTTTTTGATAATTTCAAATACTAGCCTACAAAATCAAGTACAAAAGGACTTACTTCCATAATTCAAGAGATATGAGCACTGTAAGAAGTAGATGACGGAATTTTTTATTAACGAATGCATATAAACAGGAAACCATGACAAGTACAGACTTGGTGAAAAGAATATTTGAGAGATCATTTCGAATGTTGATAACTATATCTTCAATGGCTCAAAAGTTACAGCGATTTGTTACTTAAAAAATCAAGTGACTGCTGCAACTTTTTTATACCGTAATTTTAGAAAAATCAATGAAAAATATAAAAAAAAATTGTTTTACACTTTTAGTTGTTTCAGAAAAAAAAATTAGATTTAAAATTTGTATATAACAAATGGTTAACTTGATAAACAATAGAGAAATTCATATTTTTCTCAATTTTTGTTTTTCTATTGGGAAATGCCAATTATTATTCACAAAGAAAAAAACGTTCAACGTTCGATGTTCGACGTTCGACGTTCGACGTTCGACGTTCGACGTTCGACGTTCGACGTTCGACGTTCGACGTTCGACGTTCGACGTTCGACGTTCGACGTTCGACGTTCGACGTTCGACGTTCGACGTTCGACGTTCGACGTTCGACGTTCGACGTTCGACGTTCGACGTTCGACGTTCGACGTTCGACGTTCGACGTTCGACGTTCGACGTTCGACGTTCGACGTTCGACGTTCGACGTTCGACGTTCGACGTTCGACGTTCGACGTTCGACGTTCGACGTTCGACGTTCGACGTTCAACGTTTTCAATATTATGGCATATTCCCATAGCGTTTTCGGACGTTCTAACAAGCAAAAGTGAAATGTGAAGAGATGAGTAACTATAATTGCTTCACGTTTCATTTCTAGAAACCCCCCAGAACTCACGGATACAGTAAATACTGCTTCATTGGATTTGTTGCCAACAAAATCCAGAGAAAAATATAACTATGCATAAAATCGTTTCATGGAATATCGTAAGAATAAAAATGGAAGTTTTCTCTCAGGAAATGATGTAATGACATACTTAAAAATAAAATTGTTTTCGAAAAAACTTGTTCTCAAACATTTTTTAGTTCACCAAAAATTGTAAGAAAATAATATTTGGTTACAGTACAAATACAGATATTTCGCACTAGCTATTTCCATTGCCTGGCAACGTCTGAGTGCAAAGAAATATTTGTGATCGATTTTCGGAAGAGACCTTTTGTATTTATATAAATCTATATCAAAGAATCCCATGAGTACACAAAAATTTGACGTTGGTTATCGATAACCCGAATGAAAAATACATTCAATTTCTTTCTTCTGGATAATTTTTAGTGGTATGAGAATATATGATTCTGCTTTTCTTCATATGGGAATAAAATGCTATAATTTCGAGTAAATCAATGTGAAATATATAAATTTTTTGCTTAAATAAGTCTGGACAAAGATAAGTTCTGATCAATATATAATCGCAAAAATTTGGTTTCAGTTAAAAATTGTATGTTTCGAGTTACGTCCTAAAATTAACTTATTTGCTGAATTTCAGAATCTACAGTGTAATTTGCTTTTGTGTATCAACAAGTTGTGTGCCTTGGATAGAAAACTCAAATAATGTATTTTTTTTTTACGAGAGTCGTAAGCTCACGGATCATGAGTAGTCATGGAAACCTCGTGTACACCGGAGATGCCGCGATAAACCGCAAGCGGCGCTGTTGTGCCTTCAGATGTTTCGGCAACAGAGAGGATTGTGGCGGTTGCGCCGGGAAATTTGATTTCCTGCGAGGAAATTCGGAGAATTGCGTTCGAAATGAGATGCTTTTACTTTTTGATGAGGCCTCTAGTGAGCGTTCCGCAGATATTCGAAAACTGTAACAGAACACAACGGAGATTTTTATTGTTATTCTCCAAATGGAATCGAAAGATTAAGTTTTCATGTTATGGAAAAAACAAGAACAGAATACAATTGGAATCGTGCACGTGTTGGGTGTTAACCCCCACTTCGAAGATATGCAGAACATTTTATGTTCGAGTAGAGTTCTTTCAAGTTCATAACCAAGAATAAAAATGAAGGATAAATACCTTGAATAGTGGAGTACATACTCTAAAGGCATATAATTTCCTGAAGATATATCAGTGTGTAATTATATAGAATATTTCCATCCTACATTAAAAATCTCATACGAAGCAGGACATTTTCGAATAATTACTGCGACATTATCCTATATGAAGCAGGACATATTCAGCGATAATTGCCCGGTAGGTATCGAAAATTTCCCTATAGGTCCGTATCTATAGTAACGATTGTTAAAATGTGCACTTGTCATCTTGACATTCATAAATATTGAATTTTAAAAGTCGTTGAAATGTCACGTTTCGGAAAACCTGCATGTAAATTTAAATGAAATTTCAAACTTATCACATACCTTTTTTCTTTTATCTCCGGAAATATTCACTTATAATCTCCCTAGAGCATGAATTATTGCCGGAAATTTTTTGAGTACATGAATTTTTAGAAAATTATCACGAGTCGCAAAGCGACGAGGGATAATTTTTTTTTAAATTCATGTTCGAGACACATTTCCCGCAATTAATTCAAGTACGTAGGGGATTCTATGAGAAAATTGTATACTGGAATTATATTTAGATAGAAAACATTAAGTGAATATTTATTTTGACGTTTTTCACAAATAAATAGAAGGCTTTGTGTAATGGGAGTTTTAGGGGACATTTGTTTCTGATTTTCTCCGTTTCCTAGTAAAATATAAAATAAAATATATAATATCAAATAAATTTTTATATAAAATTGATTGTTTTCATACAATTTTCTTACTGGGTTTAAAAATTTTAAAAAAAGTGGATGGGCGTATTGTTTTTCCCAAAAAAATTTGGTTTTTTAAAAAAATTTTTAATTTTTTGGTTTCAGGGAAATGTCAATATTGATACAAACAAAGGTGATATACACTCAAAAGTATATAAGTATACCTATACATAAATACTTAAATATTTTTCATATTCTTTTAGGTTTAATTCTAAGAAAAATTAATATCAGCGGTAATAATTTGTTTCTCAAATAATTCAGGAAATCGGGATATTCTATTCTTTATTCTAAATAGAATGTTGTTGGCGTATGTTGCCGGTTAAAAAAAAATTTGTAAAGTTAGCCATGGATCTGACATTCACTACTCCTGTCAATCAATATTTCATTTGTGGCATTAAGTTCCTCATAACATTGTATACAATAATAAGTTAGTTAAAAAGTTATAATGAAATGAACTTTCAATCGTATGAATTGTGTTCCTTTCGCAAAGAATCACAGCACATTAAAATGTACCATAAAAATGTAAAATATCTAACATACCTAGTGGAAGAATCTGGATTAAATCCTGAGCAAGAAAACTTATTTAAAGAGATTGACAACATTCTGCGTGATATTGTGCCTTCTTTTGGACACAAATCTTACCCAAAGAAATAAACTGGTGTCATAGTATTATTTTTATTTTATGAAACACAGGCATATTGTTAAAAATCACCAGTTCTGTGTTTTATTCACCACTTAGGAAAGAGGAGGTAGAAGTGGAATTTTTGAAGAATTTAAAATTAATTAATGATATTATAGAATGTACACCTTGATGAATTGTTGTAATATTTCCAACTTTCAAAGTAAGTAAATAAAAAATATTGTCAATATTATTTCAATATTATTTAAGTCTAATTATATGATAGCTGTCATGTGCCGGGAAATTTCCACTTATTAATTTTACATCTACTTGCTAATGTGGATGAAAAATTTTCAGAAAATTTGCTGGTTACCATAGTAACAATGTCGAAATGAAGCATCTGATTGGTTGAAAATGACTGGTATAAAATTTTCACTTATAATCTCCCTAGAGCATGAATTATTGCCGGACATTTTTTGAGTACATGTACGAGACAATTTTCCGCAATTAATTCAAGCACGTGGGGAATTCGGTAAGAAATTTTATACCGGAATTATATTTAAATAGAAAACATTAAGTAAATATTTATTCTGACGTTATTCACAAATAAATAGAAGGCTGTGTGTACTGGGGGAGATTTTTTCTGATTTTCCCCGTTCCCTAGTAAAATAAAATATATAATATCAGATAAACTATGCGGCGTGCCTAACAAGAAATCAAATGCATCTGAGAATTCGTTATCAATTAACACTTCGAGTGTAGGTTTGTATACAAAAGTTAGAACTGAATTGTTTTCCGATCGGAATAATACAGAACGTCGAGAACAGAATGAGAACTTTGGAGTTCCAAATGGAACAACATAATAGTAGTTTTTTGTACACGCTTCACAAAATGTTTATTCTAGAAACACAAAATAGTGACATTTAACAGAACTAATACTTGAAACCGTCAATGCAAGACTCAAATTTTGTTAGGGCAGAAAACTTATAATGGAATTCCCAAAGATGTTCCAGGATACGAATAATCTTTAGATCAATTGGAATTTAGTAGTGACAGTAGACGCTTTCATTGAAATAACCTCCTGGAATACTTATCCCAGGAAAAACAAACGCTAATATTCCGGGTATTTGACAAACACGTCGGTAAAATGTAAAATCGCTTTCCACATTCTTGTAGTGCCAGAAATAGAATTGCTATCGTCCAGAAATTATAGAATATACCGAGTGTCAACGTGTTTTTTAGAACAAGTCATGGATTCCAGAATTCCGAGGTTATGAGATTCAAACTTGGCAGGAGTGTTGGAATCAAGATTAGGAATTTCAAATGGAACACCCTGCATATTTTTCCTTTTTTGAATTCTGGGGATTATTCTGAGTACGATCACATAGTTTTGAGACGGAAAATTGGTAAATTTGATCATTCGGAAGCATTTTTATTTTTGCGTTGGACCCACTTTAACCAATCTGATAATGAAAAAAGTATATTAGTTTTTTCTGCCTAGTTGAGTACCTGGCGGTTTGGTATTTACAAAACCACTAATGGTAAAAAAGTCATTTTTTCCAAATGACAACATCTTTTACTTAACATCCTTTAAGCCGGCGCTACACGATGCTGAATACTCTCCAACGTTGGAGGCTTGACAGTTCGTCGCATCATGTTGCCGACCATCAAACCTCCGAGCCCTAGTTTAACCATTTTCAATTGCAGAAGCTGTTTCTATAGGGAGCAAATCAAAAACTCACTTCGCTAACACGAGCGTATATGCGAAGAAACGGAACGGAAATTAAAGTGTACTACTCGTAAACATTCTCCGTCGGCGAACCGAGGATCAAAGGAGCTGATAGTCAACGTGGGTTTGAGTGACAGCTGTTTGAGTGACCGCAAGCCAATGATAATGCTTGTAGGCGTGTCTATACGTTGAGACTAATTAATCTCCAGTTTCAGTAGGTCTGAGTAAATGGAAGCCAGTAGCGTCTCTGGTCTGGGATCGAAATATTTTTTTATTTTAACGTATCTTAATTTTTTTTTATATATAAATAAAATTAGTTATCTCCGCCACTGCTACTCAAAGGATTTCGCCGCAAGACTGGGGAACTTGTTTTTTATGCAATTGATAATGGATCCCAGATAACACAGGATATCTATCCTATGGATATCCATTTCAGGTCCAATTCTGGTTGGGTTATCCCTGGATTTGAAATGGACATCCATGAGATATCCATTGAAGGATTTGGAATAGATATCATTCAGAAGATATCCTATGGATATCCACAAGTATCCACAGCAATTATGAATGTGTTTAAATTGCAAGATTGATTTCAATAGTGTCTATTTCTGGGGTTCTTCCATGCTTGTACATATATAGATTGAATTAAAAAAAAAATCTCATCCTTCGTTTTTCTTCTGGATTTGAAATGTATACCCATAAGATATCCGTCGACGGATTTGATATCCTTCAGAAGATATCATAAGGATGGCCATAAGGTATCCGGAGCAAATATGGATAAGTTTAAATTGCAAGATTGATTTTTATTGTGTCAATTTCTGATTTTCTTTCATGCTCCTACATATGGATTAGTTTTTTTGGAAAAATCTCATGTTTCGTTTTCCTACTTGATTTGAAATGGACATCCATCGATGGATTTGAAATAGATATCCTTCAGAAGATATCCTAGGGATGGCCATGAGATATCCAAAGCAATCATAAATGAATTCAAACATTCTCGTAGAAACACAAATTGTGCCTTTTCAAAACTTATACGTTGTCGCGAATACCCTCTGCGACAGCCTGGCCATACTATTCGCATAATTACTGGCGCCGTCTGTCATTTTATTTTGTTGAGGAAGGTCATAGTCACAGCACTGAATCCAAACAAAGAGATCGTCTATGGCGTTTTGCATTGGTGTTATTTTTCAGTCGTGTTTTTTCTCTATTTTCCTTCGTTTTTGATACCCTGTTGGTCTGGACATTATGGTTTTCATCTGTAGCAATTGATTGTTTCCAGAGGGAATTATATATTGGCCGAATACAGGTGAATATCAATTGAAAAGGACATAACCTATAAACATTCATTATTTCCAATGCATTTATGTTTGCTATTTGAGTTTCGATATTTTCAGAAATACTGAAAAGCACGTCGTTACATTTGCCACAATACACGAGTGTTTCAAATGTCACAGTGCCCAGATTAAAAATGGTGTATGTTTGCCTCCGAATATAACTGGTATGGAGCAAAAAAAAATAAACTGGATAACTAAAACTGGCTGAATTATCACTAAGTGAAAAGCCCATTCAGTTGTTCAATTTATTTGATAATAATTTGTATTGCCTCATAACAGACTGCCAGTTCAGTGAGAATGCAAAATTGCCAAGACAGGTTTATGTCAAAAATGCTTATATATATATATATACATATGTGAGAGGGGGATCCGTGAGAAATTATGAAAAAGGAATTTGTGGCATAATGGACAGCTGCCACATTATGCCACGAATTCCTTTTTCATTATATATATATATATATATATATATATATATATATATATATATTATACATATATATATATACAGGGTGAGTCAACAGGATTCCCTCGGTTCATTGCTCCTTAATGTATCACTATTTCGATTTCTTATATTTTTTTTGTCAAACGGACCATCTAAGACCACCTTCTAAAATTATTTTCATTCATACAGGGTGCATCATTGATGCGTGGCTAACCAAAGTTGTTCTTTTTCAAATGAAACACCCGGTATATTTTCATATATTCCGATCGGCTGTTCTACTGGCTGCTCAATGATTTTTTCAATTTTGAATTCCGTTGCGGCGTTGCCGAGTTATTCAGGAGAAATCTAATTTGTAGACTTTTTTTCAAAAAATTACCTATTTCACATTTTGAAATATTTAGTGAAGATAATTGGGAAATCATTGGTCGATATGATGATGATCATTGAGAATACCAAGAATTTGGAATAAATTGTACAGGATGTTCGGTACAACAACACAAACTCAGCCATTTTCAAACATCGGTATTTTGATTTTTTCTAATGGAACACCCTATATATTTTCATTTAAATCAAGTACTGTCCAATAACTCTACACTTTTCAGTCCCCATGTCATGTACCTAAAACAACTCGTTTCCGAGATATTCTACATCCAGAAGATGGATATTTTTCCACAGAAAATATTGACAATGTTCGCCTTTAGTATCATATTTGGAATTAAACTTTGCATAAAGATCATATTTATTCGAATCTAACAGAAAATAATAATTAATGCAGCAAATGTTCAATGTGCCTGCCATTTTCACCAATACACGATCTCAATCTGTTTCGAAAATTAGTATCCACAGTGCCAGCATGTCCTCTGAAATTTCCCTGAAAGCAGAACGAATTCTTGCTTTCATATTTTCAGGAGTCGTAGGCGGAGTTTGATAAACAACCCATTTAATGTATTCCTAATAGAAAAAAATCCATTTTTGTAAGGTCCGGTGACCTTGGAGGCCACTGAACTGGCCCTCCTCTACCTATCCATTTTTCACGGAATTCATTATCAATGTACTCCCGCACATCAGTGTGGTAATGTGCAGGCGCGCCATCTTGTTGTAGCCACATTCTCTGCCTTATTGCCAATGGAATATCATCTAATAAATTTGATAACTGACTTCGCAGAATTCTTAGATATTTTCTTCCATTGAGATGTCCGTTGAAAAAAAAGGGCCCAATTACACGCCGTCCAATGATACCTCCCCAAACATTCAGTGACCAACGTTCTAGGAAAATGGGGATTTTCAGTTTCATAATAGTGCATATTATGCCGATTCACATGGCCATTGTTGTGAAACGTGGCTTCGTCCGAAAATAGAACATACCCTGTTTATATATATATATATATATATATATATATATATATATTGTTATGTTAGGAAATGTTGTGAAATAATTAAACTTATAATTATCATTATTATTATTAGGTATTTTAGTTATCATCGTTAATGCTATGTTGTTTTGCATTTGTCTTTACCTTTTTTCCCCACTAGTCGATACATATGTATAAAGAGGGCATTCCTGAAGTAGTTCTGGTATCAAAAATATATATCCAACGATACATCTAACAAAAATCCACGATTAAACCATATCAAAATTGAAATTCATAACAAACATTGAATTGAAGTAAGATCAACGTATAGATAAGTTTTGAACATCCTTTATGACAATTCACATCAACAGAAAACCCACCAATGGGATTCGAGAAAGTTTGTTTGGGAAGAGTGATGATATACATATAATAAAATGTAATGGCAGAAATTGAAAAAATATAATTTTATATGAATTTGTAAATAGTATGGTCTAGAGGATAAATCTTGGAAGGAGTGCATGTGAGCTGTCATTGAGATCTCAGAAATACGTCCACCGGACTGGAAACTTCAATAGAAAGGCAGCAACAAGGTATACTAATATCCGAACTCTTCAAAGTGCAACTTTCACATAAAACCAATAACTTTACGTGTCTAAACCACTGATTACTTTGTTTTGGGTTGAACTTTCATAAAATTCCATGCCTAAAGACTGATAATAAGTTCGAACTTTCTTCCTCAATCTTTCATTGTCACTAACATCCAAACTGACCATTTCATATCATTGTTTTGCTAGTATAAGGTAGCTATCGCAGAGTAGGGTATTTATAAGTTTTGATTTGGATAAAAACCAACCAATTTGATTATTCCCTGCAAACTGGTGTTTATTTTTTAATTTCTAATCTCACTTTTCTCCACTGAACAGCATTTCTTATCGAATCGATAGTGCCATAGATCGCAGGAATCGACTGCTGAGAAGGAGTGACTCATGTTCATAGGCGTACCTGACTGAGCTGGGATAAGGTAGAAGAGGTTGAAAAAGAGAATGGTGACATAACATAGCCGGAGTTTTTATTTGTTATGATAGGGATTCAGAAATTTAAATCTGTGAAATACATTCACCAAAAATCTATACAAATTCAAAATCATATAATCAACCAATCATAACAATATATATATATATATATATATATATATATATATATATATATATATTATTGTTGATTTGTCGTTTTCTACCAAGTGTTGTTCATCCTTGCACTTCTCCACCGTACTGATGAGGGCCGAGAGCCCGAAACACGTGTCTACGGTTAACACTTTTCTTTGAGGGCTATGTCCATTAAATTCCTTCCACTATATATATATATATA
Organism: Gonioctena quinquepunctata; assembly: GCA_018342105.1. NCBI lineage: Eukaryota > Metazoa > Arthropoda > Insecta > Coleoptera > Chrysomelidae > Gonioctena > Gonioctena quinquepunctata. The sequence goes on along the minus strand of JAFIRS010000039.1, from coordinate 1,301,140 downwards.
TATATATATATATATCATAGTATACCAATAAAAAGAGAGAAAAGCTATGGCAGTGATATATATTATCATCATCAGTATTCGAATTCAAAAGAAAGCATAATATTTCTCAGTATTTGATTGTAGATTTCAACATAAATTATACCCGTGAATATATACATATTATTTCAGAAGCGGCTGACCTTAGTGATTCGACGAAAAATAAAAAAGCTACCGAAGAAGCCATCTAAGCTTGGCTGAGAAGGGCCTAAGAAAGGCATCTGTCATCTTCTAGAATAAAGGAAACACCTGATGGACAAAGAAAATAGCATTCTAGTTTTTCTTCAACTTTATTTTTTTGATTATTCTGCATTTAATATTGAAATGTTTTTATTTTAGAGTTTACATATACATTTTATTTGTTGATAACCCCAAAGTTTATGAGAATTTTTTTGATACCAGAGTTTATTAATACATTTTTGTTTTGTTCAATACCATCATTTCATTTCCCTCCAGATCGCTATTACTATATTTTATCTTCGATGGATATCCCCGAAGGATATCTTTCGAATATCTCTGAAGGAATCTTTCAGATAGCTTTTGAATATATCTGAAGGACATCTCATGGATATTCCTGGAAGATATCTTTGAAGTATATTGGTTTAAAAATATCTTATGGACATCTCTGGAAGATATCTTATGGATATCCTTGAAGGATGTACAGGTTGTTCCACTTTGGACATCCATCGGATGTCCATAAGATATCTTTTGGATATAAATTGGATGTCCATGGTACATCCATAAAATTCATGAAGAATGTCCAATGGATATCCATTGGATGTCCATGTGTTATCTGGGATGAACTGTATGTTAAATGATAATATATTGTAGGACAATATTATTTCAATAGTAGGTTTCTTTAATTATTTGCCGCTGCAATTGCAATATCTCACAGTGGTCCAATATAACGAAAAAGCGGAACTAATCCGAATTTTGGTCAACTTTGGGAGAGGGTAAACAAAAGATCAGATAACCTTTTCTCAGAATTGCGGGTAACTTTTGTAAATGTCCCACGACTCCCCGCTCTGAAAAAATATCTAATGGATAGCCTAAAGTCTCCATAAAAACATATCAAAAATTTACTTGCTCATACTTTTCCGAAATATTTAAATAATTGTGAGCCTCAAATATATTTTGACCCACAATGAATTAAGACCCCATTATTTTTTGTTAAAAACGACTTTTCTGCTAGAATGTGATTGTCTATATTATTAACAATATTTTAAGAAGATTTTCGGTACTGATTTTGTTAATTAAAGTTAAACATTCGAGAAGTCATCATTTAAAACCTTTGACCCAATACAAAAGTTATCCCTTTTGAAACCAACCCCTTTGCGACAAATTTTCCTATGGTTCTAGTGAGCTTTGGAAATAATTCAGCAAAAAGGAGGCTCAAGTCTGATTTTATTGTTTAACAACCCCTTCTTAATACCACCCCTCTGTGACACGTTTTTTATATTTTTCCCATGATTCTCGTCAGCCTTCGAAGCAATTCCACGCGCAAAAAAGGCTCGAATCTGATTTTTTCGAACCACGCCTTTGTGACATATTTTTTCAAATATTGTTTGCATGATTCTTGTCAGTTTAAGAAGTAATACCGCGAAAAAAGGCGCGAATCTGATGTTTTCTTCGAATTATCACTTCTAAGAACCACCCCTTTGTGACAAGATTAAAAAAAAATATATTTTTCCCTGGATTCTCGTCAGCCTTAAAAGCAATTTCGCGAAAAAACGCTTGGATCTGTTTTTTGTCCAACCCCTCTCTCGTCAGTAATTCCGCGAAAAAAAAAACTTTTTTTTTCATTTTGAAGTGTGTGGTACAAACGTTTACGCCTTAACATTCTAATGTTCACGACGAATCCATTGATGGCTTCGAATCGAGAATCGGATGAATGAATACACTGATTATTTGTGGAAAAATTATGAGGAAATTGGGGTATATCGCACATCAAGCATGCTGTGGATACAACATTGAATGGAACTGAATTGAAAAACATCAATTTTCACATAACAAAAGTTTATAAGAAAGAAAGAAGCAACAAAAAAATTACACATTATAATATTAGTTGAAGGGAATTGAATGTTTGAAGTGCATTCCGCCAACTTTCCGATATTTGATGCTATTAATTGTGTTTCGCATCATATTTTGTAACATAGGTATTTATGGTAGCAAACACTACATGACTGCGATTTTGTAAAATTTCAAGTGTTTGAGGCGGTGTGTGGAACACTCGCTCTTTCACATAACGCTACACAAAAAAGTCAAAAATATTGAGATCAGGTGATCTGGCTGGCCATTCGTTGCAATAACTCGCTCATCAAACCGGTTCATTAAATAGTTCATGACTTGGATGGTATTATGCATGCGCAGTCTAACAAAAGTGTTCCCGTACATTCCATAGGTTTTGTGTTTTCGTTCCATTCGAACTAGCTCGAAACAGTTATGAATCGGTTCAAAATAGTACGAGCATCTTAGCAAGGACAGTTTCTGATTTGTGTGGACTATTTGGGTATGCATGCGTACAATCTACATGCTTCTGACATTCTAACCTCCTTTTTCTGTTGACAGGGTATTATTCGATAGATTCGAATGAAAAATATGGATAATAGCTCCAGCTCATTGTCCTCTTCAAGTTCAGGTGAAAAAGAAACGTTCCTGAATATCGTGTTGCCGGAAATGGATGCCGAAAATGTTGGATCCGTAGAGAAAAAAACATCAACCTGTTCTCAGATAAAGAATTCAAAGATCATTTCAGGCATTTATTTTGTTCAATGTTTGCTTTATTCATTCATGGTATTTTAGGTTTCCCAAATCTATTGTAACTTCATAATAAACTATACCCGCAGCTAATTGTTTATTGAATGCCTCTACATAACCTAAAATCGAATCGTTATCATAAATAGCGTTTCCGTTTATTTGTTTTCTGGACTGTCGTCGAACTATCTACCAAGAATATATTTTTTACACAAAAATGTAATAAAAATCGGTTTTTCCTCTAGAAAACGTGATACAGGTAGGTACAAAAAAGTTATGACATTCCCAGATAACACATGGACATCCTATGGATATCCATTGGACATCCTTCATGAATTTTATGGATATACTATGGACATCCAATTATATCCAAAAGACATCTAATGGACATCCGATGGATGTCCAAAGTGGAACAACCTGTACATCCATAGAATATCCTTCAAGGATATCCATAAGATATCCTCCAGAGATGTCCATAAGATATCTTTCAAAGATATCCATAAGATATACTTCATCCTTCAGGGATATTCAGAAGCTATCTGAAAGATTCCTTGAGAGATATTCTAAAAATATCCTTCGGGGATAACCATCGAAGATAAAATATAGTAATAGCGATCTGGAGGGAAATGAAATAATGGTATTGAACAAAAAAAATTTATTAATAAACTCTGGTATCAAAAAAAATTCTCATAAAGTTTGGGGTAATCAACAAATAAAAGATATGTAAACTCTAAAATAAAAACAGAATATTAAAAAAAAAAGAGGGAAATGAAATTTTCTTCGTCCATCAGGTGTTTCCTTTATTCTAGAAGATGAGAGATGCCTTTCTTTGGCCCTTCTCAGCCAAGCTTAGATGGCTTCTTCAGTAGCTTTTTTATTTTCCGTCGAATCACTGAGGTCAGCTGCTTCTGAAATGATATGTATATATTCACGGGTATAATTAATGTTAAAATCTACAAAAAAATAATGAGAAATATTATGCTTTCTTTTGAATTCGAATACTGATGTTGATAATATATATATATATATATATATATATATATATATATATATATATATATATATATATATATATACATAAACTTTTCTTGGAAATATTGCATTCTCACTGAACTAGCAGTCTGTTTTGAAGCAATACAAATTATTATCAAATAAACAGAACAACTGAATGGGCTTTTCACCTAGTGGTAATTCAGCCAGTTTTAGTTGTCCAGTTTATTTTTTTTGCTACATACCAGCAATATTTGGAGGCAAACATATTAGTGAGCATGGAAGAAAGGCATCGTTACACAAAGTCATATTTTTGAGATTTCATTTAGGTACCTAAAAAAAGAGTTCTAGAAAAAGGAATAGAAAAACATACAACTTACCTACAGCAGCTTTGAATTTCGATCCAGTTCCCAAATATTCTTCCGAAAGATTCATTTTTTCAGTGCAATCAATAGGAAAATGTTCGAATCTACTGATGAATCATCTTCATCACATGTCCACTGTTGTAGGCATTCACACCATTTTTAATCTGGGCACTGTGACATTTGAAAAACTCGTGTATTGTGGCAAATGTAACGACGTGCTTTTTAGCATTTCTGAAAATATTAAAACCCAAACAGCAAATACATAAATGCATTGGAAATAATGGATTTTTATAGGTTATGTCCTTTTCAATTCTTATATTTACCTGTAGTCGGCCAATATATAATTCCCTTTGGAAACAATTGCTATAGATGAAAACCATTAGGTCCAGACCAACAGGGTATCAAAAACGAAGGAAAATAGAAAAAAAAAACACTACTTTTGTTTGGATTCAGTGCTATGACATGACTAATATGACCTTCCTCAACAAAATAAAATGACAGACGTCGCCAGTAATAATGCGTTATGCGTATAGTATGGCCTCAATGGCCTGTCGCAGACACATGTATATCTGTTCTGTGGTCGCAGAGGGTCCCCGCGACAAAGGTACAATTTGTGTATTTACGAGAATGTTCAAATTCATTTATGATTGCTTTGGATATCTCATGGCCATCCCTAGGATATTTTCTGAAGGATATCTATTTCAAATCCATCGATGGATATCCATTTCAAATCAAGTAGAAAAACGAAACATGAGATTTTTCCAAAAAAATTAATCTAAATGTACGAGCATGAAAGAAACTCTGAAATTGACACAATAAAAATCAATCTTGCAATTTAAACTTATCCATATTTGCTCCGGATATCTTATGGCCATCCATATGATATCTTCTGAAGGAAATCTATTTCAAATCCGTCGACGGATATCTTATGGATGTCCATTTCAAATCCAGGGATATCCCGACCAGAATTGGACATGAAATGGATATCCACAGGATATCCTGTGTTATCTGGGTTTCAAATGACTGAAAAGACATGTAGGTGGCGCCACCCCCACACGAAAGAGACAATCTAACATCAAATTTGATTTTGTCATTGAAAAATACTCCCAGATACCAAACTTCACTCGAGTATCACAATTATTTTGAAATGTATTCACAAAAAATAAAAATAAGAATTCAACTTCAACACCCTGCATCTCAGAAACAAATAACTTGCGGACATATGTTTATAGGAACTTTTCTTCTTATTTTGACGTCAACAACATGCTTCTACACGTACTTAAGACACACCCTGTATAAACTGACTCAAATCGAAAGAGAGGTGTCCAAAAATATGAGGTTCTCTTGGTTCGATTTAGCTATGGGATATCATGGAGATATCATGAAATTCATAAAGTTTACTCAGCTATTGAAAGAAAGCACACAATAATATACATAGACAGTACTTACTTGGATTTCAATACCAAAATCAATAATTAATATTTATTTATATAGATCAACTTTGAATTCGGGGAAAATCCATGAATATGTTTGGCATAAACGAAAGTACCTCACATAAAAAAGTATATAGGGAAACACAAAATATGGAATGGAATTACCGATTTTCTGTTCGGGTGTACATCTCAGAGAAAATAATTACGAATGAAACTTGTGCAGCTCATGAAGCTCTATAATGCCATGAAAATGACAGATTGAGAATTTTTTTCAGTCTTTCAATAGCCGCTATTTTGAAACTTCCCAACCGATTTTTCTCATCGCTGAATTTGATCATGATATCGATGGAAATTATTTTTGAGCCAAATTTCGTTCTATCTGGTTGAAAAATAGGCCTTACTTTCATATTCGGGATTATTAGAATTCTAAAATCCAAATCCAACCACATGGTAGAGAAAGGGAATAGAAGAACATAATTTGAAAACCCCCATGGTAAGAGGAGAAAATCCAAAGAGTCAGTATGCATTTAACAAATTCCTTCGATATGGTTGCAGATACCTTACTGAAGGAATGACAGAATAATGATGGAATGAATCCATAATTCGAACGTACGTAGTAGTAAATGAAAATATTATCGCATGCCTTTGACAGTCGAGAGAATCCACGTTCAAAAAATTCTGCAAAATTTCGTGAAAAAAGAATATTATGTTTGATAATTTCTTTTCAGGTTTTGAAATCAGGCAGTCCTAATACCCAAAACGTCAGCTGTATACTGAGTATTTCGCATTACTTATAATTTTTTCTGATAAGCAAATTCAGAATACGACGATAATTGATTTGTTGAAAATATAAACAGGATGTTCATAAAATCAGATGTGGAATCAATATTCAATTGAGAATGTTTCCCTTTTCAACATGAATACCCCACAAGAGGTTATCTTGACGATGGAAGATAATGACTAAGGTTTATCTTTCAGTCGCAGATGATTCCACATCTGATTTTATGAACATCCTGTTTATATTTTCATTAAATCAATCTATCATACCCCATGACAGGTTTTAATGTCAGAAAACACTAATTTCAAAGTGTCTCTTCAAATGAAATGAACTTTTTCCATCTTTTCAAAGTGAGATTGCTTCTTGAAAATGTGTTTCCCATTTCTTCCGGTCTTCCTGATGATCGTGGAAGCGTGAAATAGATTTTCGTCGACAAAAATGTATTGAAGACCTAGTGAATGCGATGTCTCTCCTGCGTCAATGTTACGAATGATTTCTGGTAAGTACTCTCTTTTGGAAAACATTCTTCTTTGCCTCATTCATCTTTATGAGTTATTAATTGAGACTGGAATAGAAAATCAAATAACTATCTGAATGAAAATGCAAATTTTCAATTTCAGATTTTTTCTCTTGAGTTAGGGCCTTTTCAGAATATCTATCAGATGTAATTCAATGTCCAGCGTGGCTTTAGCCGGGAAAGTAGTTGTTTTCTGTTAGACATTCACAAAAAATAACTTTATTTTAATCGTGGATTTTTCAATTCACAGAAAAATCTTTCTATCAATATTCAATTGAGAATGTTTCCCTTTTCAACGACGATAATATAATTTAATTCTTCCCAGCGAGCACAAAAGCATCTCAGGTGGCGATTTGCAGGAAGTCTTTGGGATGTCACAAAAATAACTTTTTTGGATAGTCTTTTCATAGACACAACAGATCATTCCCAAAACGTTCTGCGCACATTGAATTGCTGTAAATAAAACATTTTTTGAGATCACTTTCCGAAGCCTATTGTTAGTTATTTGTACATTTGAAGGTGCCACATTCTATTTGAAATTGAGTTTTTCTTTCAATTTTAATCATGAAAAAATGAACTTGGCACATTCGGAGTGAAACTTTTCCTTTAATTTATTAGGATGTTGAGGACTGAAAATTGGGTTTTTTATAACTTCCAAGGATTTATATTGCTTAGGGTACTGAAACTAAGATTTCATCTCATGAATCAGATTCGATGTGAAATATACTAACCACCAATTTTGAAGATAATGGCAATATAATAAGATATTTTATATATATATATATATATATATATAATTCCAATTGTATCTCTAGAAAGGAAGCTTTAGTTGAAATTATATTTAGAAAAATATTCATTTTTACAGTGATTCTTCAGTTTCATCACAAACCGAATACTTCTATTTGAAGAGTCAATACATTTCAATTCGCATAAGTCGCATGATTTTTATTTTCCACCTCCCCATAATCTGAACCCTAACATGGAAAAATGTTTAATGAAAACAGGTAGTTTTTTTCAAGAATCTTCAAAGATACAGTTTGAAAATGTCATTACAGATACCCTATAAAACATACATATTGTATGCTTTTGAGGTTATATTATGTTTCTGGACTATGCTAATATATTTAATTCATGTAATTCTACTTTAACTTATTCAGTAATATCAAAAATGTCATTATATAATTGGTAATGGTGATGTTCACTACACTTCAAACACTCATCACTTTCCACGTTTCTCTCAGTTGAAAATAAAAAAACATCAATCAACGCTTCACAGTGTTCCATCAGTTTCGTGTGCCATACAGTCCAGTGTTGTTCTGCGGGGTTCATCAGGTTTACCACTCTAAATGTCAAAGTAGTAACATGGCGGGAATTTTAAAATGAAAGCAAAAAATGAGTGGATAGGTCATCTGGATATTGGTTTTTATTATAATCAATAATATTGGTTTCATTGGCTTATAAAAATATAAGAATGTTGTTTCTGTCCTGTGTAAAATAGGAGGTATTGGAATTAAAATGAAAGAATACAAAATGGAATGAATGGTAGAAAGTGAGGGCACGAAAAATATAAATATTCTATAATTTAATTCACATGAAATTTTTAACTTTTTGTCGCGTGAAATGATCAAGTTATTGAAATTTTTTGTCGAGATCCATCATGAAACTGAACAATAAATGTATATTCAATATCTCGGATGAACCTTTCAAGGCGAACTATGTTAGGTCTAGAAAGAAGATCCACATGCTAAATTTTTTTTAACCAATACCTCTCTGTAGGCATACAAAGAAATGTCACAGAGAAATATGTAAAACACTTTCAACATCCTTTAAAGACCTCTTTGGGAAGTGCATATTGCGCCTCAAAAAAACATCCTCATGCCTACATTTTCAAAACTTACCAAAGCTTCCCAGGGATTCTGGGTTTTCATTTCGTGAAAAATTATTATATCCAAATAACAATATCAAGAATGATTATTAATCCACAAAAAAACACACCCTCAGAAGTTTCCTGGTAGAAAACTATTTTTTTATTCGGTTTGCTTACAACTACACTGTAGGTATATCTTACGCTCGACTTTTTCCATTATAACTAAAATTGATCTTATCTAGTAAATTAATATTTCCGACCACCTGAGTTATTTCGCCCTGTAAGCAAGCAGACATGATTGAAACAAGGCCTACCATCTGTAAGGGGGTAATAGAGTTAAAAAAGAATAGAGAACTTCCAATTTAGTTGGTCGGCAAGCTTCCGAACTCTATACGTACAAAGACAAAGCTCAACCTACGTACAGTTCGATTATTTTGAACTACTTTATGTCGCCATCTTCGAGGATGTTTTGAAACTATTCGTTCGAATGTCTTCACGCCGCAATATCTATGGAAACGTTGACATTTCGGAAGTTTTGTCAATTTTTGTGGTCAACATTTATGCAGCTATTCTGAACTGAGAGAAAGCGAAGACAATACAGGAAAAAATGGCTCCAACCGGTAAATTTCAGAGCCGGGCTAAACAACAAAAAATAACGGCACAACATGAGTAAGTTTTCCCTTCCTATCTATTCTCGATGTTTTTTCATATAGATACCTATGTTATCGTTCCCGGAAAATGCACAATGTTTTAAATAAACATCAATATTCATGTTTTATTTTAATTCAACAACATTGTAATGAATAACTTGTGATACGTGTATTAATTTCTGATCAGTGTATTGATTCAGCACAATTTTTATTCAAATATGGTGAGCAACATACAAGCAATGTTTTTTTTTTGTAATTTGAAGTTCAGATAGTTGATAGCTCTTTAGAGAGCCGCGGGATCTGAGACGCGATGACCCACATACGTCTTCCGTTTGGTGAGGTGAAAGTCCATCCCTCGAAAACCCCAAATTCCAAATATTTTTGAAATCGGGCAGGGCCCACTCCAGTGCGAAGGGAAAATGTCTATCGACTTCTATATGTCTTCCGTTATGATAATTTTGTTTAGGAAGTGACTAGTAATCATCAGACAAAGCGGAAGACGATTTGGTTGGAAACCTTTTTTTTTTAATTTTGGGCCCCAAAATCGATCATCGCAAAAATTCGACGTCTCCTATATGTTAAATTTTGTGTCCCTTCACTATGTTATGGTCTTTACATTGGGAAAATCCGAGTGGAAGACTTTTTTAGTAGGGTCCGGCCTCAAGGTTGACCAAATAAACAAATTGAAAAACTGGCGAGAGCGGCTAAGTTGAAAAATCGAAAACTGCACTTGGGTTCAATATTAAGCTTCCAAATTTTGCATAGCTTTTTAAGGGGCCATAAAACCTATTTTCCAAAGGGAAGACTTTTTGGCCAACTTTTCACTCTTTCGCCCTTTGAATTTCCTCTATTTTCTCTGTTTATTCCTGGTAATCTTTTTCGTTTGAGTATTTTTCTCATCGATAATTGAGTATATGAAGTTCAATAAACTAACCTCAAATAGTAGTCAATGATAACAGGAATATATTTCAAGCCCTATATAAGGGCTGTTCGCCTCCGCCAGCTCAAATAATCTATTTGAACGAGGAAGAGCACATAAATGAACTTAGGGAGATGAATGAATGCCACCAAATGAATTCTTTGGCGTTAGGACCGTTAACGTTTTATAAATAAATGAAGTTATACATTCTTACCAAAAAATAGTTAAATTAAGTTATAAACAATTTTTACCAACAAATTACCAAAAATGATTTTGGTGTCAAAAATGATTTCGGTATAATTTCTTCTGTCACATTTGATCAATTACAACACTTTTTCCGGTTACAAATTACTGATTGATCATTAAAAGTGTAAATATCTCTTCCTTGCTCAAATAGATTACTTGAGTCGGCGGGGGCGAACAGCCTTATATAGGGGTTGAAATATATTCCTGTTATCATCGACTACTAGTTGAGCTGAGTTTATCAAATTCTATACACTGAATTATCGATGAGAAAAATTTTCAAACGAAAAAGATACCAGGAATTAACAGAGGAAATAGAGGAAATTGAAAGGGGTGGGAAGGGGTGAAAAGTTGGCCAAAAAGACTTGCCTTTGGAAATGAGGGTTTCTGGCCCCTGGCTCCATGAAAAATTTGGAAGCTTAAGATTGAACCCAAGTGCAGTTTTCCATTTTTGAACTTAGCCGTCCCGCGAGTTTTTTGAATTTGTTTATTTGGTCAACCCTTAGTCTTCCACTCGAATTTCCCGATGAAATGACCATAACAAAGTAATGAAACACAAAATTAAGCATATTGAAAACGTCAAATTGTTGCGATGATCGATTTTGGGGCCCAAAATGTTCGAAAATAGGTTTAAAGTAGTGTGCCTCAACCAAATCGTCTTCCGCTTAGTCAGTCACTTCCTAAACAAAATAATTATAACGGAAGACATATAGAAATCGTCGAAAAAGTCGATAGTAATTTTTTCTTCGTACTGGAGTAGTCCCTGCCCGGTTTAAAAAATATTTGGAATTTGGCGTTTTCGAAGGATGAACTTTTATCTCATCAAACGAAAGATGTATAGCTTCTCATCGCGGTTTTAGACCCGCGGCTCTCTAACTACTTTGCCCGGTATTGAAATATGTTAAAGAAATGTTTGTAATAATTGTGAATTGGCAGTCTATTTTGACTGCCGTAGAGCAGCACGTTTGCACCACCCACCCTTTGATCCCACGATCGTACTCAGAATGGTCCTTAGAATCCAAAAAGTAAAAATATACAGGGTGTTCCATTTGAAATTCTCAAGTTGGGGTCGTTTCCGGTGACACCGGAAGGGATGGGATAGTATGAAATATTGTTTTTTTTTCCAATTCTTGAATCCAACACCCCTGCCCCTGGAAACCATGGCTTGTTCGTTGACACCCGATATACTTTATACGGGGAATGATATTTATTTGATTTTCCGTTGTCCTCCATTATCATGTACGAATTTGAGTTTAGAATAAACAAATTCCACTGACTTTGGAAATACTATAACAGTTATTATTATTCATTAAGTGCACAAAATTCAAGTAATATCTCCTAAAATATAATGGAAATGTGAATCTACCCATATTACTAATCAATTCAATGTTTCTTTCACCTATAGATGAGGAAGAAATATGTCAGATTATAAATTCATTGAAACCAAAGAAAGCACCAGAAATTGATAAAATTAAATCTGAAACCCTCAAAGAAATTCAAAGAGAAATCGCCAAGCCCATGACATATCTTATTAACAAAATAATGAAATCTGGTGTATGTCCCTCTATATTCAAAGTAGCCGTTATCAAACCACTTCATAAAAAAGGAAAAAAACGTGGGATTGACAACTATAGACCCATTTCACTGATATCCAATTTAGCGAAAGTTTTTGAAAAAGTTCTCAAGAGCAGACTGAATGATTATGTAAAGAAAAACAACTTGCTATCAGAAAAACAGTTTGGGTTGAGATAAGGCAAATCTACCCAAAATGCTATAATCAGCTCAATATCCTAAATTTATAAAGCGATAGATAACGGAAAACCTAGTCTGTGTATATTTCGATACTGTGAGTCATACACAGCTACTCGAAACCTTGGAAGATATTGGATTTCGAGGAACAACGTATAATCTCCTAGAAAGTTATCTATACCAGGGGAAACAATTTGTACAAATTGAAAATAAACTGAGTTCAGAAGAGATAGTTCAATTTGGTGTGCCACAAGGAACTGTCCTTGAGCCACTATTATTCTCAATATACCTCAATAATTTACTCACCTTGAATTCTACCGGAACTATAATCAGCTTCGCAGATGATACTGTGATAATGTATGGGGATGAAAATTGGCATGACCTGAAAGGAAATGTAGAGTCCGATAATTGACTGGTTTAATCATCAATTGCTAACAATACATTTTGAAAAAACCAAATTTATGACTTTTACAGCTTACAGAAATCATCTACCAAATTTCAATACCCACGATATACATAACAACGAATCGGTTATTGATATTTCCAGAAGAGATACCATTAATAATTTAGGTGTAACAATGGATAGTGACATAAGATGGGACGTTCACACTCTAAATGTTACAAAAACCTTAAGGAGTATGCTGTTCAAATTCAAATATCTGAGTGAATTGCTTGACTCTCACCACTTAAAAATCATTTATTCCGCTCTAGTGGAATCTCGTATTCGATATGCAATATTGAGCTGGGGAGGGGTTGCTGCTACTCACTAGAAGAAATTGGAAACGGTACGGAACCGAATTCTGAAAATTATGTATGGAAAAGAACCAACCTTTTCGAGCAATTTACTTTTTTCACAAGCAAGAATATGCGATGTAAGACAAACATTTCTCAATAACATACTTACACATATAAACAAAACAAATATCTATTAAATAATATCGACCATGAACATTTTACTAGGAAAAAAATCGGACAACGAAATATCTTTAATTTTCTGCCCATTGAACAAAAAATGAATATAATGAATATAAATTATTGTCAAATGATGAAAAAATAGTATATTATTTAACGAGCGGTAATGTAGGTCATAACTCACGCAGATGAAGTTTGCAGCACAAGCCGCAAACTAGTGTTGTAATTCATTAAGTGAGTTATGACCATTACCGCAAGTTGAATACTATACTTCATCTACGACTATAACAACAAATACTGAGATACAAGTACAGAGAAAGAACTTTATTCACAAATCTCGATAGTTTTAGTATTTCTAATCCCAATTGGACCGACATAAAAAGTTTCGAGAATGAATTCTCTTTCACACGACAAAACTTCTTTATGATTGTACCAGGAACGCTTTGAAAGTAAAAACACTGGTAGTATATACATTTTCCATTTGCCGGACAGTGCATATGCACACTCCTCGTAGTGCTCTTATTTTTATTGCCGTTCCAATTGGGATTAGAATAACTATACCTATAACAATGCTATGAAAATTTTAATTGTAATTACTTATTTTGTTTATTAATAAAATCAACTGTAAAGTTTGAACAACCAGTAAAATGAATATGTGGGACTGAATTATGCAAGTTTTTTGTTTCATTTTGGGTTTGTTGCATATATGTTGTTGATGTACTAACTGGTTGAGGTGTTATAGAACTGTATATTTTATTTGTAGTATCTGTCTTATTCTTTTCGGAATCATCAACGTACCCCTCAGCCACAGTAGTTGATCGCCAACCCCCATGGCGTTTCAGTGCCGTTATATCCCCTCCAGCATCTACTACTAAAGTTGCCGACGAGCGGCGAAAACAAAGCCCTATATATAAATTACAGTGTGGTTATTTTAAAAATATAGCAATATATTTCCCCATTGCTCCAAATTTATTAATGCCAATTCTTTGTGAGTCATATTTTTCATTTTGAAATTTAAAGAATAATATCGTTTGCGATATATCAGTAGGACGAAGATTTAAATATTTCTTAACTATGGTATGTATAAAAATTTCCCGTAACAGTGAATTTTCTGGCAATTTTTGTTTTTGTATTTGGTACATTGACCATGAAAATAGATCCATGATCTTCTTAATCTGTAATTTGTATAGAGTGCAATTCTGCTGCACGACAAGCACCCATAATGCCCATTATTAAAGCAAGCTAAAATAAATTATGTAATTGACTAGATGATAAAAACGATTCTACTACCTTTGTCGCCAGATATTTCTCATCAGGAGCTTCATTTATGAAATTATCAAGTTGTTCTGGCCTGAAAGTTTTTGCCTTTTTAGCTACATGTTTCTCTGATTGACGTTCAAGAAACGCGCGTAATTTCAAATAATTCTCTATATTGATTCCATTATTTATTTTGAGTCTGCTTCTTAGCATGGAGTAGAAAGTCCATAGGGACGATGCTTTATATTTAGTGCTAAGTTCACTAAAATATGCCAAAAGTACATTTTCTGTGAACGATGACTTAATGTTCTTGCTGCTACACCAATCTTGAAAATTTTTGTGTACACCTTTATATTTGTTTTGGGATTTTTTGGGTAATAAATTCTGTATAGCTACTTGTCTTATTTCTGGAGGTGTACATAATAATTCATCTGAATTCATCTTTTTCAGCAAAAAATTCAGAATAATTAGGTAATAACTTAATTTGAAAACGTCAAAATTATTTGAGTGACATCACTCCCCTCAATAACAATAATGGCCAAACGGCTTGTACAGAAGAACAGAGCCACCTTGATATTCGGTTCGTAAATAATTCCAAGAATCTTTTCCGATTTATTATAGTGAGTTATAGTAGTGAGTTATTATAACTCACGTTGTTTGTTTATAGATACTATTAATTGCTCAAAAGCAGTTGAATAATCAATATATAATTTAATAGGAGTAGATAAACAATCAGAAACTACGTTCTCAACTCGATTCGAAATCTGGTTTGCTCTCTCTTTGACTAACATACTTTTTGAATCTTCATGTTATTATTGTGTTTTATATTGATCAATATCGTCTGTCGATTATAATACCCCACAAATTGTTTGTTTACTATTTCTATTTATTGTTAATTTTCCCGTAGTTATAACTAAAATAGGTTAGATGTCATAATGTTAGGAATCAATATTAATATTAACAAAGTGTGACCAATTCAAGCTATTCTATATTGTGAATATCATATGCATAAGGAATATTGTAAATTAAATTGTGAAAAACCCACACGCAACTTCAGTTTTAGTGGGAATTCTACGTTTATTTACATTTCAACAACAATTTCTAGTGTTAATTCTGTAACAGTAACATTCAGTAAATAAACTTATTATTATTATTATTATTTCAGTATTCAACAATGCAACCATCGTCTGAATGGTAAATTCATCCATTACGTACCGGCAAGAGCCACCGAAGGGAAAGAGATGATAAAAACTTTTGAGAAACATGGGTCTCGTGATTTGTTTGTTCCGAACAGAAATCCTCTTGATATCCCAGCAATCCTTGGGAAATCAGAATTCCAGAGACTCAAGCAACAAGCTCACGTAAGTGTTTTCAACGGATATTCTCGAATGGGAAGCATATGTTTTCTGTGCAATAAAATACTCTTCAGCCCTTGGCTCTTGACAGTTTTTTCGCATAATATGTGGGAATTTGAGCTTCCACCGATTCGAAAAATAGTAGAATAAATCTGTAGAAATATGAAGGCATTTTTTAGGCTCCAAGGGTTTGAATTTCCGAAAACAATATTTCTCTTCAATGCCTCCCAAAGTAGAATAGAATATTAAGAAGTGTAGGGAGCAGCTATCGTTGAGAAAACTCACACAACAGTTCCTATCATCCGCAGGATAATGAATTGTTAATGAAATATACATGCAGTAAAAACAGAAACTGACTTTGTTGATATAGAGAGATGGTTCAGGGATAACAAACTCACCCTAAACTTCGTACTCTAATAACTTACCTGATATGGGATGTTTCGAAATGATCACTGAAATTCCTGAAGGACACTCCATAAAATATCTGGGCATTGAAATCCACCGACACCTAAGATGAGACATACAAGTCCGACATACAGTGCGTCTTTTAATAGTCCCCCCCTGTTAACTTTTGAACGGTTTGACGTAGAACAATGAAAATAAAAGGGTATTGTATAATATCACCGATACTACTTTTTGAAATAAAAGACATTGTGATTGCCCGATAGATAGCGCATCAACTTCAAAATTTGAAATAGCATGGGGATTCATTTGGCACATCGTTGAAAAGGTAATTCAATTCTCTTTCCAAACATCAATTTTTTTCCATTTCGTTGATATGTAACTTTACGGCTTTTAATGTCCCCCCCCCCCCCTAATAACTTTTGAAAGGTTCGAGGTAGAACAATGAGAAAAAAAATTATTGTATGATATCACCGATACTACTTTTTGAAAATAAAGATATTGTGATTGCCCGATAGATGGCGCGGGGGGCACTTCAAAATGTTATTTACGCTTTTCTTCTCTCTATTACAATGTTGCTGATTCTTCACTAAGTAAATGAACATTATTATTATTATCAATTATCCACTGCGTGCGCCCCACGTTTTTCGTTTTAAATCTTACAACAATTTTCATAGCTATTAAAATTCACAATCACAAATGTTCAGGACAATCGCGTTATAAATCTGTATATGGCTAGAAGAAATTAGTTTATACTTTTTAGTCCGTTTTAAGAACGTGGTGTATTATTATTATTTATCAAAATAATTATTCCCAACTATAATTTATGTTGATTCATGTTTAATAAAATTGTATATTCTATCTTCAGGTAGTGACTATGCAAGACCGAATAGAAATGATTGAAGCAGCAGAACGACAAAAAAATCAACTACAAACGGAGAGCATGATGAGAAAAGACGCACTGCTCAAGGCTCAGAGAGAAAAGAAGGCAGTAGCTGGAGGAAAATTAGAAACGGTACAATAATTTCAAAAATCATTTATGAAAACTTAATTTCTTGAAGGTGGGTGATATCAATATAACATATATTCTCAAGTACCACCAATTGTTACGTGATTCAGATCTTGCAATAACCTCTCGTTACCCATTTATGTACATTTACAATCTATTCAACACTTCCATGGATCCAAGCACATATCTGCAAAACTACCCAGTAGGCCAGTAGAGATAGACATGATTTTTCCAAAATTTAATAATAATTACAAAAGTTTCAAAACTTCAGTAGAGTGAAGAGGACTTCCATATGATATGTAGTCTGATTTTGCAAACCTTTTTTCTGAAAGAAAGATGTTGAAAATCAGGATTTAATGAATTTTCGCATTATTAGCACGGAAAAATTTGCAAAAGTTCTGCAAACTTTCGAAGTTTTGAAAAATAGCAATTTACATCCTCTGATGAATTTGCAACCATTCATGCAAAACCAAAATGTCTGTTTCATCGAAAAAAAAAATTTGTTAGTCCTAATTTTTCGATGAAAATTCCAAAAGTTCTGCAAACTCGAAAAAATTACTAAAATAATGTTTTTGAAAAAAGTTTCAATTTGCAACCTCTTGCATCAAACGGAAATTATATTTTTTCATTAAATTGTTTTTTTTTTCGAAATAAGTATCGAAATTATAACAAAAGTTTCAAATAATGGTTGCAAGTGGAGATGTCCTGACGTAGACTGTTTTCATCAATTTGCAACCTCGTCTGTAACACGGAAATGAGGGTATAATCAAAAGAAAAATATTTTCGTATTTGTACTCTACCAAAAAAAGCGAAAGTTTTGCGATTCGGGCAGACAATTCATGTTTCCAATTGGTGGCAGTATAATAATTGGCAAACTATGTTACAATGCGGAACATAAGGAATTAAAAAAATCTTTATTTTTGCAACACCTGTGTTATCTGAATAATAAAGATTTTTATATAGGTACCTAATAAATGACATTCATTGTGTTACCTTGTTAACTATCGACCAAGAAAAGGTGAAATCATTCAATGTTGAAAGCTACCGTTTTCTATATGAATTCAAAACATCACATTACAATTAGGAATTTGCATAAAAAAATACGTACGAGTACGTTTGATGGAGGAACGAGAATCTCTCAACACGTTTTCATATTTTCCTTGATTCATTGAAAAATGCAGGAAATATTGAGATTTAAAAACACTAGTACAGTTGTACATTAGTACGATTAACCTACAACTGTCTTACGTCACAGTGTTCTGTTTACGGAGTAATGAATGCACAGCAGTTCAGTAACATGATTTATTACCAGAATAACAGAAGACTGACAATTGTATTTTTATGACAGATGATAGATTTAACTAACCAAAAACAATGCACATTCATCTAATAGTCCTGGAGCTACAACTGAAATAGAAATGCTTACCAACATGTTTTTCCCACTTTATATAAAAAAAAATTATAAATCAAGAAACTGATTCTTACGTATCGATTACATTTTAGTCCTCCATTCGGATTCAATAGAATTCTTCATGCGAAACCACAATTGGAATAAGAAAGTCGAGTGGAAGGGTAAATGATAATTTTATTCAATTCAAGAAATACATACCTGTAAAAATTAAATTTGAGATGTAATATCGATTTCACAAATTATTTTTTTTCAGCAACGTTTCTGTTTGATGATGATAATTATGTACTTGCGAGATATACAATCGATAGCGTTTTGATATCCTTACTTCCATAGAGAATCGATTATTCATTTTAAAATCTCGTCCATTGCTATAAAGTCATCTTGACAAGTGAAAATTTTGAATGAAGAATGATGCATGTCATTTCTAATGCGATAAAGAATTAATGTCTTCCAATAGTCTTTTAGCAGAATTTAGCAAAATTTTATATTCTCTCGATTGTTGCATTCGAAAATATTAGATTACATTTATTTCGCTGATTAGTCGGAACCAGTGATTGCTTCCGAGATCAATAAGTAGTTTCAAATTTTTTAATGGTTAACTACGTAACAGTATTATTCTTCGGATGCAATTTCAATCAACCAGTACAAAATATAACAGATATACGCGATGGATAATCAAGTATTTAACTGGAACACTGTAGATATGTCGGTCTTATATATATATATATATATATATATATATATATATATATATATATATATATATATATATATATATATATATATATATATATATATTTTGGGAAGGTTTTCTTGGGTTTTGGATTCTTTGAAAACAATGTTCTAGTAGTTCGTAGGAAAAGACGTTTCGTCCCTGGCCGGGGACATTTTCAATTCTTTATTTATTTATTTTTTATATAAAAACATACATGGTTTGCTGGAAAAACATATTTTTCTGTAACATATATTGGGAAACAATACACAAACAGGTGACCTACCTTGGCAGAAAGTTCGCTATTTTTTTGAAAAAAACTGCGAGTAATGATCGTGGTATTACCACTGAGGTGTTGTAATTATACAGTTAGGTTTTTGTGCCTCATTATGTTTTGTGGCTATAGTTATCAAAATCGGATATCTTATTCACTTTTGGAAAGTTTACTTTCTTGACTGGGCGTGCGTTCATTGAATGGCTGACAGAGATGTGGTCGGAAATGACGTGTATCTTGTCATGGAGTTCGTGTTTGCTCGTTGAATTCGTAGCTAGGATGGTTGGGATTTCGAATCAGTGTATTGGTGTTAGGGGAAATGGGGGCTAGTTGGTTCTTCATAACAACTGAAATATGCTTTTGGTTACTGGTAGTAAATTTTATAGAATATTATGGTACAGTTGACTCAGCTTTCTCATATCTGTTCTATCATTCATGGAATTAGGCTCTATTTTGATATATATCATTTCTTTTAGGCATATTTTTTCTAAGTTTTTTTCGTATGTTAGGATTTTTGTGTTGGTGAAATTTGGGTTATGGTTGTCAGTTAGGATGTGTTTATTTAGTGCTGTATTAGAATTTTTCATGTATTTGTGCATTTTTAACCTGGTTTCAAGGAGTTGTGACGTCATTCCAATATAAACTTTTGGGCAATCGTTACATGGGATGCTGTAAATCAAGTTAGATTTCTTCATGGTTGGTGTTTTGCTTTTCAACGGTGTGTATAAGGATTTAATGTATTATTAGCTTTGTGACTGATTTGGATATTTTTTGGTTTGGTTTTAAAGACCTGGTATATAGGGGACTGCAATAAGGTTTGGGTTTGTTTCTGTTGGGCGTGGATGTTGTGTTTTGTTGTAGAATTTATGAGTTCTTTGTTTGATTATTTTGTTAATTAATTCAATTGGATAATTGTTGTTTGTAAGTGTAGACCTGACTTTTTCTAGTGCACTTTTTCGTAAGGAGGGGCTGCTTAATATTATGGCACGATCAGTTATATTTATAATTACTCCTTTTTTCTGGGCGAAATGATGGCATGAATTAAAATTTAGATACCTTCCTGACCAGGTTGGTTTGGTGTACCATTCTGTTAAAATGTAATTTTTTTCCCTAATTAGTGTTAGATCGAGGAAATTGATTTTTTTGTTTTCTTCTTCTTCTAATGTGAATTGGAGTTTTTCATGGAAAGAGTTGAATACATTTAGAGTTTCTTGTGTTTTATTCTTAGGGATGGCCATAATGCAGTCATCTACATATCTTTTGGAGAAGGGTATGTGGAAATCTAATTTTTTAATGATTGTTTCTTCTAATGTTTCCATGACAAGTTGTGCTACTGAGGAGGATATTGGAGATCCCATATATATATATATATATATATATATATATATATATATATATATATATATATATATATATATATATATCCTAAATATATTTGCTCAATGTTTGCAATCTATGGCCGAATTATAAAAAAAAGCAAATAAATTGTACAAAAAAAATGTTCCGTTGAACAATTACGGTTGCAAATCTCTTGCGTCACGTGAAATATTAGACGTAATTTTGATTGCAATTTTCGTAACTTTTGCAATTATTTCAGAAGTTGTAAGAATGCAAAAAAAATATATTGGTGGATAAATAGGTTCCGTTGTATGAGGTTGCAAAGTAACATATCCACTAAGACCAATATTCTCTTTATTCGCAACCACAATAAAAAACGTTTGTAATTTTTTCAATGCTTGTGTGTATTGAAAATGGGAGCGTCGATAAAAAAGTTTAATAAATAAATTATGGGTTTTTCAGAAATGGTTGCAAATGTACGTGAATATTTCAAGCTTTTTTTCTGTTCACTTATCCAATTTGCAGAACTTTTGTAATTTTTTTGAACAAATTACAATGAAACACTTAAACGAATGACAAAAAACGAGGTTCCATAACTTTCACAAGGATGCAAACTTAATGCATGTTGTGAAACACCATTACTATAGGTATGCCTAGTGTGCAGAACTTTTGCAATTTTCAGTGCAATAATAAAGCATGAAAACATTTTTTGCAATCAAAACAATGTACGGTTCATCGCAGACTTCTGCAAAATTTTATAGTTTGTTTTCATTGATGCACTAACATACCATTGAAGTTCAAAAACTTTTGGAATTAATGTTAATTGATTGTCTATATCTACTGGCCTACATTCAGGTCACCCGCACTCTCGCTCAATTACGTATGGCCAATCATTTCAAAATCAAATTTACTCCTAATGGAATCTCCTATTCTATTGACCTCGAACTTACTTGCCCAGTATGCAATGAAAACTGAAGAGAAACTCTTTTCCATATTATTTTCGACTGTTCCATCTATACACTGGTGAAACAAAATACTTCTTGCCTACGGAGTTTGGAAACATTGATTTTCGCCTTACAAAATATAACAGTAACTGACGCCAAGAAAATATCAGTATACATTTGGAATATTCTTAGATTACTATTGTTTATTTCAAACGAATAGGTAACTGCAATATTTATTTTTGATTTGTTGAAAATATAAACAGGATGTTCACAAAAAATAACTTCATTTTAATCGTGGATTTATCAATTCACAGGAAAATCTTTCTATCAATATTCAATTGAGAATGTTTCCCTTTTCAACATTTATTTTTGGTTTCTTCCTAATCACTTGAACTGTATCTTATTGGTAAAACTCACATTATTTTCTCCCTTTTCCTTTTTTTTTTCGTTACCCCCATACACTTGTTGCTGTAAACTAGTTTTCAGAAGCAATTAACTATTATTATTATTCTCAATCAGACGAATAATGAAAAAAAATTTAAATAATTTGGTCAAAATGTCCATACACTTCCTTCATAATTGTCGTTGGCAAATAATCTATATTATTGCCAATTCATGATAAAGTAAATGAATAATTTGAGTAGCTGAGAATTTATTTTGAAGAGCATTTTTTTGAGAAAATATCAAAACGTTTATGTTTTCAATCTCAAATAGTTACTCTAGAGATGAAATCAAACCGTTCGTACAGAAACATTTCCATCTCTGTCAAAACGTGGACAATTCACGAAGTTCTGCAGAAAATATCATTTCCAATATTCGTCGAAGTATTTGCCAGGAGAGCCGAGAGCAGTCTTGTGGATTGAAACATTTTTCGTGGTATATGGAATCCGCTCTCTATTATGTGTCACAGATTTCTCACATGCATATAACTGATCAGTTTAGGAAAAATCTCTTGTAGTAAGATCATTCATTTTTCGACAAAATTGGTTTTATACCAGCCAGTTGGATACACGAAAAACAAAACCGTAGCTATTCCTTGAGCAAATCCGATTGATTGAATTTATGTCAACCATTTCCATCAACAGTTGAATATGCAAGAGATATACAATCAAATGAAACAAGACCAAGGTATGATAACTTTATGGTTATGGGATCATGAATTGACACTTGATTTGAAGAAATCTTTCACATCCCAAAGAGAGTGATTCCTGGTGAACAAATTGATTTGATAATTTTTCCATCAAATACTCAACAAAATAGAATATTTGATTGACTAAACTCTTTCCTGATCAACACATATTCAAATTCTCAGAAAAAAAAGTATCTCCTATATTTTCCATTTATATAAGAGTTCTCTAGAATTCACTCATATATTTTTCATTCCCAATATAGCAGGCAACATATTTGTACATTGACCATAGGGTCGTAGCGAATGAATTTGGTACCGTATTTTATATTTTTTCAAATATAAGAAACAGAATGTTTTTCTGTTTGGTTTTTCTGTAAAACTATTGAAACAAAATCCCACCGATGTCGCCATTTGTAACATTGCTTGACACCAGGGTATATGAGAAAAATTAATTTGTATATACTTCGCACCGATAGAGTGTTTCTATACTAGAATGTAAGACACTATTTTGGTCACCATTAGTCCGTTGGACTTGGATTCGTGCCTTCGGCTTAAAATGCGAGGTCTTTTTTGAATAACTTTTCTTTTCAATATAAATAAAATTGAACTTTTTGTTTAATGTACAATTTCTTTTGGATGTATTAAGAAAATAATGAAATAAACTTTCCTTCTCAATTAAGATGACTCTTATATTGAATTTAAATTATCTTTTTCTTCACTATAGTTTCGAATGATAAACAAAATAACTTCAATACATCTATTAACAAAAAAAAAATATCAAATCTATGTTACGCCTCGTCGCTTGTCGAATAAATAATTTCAACCAGAAAATTAAAACGTAAGAATAAATCACCCCCATTTTGAGAAGGCAGTTCAAATATTGCTAACCAACGTTCGAATAAAACGGCTCATATTTCTGTTTTATTTCACATATTTCTAGCATAGGAATATAGTATATAGTAGATCCCGTATTTTACTATTACCCATGTAACTGACAACCGTTTTTCCACTAATTCTTATAGTTGAGGCCGTCCGAAACTAGTATCAACTTTAATAGACGAATACCCTATATAATATGTTATGAATATTCCTAACTGTGCAAGAGGTTCACCCCGTAATTCAATAATCGAAAGCTATGCACCAAGTTTGTTTTTCTAATTACAAGCCAGTGACTTACCCTAGTATCTCCCATTTTTCCTCCCAATTTCGGATTTACTTCCCATTTCTCTCTTTACCATCTATGGACCTCGTCTCCCGAACTGACGGTCAAAACCAAAGTTTCAGCTATTTACTCGCGAAGGTTCTCCCGTGGAACCATTGTTTCGAAGAGCGATTTTCTTCGATTAGCCGCCGTCCGTATAAAAGAGCGACTAGCCCAAAATGGGCCCTCCGCTGCCTATTCGTGCCATCGAAATTTCCTATTTTCTGGCAAAGCCAAAAATTAGGGCAACAACCACACTTGGCTATCGCTGGCAAGTCGACGACTTTTTTCTGTGAATGCTTTTCAGATCCCTATTCGAGACCCAAGCGACGCTTTCATTGGTCAAAATTTCCCCTGACGATGCATGATATTAACCAAAGTCCACTCTTCTTCTTTGGCATTCTGCCGACTGGACAAAACTTGCCCGCCGGGTTGAATCAACGGGGCTCTGTTGAACATTCTCAGACGATAATAATTAGCAACATTGTTGCATATCTTCACCAGGCGAAATATAATTCGTTTGTGTAGAAATATATGTCCTCATCCGAGAGAATACCAAATTTATATTTATCGAAATACTCCTTTTATCGTGTTAGTTTCATTAAAGGAATTAAAATTCATGAAACAAGAACAAAAATTTACCCTGGGATCAATCTAAAAAAATCAATAACACCCACAGGGTGTTACAGCGTCTCATTCTAGTTCAGAAGATAATTGTACCGGGATTATCATTGGTCACTAACAAGAAATTATAATGTGGATGCAATAAAAAAAATCCCATTCATAAATATTAGATGGTTTGAATCAGGAAATATTTTGGATCTGCATGGTATAGATCATATCTCAAACGAAGCGATAAAATCGTTGGCATATTTCATCACTCACACTATTTTCAGGTGGATTCTGAATCGGCCAAAAATAATTTGAATCTTCTCCGCAGAGCGAAAGAATTGATAATAGAACAGGATGATAGAGTCAAAGCGGCGAATGGAATGATTCTAGCAGCAAAATGCCGAGCTATAAGAAATGCACAAATAACTGAGAAGAGGGTGAGGGCAACTCAAGATAACCTTTTAGTCAATCGTATTTGCGATTTTTTTTCTTCTAGTTGATCGAGAAGCAACTACAAGATGAAGAGAAACGTTTGGACATGATGATGGAGCAACAGAGACAGAAACTCATCAGAATCGAAGAGGAGAAGAGGGAAATGAACGATAAAAAGAAACAAAGGTTATTACAGACTATACATTTTATATATAAAGTCGACTCGAATTCGCAAAAATCATTATCTATCATGAGAAGAATCTCAATCAGTGGTCCATGCTAATAGTCAAATACATGACATCTAACTCTTAGCTATCAAAGCGGAGGATAATGTCATGTGAAAAAAATATAAATTGAGGATTCAAGTGGAAGAAGAAATAGGTTAACTTATCTATTGAAAGTTAGATTTATTACGGATGGATCTGAACTTGAGGAAGGTATGCCGGACCAAGATCATATTTAGAATCAAAATGCAGTGAAAGATTAGCTCATAATATTGCATATCCCGCCACACTATTCCTTCGAGGAGATACTTTCACAAACATTCTGGAAGTGTTCAGAATGCACGAAAATAGGACTGGTCCAAAAAGGCATATTCCACTAGTTCCACATCGAAAATTAGTCCTGGAATGTCTAGAGAATCTCGAGAACTCGGCAACGAGAAAGGCGTGCCAGATAGCGAAGTAGAGAGCCAGACTATTATGGACAAGAGCTCGCTCTGGACGTAATGAAGAGACATACATAGACAATACAAAATGCGTGACCTTTTGATGCTTCGAGAAAACAATGGATAGAAAAAAGAGGCGACAGAGAGAAAACATGATTGCAATCGGGGTTCGATAAACGACCAAGATACTGAAACAAACCCGGAAAAAACTCCGAATTACAGATTGAATTATGACCAGTCGATGCAGCAACGGAAAACTCTAAATTTGACTCTGATGATAATCGAAGAGATACAACGTGTCTGTGATGCGGGGAGAAAAAATAGTCTCTCCAGTTCTTGGGCGAATTTGTAGCATATGCAAGATGCTCCAAGGAAATTGAGGGACATTTCATCCTCCATTGTGAAGAGTAGAGATACGAGGACCGACGTGGTATTGAATATATTGATTGACTTTTCAGTCGCAGATGATTTCTAAAAAAATCAAAACAGTTTTTCGTCAAAACATACTCGAGATTCATAATGTGGGAGTTGTTTTTGAAGAATATCATTATATAACAAACTCGGAACGATGGTGAACTGAAATTGATATTCAAATATCCATTCTTATTTCCCACAAATAATTCCTCTTCTAAAAAACTAGTTCACTTCCTTCAACTTTCTGGTGAAACTCTGGAAAACAATATTTTTTTTCCATCCATTAAAAGCATTGAATTGCTGGATTTCTCCAATGCCATTTTACTGAATGGAAACGCTATTTCACACAATCCTATTATTTTCGGAGGTTCTTCTGAAAGAACTTCTTTGGGAGGTAGGATGGCTCTTTGTTGGTCTTGGGCCTCTCATTTCTTATGTAATAGTTTATAATTTTCTTCATTTTCCATTTCCATTTTTCAGAAGAAAGGAGGTGAGACTGACGGGGATATAAGACTTTGATTCGTCTGTTGGACGTCTCCCACTCTTTGGTATAAACATCACTGCAGCTACCCTCCAGGCTTCCGATATGTAACCGAAAATGAAACTGGCCTTGAATAGTATTTTTGAAAAGAGATCTATTCTCTCAAGGCCATTTTGTGGTAAGGCGAAAAATATCCCTTCCTTTCCAGACGATTTGAAAGGTTTGAAGCTCTTAATGGCCCATTTGATCTTTTGAGTGGTGAAGATTTTTTCCGCTAGGCTACGGCTGGATCTGTTGGGGTGAGGGACAACTCGTTCCAGCTGAGTACTTCGCAGTTCGTCTTCGAAAACCAATGACCCAGAAAAGTGTTTCTGCATAGGAACACTCAGAGTTTTTTTCTGGTTTTATATATATCCACCGTTCAGCATTTTGATCAGACTGATACCGTTGGTATGTTATTCAGATATAACTTTCTGAAGGCGTTGAGCTCAGGCTAATTCCGTTATCCCCTCCTGCATTTGCCACCATATTCTTCTGAGTTCCTTGTAGTAATTAGAAAGAGCTGCTTTGTAGTCTTCACAACTTCATAATCTTTCAGCTTTATTGAAGAGTTTCCTGACTTCCTTCCTTAGTTTGGATAACTCTTTGGTTCACCAAGGCACATCTCTGTTGACCGCCTTTTTTTTTGTCAAGTTCCTCTGCCGAGTCGATGGATACTTGTTGGTCTGCCAACTGCCTCTCGAGAAGCTCTCTGTACGGGTCCCATTTTGTCAGCTTGGTTATCCTGTATGCTTCGAAAGGTGTTTCTGACCACTCCAGGTCAAATCTCATGTGTTGGTTATCTGACATCATCAGATACCGATCAGTTGTGAATTTGGTTTGTTATAAATGGATCCTCAAGAACCCCTCTTCTGATCGCATTTATAGAGGTGGGTTTGTTACCTCTATTGACAATGTCTATATCAGTAGCGGATGGATATTCTTAGAGGCAGTCATCTCATGGGTTTGTGTTCGTCCTTCCCCATGTGATGTTCGCGTCGCAGCACAAAATGAGGTGCCTGTTGCCTCTTTAACACTATCTGTTGAGGATTTAAACTTCCTCTGTGGGGGGTGTCGGCGAGTCCCCTGGGAAGTAGCCGAAGCAATAACAATCTGCCTCTTGCTTGTTTCAGTTGGCACTTCCACGATGACGGTTGTCTGAACTCCAGTGATGAACTCTGGAACAGGAGGGAATTTAATGTTGGGTACGAGCAATATGGCTGCTCGTGGTGGAGTCCTTGAATTCGTCCTCTATTAATCTAGGGCTCTTGAAGCAACCCTATATTGACGTTTTCTTCTATAAATCTCCTTCTAAGCACACTCGTAGCTACTTTTGAATGTTGTAGATTCATTTGAAGAGCCTTGAGCTTTTGTAGAAGTGTCACCAAAATCTCGTTGTGAGAATCTGCTGCCTTTTCAACGACCCTTAGTTTCGCAAACTCCCATGGTTTTTGGGGAGTTTTGCTCGACCTGTTTTTCGCGTTGTTTCCAACCATGATAGGTCCCACGAGAAGCTAGGGAAATACAGTCACCTACGGAAAATCGCTTGTTGGGCTTGGTGAAAATCATTATCAAAGTATTCCGTTTGTCACGGACGGAATGAATAAAATATTGCTTAAGAGGAGTAGGTATCTCGTGACTTCAGCATCCTCTAAATTCATGTATTTCTCTTTACGGGCAATTCACCATAACTGAATTAAAATTTATTACAAAATGAGTTGTTGTGATTTGCGCTAACTCACTCACTGATTACTAAACTTGTGATTTTTAAATGTCAAATTGTCCTAATTGAGAATGTCATTGAAATAATTCAGCGCAATAATTCAGCTCATACTGAATGACGTAATGAAAACAGAAAAATGAAATATTCATTATTGAGTTCTTCAGATTCAATACCGTTTTTTGGTGTTATTGATGCCTCACAATTTCATCTACAGATATATTACGGAGGTCACGCAACAAATCAAAGAAAATGAAATAGGACAACTATTAGAAGCGGAAAGGATCGAAGAAGAGAGCAGAATGTTGAACAAAGCTTTGATTGCGCTACAGAAAGAAGAGGAGGAGAAAATGAAGGAGAAGAAGGAAATCCAACTGAAAATGCGCGAGGAATTCAAGAAAGCCAATAACGATGCGGACCATTATAAGAAAATGAGGCAAGAAGAACAGAGAATAGCTGATATGAGGGTAAGGAAATTGATCAATACTATTCAATTCCAACCAACATTAATTGGTTCTTTTCGAAGGCTTTCATAATCTCTGAATTTTCGTCATTTCCTCATTTGTTTCATTAGAAGTCAAGTGGAAGGGTGATTACAAGAGACATATTCACTTCAATTAAGATATTTTTCTGATGTATCTACATATTAAATCGACATAGTTTTTGAATCTTATTCCCAAATTTTTTTTTTCATCAATGCAAATAATGTGATAGTATATGATTATTCATGAATTATATGACATCAGTTAATGATTGAATAATATAATTATGATAACAAATTCAATTTCAATAATATATATGAAATATCAAGATGAGATGAAATATCAAGAACAATCAAAAAGCAACAGTGGGCAGATTCAATTATTTATTCGCAATAGATACCACAGTAACTTCTTTATTTGCTTCATGCCGTACCCCAGTTACTGCGATTTGGTTTCCCGGAACATCTGTTTGAGAAATGTTTTCGGTCGTTCTCGTTCAATATTTCTGTAACACTTCAATTTCCTCTTGAATTTCTTTCTGTCGCTGTTCCATATCCTATTCTTTTTCCATGTGTAGCCAATCTTCCTGCTCCTATTTTTATATAATCTCCATTATGGCCTCCTTATCGTTGTAGGTTTTTTTTCTGTATTTACCATGAATTGTTCTCGAATAGTCACCAAAATCCCCACTTCTGGCGCCAACTTCTCCGAAAGTGACTCTTGAAATATTCAATTGGTGATCGTCTACTTGTTTACAGTGCACTAACTATTTGTTGCACGTTTCGAATACACTTCAAATGAATGAACTGAAATATAATGTCGCTCGCTCTCGTACGATGCATCATATGGAGTTCATTCTTACAAGAAAATTATCTATTCCAGAAAAATTGGAAATTGTCCTGTTGAAAAGTCCAGCAGGCAGTGGAGTATAGTATTCAATTCCGCAACACAATGAATTCCTGAGTTTTTTGTTTACAAGAATTCAAATTACAGATTTTTGCCGATGATGCCATAGGAAATTTTGAGACTGTTAATTATGTTCTTCAATTTTTTTTTGTTTCAACATACACATTTCTTTAGATTTTTTTTAATTGGGGTAATGGAATAAGAAATCATCAAATTAATGAGCTGAGAAACAATTGTAAATTCGTATTTTAATGGTCCAACCGAATTTCCAATTGAATACAGAGTATTGCATTCAACGTTGCGAATAAATACTGAATTTTTTATATTGTATGGTATTTTAGTATTATTATGATATCGTGATCATTCTAGATTCAAGAATTCTTAAGGAAAAAGACAGAAAGGGATGAAGCACGCGAAAGGGAAGAGGCATTGAATAAAGCAGCGAAAGAGAAGGAGATAGAGAGGATGAGGGCCCAGCAGGAAAAGAGTCGGGACTACCAGGCTGTCATGGATGAGTTGAACGCTCTGAGATCACTAGAAGAAGTGAGTAGATATAAATTACATTAGACTTCTGAGTGAAATCCTCAGCATATGAAAAATGACCCCAACATTCATCAGAGAGTTGAAATTGTTTATGGATGACCAGATTCTTTGGGAAACTCATATTAGGTATCACCCAAAATTGCATTTAAAGAAATATTCTACAGGAATTAACTTCTTTATATTTTTTTTTCCATTCAATTCCGATGTAATCAGTTCGAATTGGATATTTCTATTGTTTATACAGTGCTAGTCAAAAGTCCCCTCCCCCCCTCGTATCTTTTGAACGGGTATACTTATGATAATGAAATTTGGAGGGTGGAAATAAACGGATGTAGGCTTCTCAACTGGTCATAACAGGTGACGCAATAGTCATAAATGACGTCACAAGGCCACTGTGACCAATAATTTCAAATGGGACCCTATGGCAAGTGACAGCTCGTTTGAAAGGTATTGAAAATACCTATTCAGTCATACCAATTTTGTTTGGGTTTCGGCTGATTTTGATTGATAAATTGAAGAAATACGAAAATTATAGTTTCGCATTTAATTAATAAAGATTTAAGAACCAGTTCTTATAATAAGTGTTCAAAATGTGCTCCATCTACTTCCTGGCAGTAATGCATCCTATTGCTAAACTCTTGTCGTACTCGTCCCAGTGTGTCAGCGGAAATTGCCCTACATTCTTCAACAATTCGTTGTTTCAGAATGGCAATACTGTCAGGTGCTGTAGCGTAAACCTTAGATTTCAAGTACCCTCATAGAAAAAAATCTAATGGTGTAAGGTCCGGTGACCGAGCTGGCCATTCGATCGAACCTCGTCGTCCAATCCATCTACCACGATATTCTTCATCTAGGTAACGTCTTACTGCACCGTAATAGTGTGCAGGAGCACCATCTTGTTGAAACGTTATTTCCAAGTTGTCGAATTCATCTGGATTATCTTCTAGAATTTCAAGAATTAACGCCTCAATATCATTTTGTAACATCTCCAGATACAATTCACCGGTTAAGTTAGCATTGAGAAAAAGAGGCCCAACTATGTGGTTTCCCAAAATACCTGCCAAAACATTTACTTTTTCTGGAAATTGAGTATGTTTTCCACGAAAGATGTGAGGATTTGTGTCACTCCAATACCTCACATTTTGAGTGTTAACATTGCCATTGAGAAAGAAAGTACTTTCGTCACTTAAACAAATTGTCTGTATGTAGCCTGGTTGTTGGTTCATTTTATTGGACATAGTTTCACAGAATTCTAGTCTTCGGTCGGGGTCATCATCTGAAAGTTGGTGCACCATTTGTAATTTGTATGGATGAAATTTGTTTTTAGCCCAACACCCTATGTACTGTCCTTTGACTGACTTCACAGATAGACGCAACTTGGGCTGTGGAAGAAGTTGGGTTTACTGCCATTTCTCCAATTATGTCAATTTTTTTGTCATCACTAATTGTTGGTCGACCAGATCGTTTGGCATCTTGAACACTACCTGATGCTTCAAACTTCCGAAGAAGCTCCCTCAAATAAACCCTCGATATAGGGCGATCGGGGTACCTCTCATTAAACAGTCGTTCCGCTGCATGGAAATTGTTTCTACATTCACCAATTATTAAGATAGCTGCTACTTTGTCGGCTACAGTACGTACCATTTTGCCTATGTGAACACTTAAACGTCTCGTTAAACAATAGCTTAGGTAAATTTTCAAGGTATAAACACTTTTGACAAGTAGAGAATTCAAAAACGTCAACCTTTTTGACAATTAACCAGAGGCGTACTTTAAAATCTTTATTAATTAAATGCGAAACTATAATTTTCGTATTTCTTCAATTTATCAATCAAAATTAGCCGAAACCCAAACAAAATTGGTATGACTGAATAGGTATTTTCAATACCTTTCAAACGAGCTGTCACTTGCCATAGGGTCCCATTTAAAATTATTGGTCACAGTGGCCTTGTGACGTCATTTATGACTATTGCGTCACCTGTTATGACCAGTTGAGAAGCCTACATCCGTTTATTTCCACCCTCCAAATTTCATTATTATAAGTATACCCGTTCAAAAGATACGAGGGGGGGAGGGGACTTTTGACTAGCACTGTATAATAGATTCTTATCCTTGGTTAAAAAGTATATGTTCTTTCAGCATTGATTTGATTCATTCCTCAAAATATATATCTCATTATACTTTCATACCATTTATCCATTCATGAACTTCTTTAATAAATAAATTGGGATGTATGGAAAGGTTTTTTTTCTTGTCCTTCAGAAAGAACGCGAATGGAGAGAAAATGAAAAAGCCGCTGCGAAGAAACGGTTAGAAGTGAATGCAGAGCTGAAAGCTGCTAGAGCTAAACAAATTGAAGACATCAGGAAAGCGCAGGCCCTGTCTTTGGCCAGGGATGAAGAAGACTTTATGAAGGTGACTGTATTATCTAGATGACCTATGCGTTTTTATTGGTACTTGATTTTCTATTTTTATTCTTTTCGGAGATGTCAGATCTCACCGTTTATTATTTCAGATGAATCTTTGAACCACCGCCATTTTGAAACTACGCGGCTAACTATATACTTTAGACACATGTTATCTGTCATTCGAGTCGATTTCTGTAGCTTTGGTTCATTCAGGAAATGTGGCTTCTAATAGAGAGGCTTTTATAGTTTATATTTATTTAGTAATATTTCGACTTTTGACGGAGCGCATTCGCTTTCCTCAGGAAATACCTATAGCGAAACGTTCCAACAATGGACCTTTTCATGCATCATGAGAAAACACTATAATTAGAAAGTATATGTGCTAATATCACTTGGGATTTTTTTTTTTTTCTGATGGGTAGTTTTTCCATAATCCGGGAAAAAGTGGATTCGTGACGTCACGTTCACTAAAAGTTGATTTGGCATCGTTGTATGAGTTGCGAATCATGGAATTGTGACGTAATGACATTTGTTATTTGATACTTTGATAGGTTCGTTCGTTTGCTTCACGGAACAGAATATTATCAATCGTTTTTCTCTCTTCAGCTCTTTTTCTTGCATATATCTGATACGAGACACGAGATATGCAGAGAATTGCTGCAAATGAACAAGCTCTCCATGAATGTTTGGTATTGAAAAATTTCGGAAATTATTTTCTAATTTTAATAACTATGAAAATGTCTAAAAAAGTGCAATGTGCCCGGTCGTCTGAACACCAGTGAAAGTGAATCAAACTTTTGTAAAAAGCGGAAATATATGCTTTTGTGCAGAGCATTTCCAGGTGAGTACATCAAGGAACGATCTTTAATTTCACTCAATGCAAGTTTGCAAAATCATCGATCAGTACTGTATTTTATATCCAATCCTATAAACATATTGTTCTTTGGTTCCAGCTGAAAGAAGATACTATGAATTGGGAATATGCTAGAACAACGGGATCCAAATTTATGTTCAAGAAAGATGTCTGTCCACATATCAACCTGAAACGACATTGGTCTGACAATGTTTCATCATAAGTACATGGTACATGACCTACCAACGATGAAGAAACCCAAACCAAATGAAAACATCACTCCTTCAGCTAGTAAAACTGTGTTGAGTGACATTACATCCATGGGAAATATTTACTCAAGAGTTTCGAATAGTTCTTCTCCTAGCAGTAGCCAAGCTAGTACATTATCCGATTTACCAAAAAAAATTCTGAGTATATTCCTAGTCAGTCTTCATCCAATCCTGATTGTGAAAATATCGAAGGACAGCAGCGCCAGCGCTTATCTATTGCACTTATAGAAAAGAAGAGTAATTTTATTTGGGGCTCCCTGAAAATGTTTACCACATTGTGAAATACATTACCAAAATTGAAGAAATTAAATATATGGATGTTCTGATAAGTTTAAAAAAGATACGGGTTGGTGATGTATACTCTCGATTCGCTGATGACTTTGATTGGAGTTAATCAAGTGTTCACAAGATTTTCACAAAAGCTGTGCCTATGATGGTAAATTGTTTACAAGAGCTTATATATTGGCCTGACATATCTGAAATTGAAAGAAATTTGCCGATCCCTTTCAGAGCTCGCTATAAGAAAGTTAATTCAATTATTAATTGTCTGGAAATTGAAAAACCCTCTGATCCTGTTCGTCTGTCCATGACTTTGTCAGAATAGAAAAAATGCAATACTGTAAAAATTTTAATATCTGCTACTCCAAATGGCACAATACAATTGAATTTTATTTCAGGAGCATACGGTGGACGAATTCTTTAACAACTTTGTCGATAAGATTCATTTCTTCTATTTTGATTGATTGAAATTCAAAAATACTTCAAATAACTAGAATGTGCAGTATTATGTCAAAGTTTTCTAAGGTTTGTTGTCACATTCTCTTCATGAATGCCAATATCTTCAGATTTTTTTTTCTATAGCTTTGTAACCATAGGGAAAAATTTTACCATAGAAAATGTAAGCCTGTATTTGTAAAAAATAGATGAGTTAACGTCTTTACCTTTGAATTAGTATCCCTCAACAAAAAATTGGTGTGAAATAAGTAAATAATTTTGCAAAAAATTTACGAAATTTGTATGAACATATTTCAAGGCTATCCATTCTAAATTATTAATTATATTTTCAGTAGTTCAAACTTGATAAATATTTGACTCATCACATGAAGGAAACACTAACAGGTACCGAATATAAATTTATTTATATTATAATACAAACAGACAAAGCCTACATATATATTCACAGTAACCTGCATTTATGATTGATAATATCTAAACAATCACAGGAAAAATAATTCGGCGAATACCCCAATGGATGAAGGTAAGTTCAACAGAAGCTTAAATCCCCACTTCATTTTGAAGAATTCATCCATTGCTTGATCCATTCTGTGTAAACTGTACAGATGCTAGATGAACATGAAACAAAAAAAGATTATGAAAGTAGTCCATGTCAGGTGGAGTTCTAATTCATTAGTAGAAAAAATCAAGTCTGCTCCACAGTAAGAATCATTTATTTCTAGGAAAGGAAATAGCAATGCATTTCGGCAAAGTATTTTGCCATCTTCAGGCTCTCTAAAATATACATAGAAAAGATACAAGGGTGAACATCGTAAAAATTGGTAGAAGACTTAGCATAAAAATAAACATAACATCACCGACTTACACAAACATTGAATTTAAAATGTCAACTCATTAATTCAGTCGATAACCTATGTTATATTAATCAGTTGACATTTTTACTTCAATGTTTGTGTAAATCAGTGATGTTATGTATATTTTTGTGGTAATTCTTCTATCAACTTTTACAATGTTCACTCTTATCTTTATGTATATTTTAGACTAATTTCTTCCCTAGAAATAAATGCTTTTTACTGTGGAGCAGACTTCATTTTTTCTACTAATGAAAAAAAAGCTTGATATTTTTTTCAGGCCCAGTATTTTCACCTTTGGTTATACTAGGAATAAATTAACCAATGGTTAGAACATGCTTTTTTTAATGTTGATTGATAACGCAAAAGAACATTCTAACCATTGGATAATTTATTCCTAATTTAACCGGTGATGAAAATACTGGGCCTCAAAGGATAAACAATAACTTTTTAATGAAAAATCAAAGTGGTTTCAAATATAAATTAGAAAAAAAAAGCATTTTCACTTTATATTTCTTATGAAATAACCAGAGGTTGTGAAGTATCCCATGTTCAATTTTGATATAAAGTATCATTTAACCAATATATTAGGAGTAATTTTGACAAACTTGAAATAACTAAATAAAATAATCCTCACCTTCATTGGCAAATGCTCCACTGGGCCAATCAAAGGAGCTTGCGATCTCGGGGATTACACAGTTCTTTGATATATTCTGTATTCTGTGCATGTGCTGAAACATGAAAACAAAATCAAATATTAATATATATATATTTATATATAATGCCTGTGGCTTTCCCGTTTCCCATTATCTCGTTTGGGTGCCATAATTGATTTTACAGCAAAGTAACTTTCAAGTTAGGTTACACACGAATTCTTCATTTGTAATAGAGAGCCAAAACACCAATGTTCATGACCGTAACTCGAAAACTAACTGAAACCCCATAAAAAAATGTACCCCTTATTTGACCCCTTTAGGGGGTGAATTTCAAAAAGAAAAACTCAAATACCAGTTTTCGATATACACATACCTTCAGAGGCCGAACAGTCTAAACACGGACATTCTAGGACATTGCTTCTTCGTCTTCCTGCACCAAACAATTATTAAAAAAAAAATTATGTTCCGGTGTGAGCTTTGCTTTCACATTGCAGACGTTTTCTTGGCGTTTCAACTGTATGTAGCCAACAGCATTATCACCACTGGAGTCACTGGTAGATCTGTAAAAAGATAACATGTGTTGATTTACTTTTTTGATGCGAATAAGTCAGTTGAAAATGATCTCGATATTTATTTTTGCTATATACCTAACACAAATTGCTTACCGTTTTCACATTATTCATTTCAGCACTCAAAAAAGTCATGTTTGTTAAATAAAAAGGTAAATCATCTCATAATCCACCCTTGGCAAATTTTCCGAACCTGCTCTTACGAAGCCTTGTTTCATTATAAACACACCAAATCGTTTATGATATTAAGAAATTAATAAGTTGATAAAAATAAACATTGATGGTTAACCTCAAATCTCAATATTATTTTCATGGGAACTGGGAACTGTCTGTAACATTTGCGGTGTTGCCAATGATCGTTCTTCATCAAAAGGAAGGCCCGTTCAGAAACTTTGAATGTTTTAAATAAAGAAACACGTTGTTGAAATGAGATTTTTTTTATGAGTCTATCAACAAACAGAGTTCAATTATATATTAATGGTGTATATCAAGCAGTGAGCTATATTTTTGACAAGAACAGTAATGCGTGTTTCTGAACGTGGATTATGGAGGGGGTAGTTTTCGATGAACGTGACGTCACGGGTACTCTTTCAACCGCAATATCTTCTCGAAATAAAAAATATATGATGGCATTCTAAGTCAATTGGACGTTTCAAATGAAATACAATCGACCTATATAAGTTTTGGAATTTTTTTTCCTCAATGGAAAGGTCCATTATCCAACATAAGTCCGACAAAGATCTTTTTCATTACTTGAGAGTGATGACAGCCAGAAACTTTCAACACCGTAGAAATTTATCTTGGCACATCGAAAAGTAAAGAAGAACACAAAACAATGACTCAATCAGAGCGGAGATATAGCAACAATGGATCCATATATGAATTCTTCTGGCTTTATATGAAGCGATGCGCGCATATAAGTGCAATCAGCCATTATAGTGCGGGACATCACCTGAGGATGGCGAAACGTCGTGAAATCGGAACTTCTGAGGGTCAATACTACAATATGCGGAAGGAATTCGGGAAAGCAGTTCAACACATTAAATCCGCGAAAATTCGAAAAAAAATATTAAATATAATTTGTATTCCTAAGTAAAGCAACAAGATTTACATTAGATGTAGATTTTTGGCACTCGCATACCCCATCAAGTGTAAGAAATGAAAGGACCCCGCAAAATCCTTATGGAAAATGGCTCTCGGCTAAATTCGCTGAAACTCTGCAGAAAGATAGTATTCGGTATGCTGATCAAAAGTCTCAATGGGCACAACCCTCCATTTTCAACCCCAGACCCCCTACAGCCCCCCAAAGTACACTTTCTGGTGTGTTAATGCAATATTTCAAATAATCTTCAGAGCGTTTCCTTTCACTGCCCACCCCTTTCTCCAACCGAATCCTACATTCTACGCTCACCACACCTCGCCCTCACCCCCACACCCCCACCCAACCCTTCATTAACGTCCCATTACACACTTTCAAGGTTAGAAATTCTTTAATTGTTTCATTTCAATCTTTTGAAGCTTTTATTATATATATATATATATATATATATATATATATATATATATATATATATATATACAGGGTGTAACTGAATAAGTGTAAAACATTTAAGGAGGTGATTCCTCATCGAAAAAAAGATAGGATCTTTCATATAAAGAAACTTCATTGGAGCATCCCTTGTTAAGATACAGCCCCTTAAAGGGGGTACATAAAATTTGTATAACAATTTTTTTCACAAGCACTGAAAAAGTTACAATATTGAAATTAACCTGACGTTTTGTACTACCAAAAGACACTTAGCCAGTAATTTATTTGGTTTACCCCATGGTTGTAAGGGTGAAAAACGCAACCCTAAAATTTATTTCCAATGTAACTTTTGTCTTATTATTTGTTTACCATTTAAAAATTCATTTCCGATAGCCTGTTTCATTCTAAACAAAAAATGTCTCTTGGGTTTTTTGCCCAAAATAAACCAGTAAGCAGCAAAACATTATTTTACGAACAACTACAGAGATACATCGTCATAAATGCGAACTGGATTTATTGTTATTTTGTAGTTAGTAC
Source organism: Gonioctena quinquepunctata (assembly GCA_018342105.1). Lineage (NCBI taxonomy): Eukaryota > Metazoa > Arthropoda > Insecta > Coleoptera > Chrysomelidae > Gonioctena > Gonioctena quinquepunctata. The sequence goes on along the minus strand of JAFIRS010000039.1, from coordinate 1,262,193 downwards.
CTGCATTAAACGATTAAAGGGTAATAAACAAAACTAAGTTATTAATAACAAAACACACAACATGTAGAAATCATAGTGAATGTTCAATATGTCTACCTTCAAACATTACGCATGCGTCTAGACGTCGGCGCATTGAGCCACGTATTCGCTCAAATATTCCTGGAGTCTCTGATTACCCTGCACGCATCGATGATGCGGTTTCTTAAGTCCTCTACATCGCGAACAGGAGTACGATATACCAAATGCTGTGAATGGCCCCAAATAGAGAAATCGAGAGGATTGAGATCCGGGGATCGAGCGGGCCATTTATGTGGTCCTCCTCGACCTATCCACTGATTTGCATATGTTTCAGTTAAATGCTGACGTGCTACTTGACTAAAATGGGCGGGAGCCCCATCATACATAAAAACATATCCCTTCTGACGCCCAAAGGAACTTCCTCCAGCAGTACTGGATGCACTTCTCTTAAAAATTGAACGTATGCCTCACCATTTAATCGAGGAGGTAGAAAATGAGGCCCAATTAAATCATCCCCAATAACTCCGAGCCACACGTTAAGAGAAACTGTTCTTGATGGCTAGTTTCGACAATAGCGTGAGGGTTTTCATCAGCCCATATGTGGTAATTATGAAAATTAATAATCTTGTCCGAGAAAAACTACATTCGTCTGTGAATTCTATCGTCTTCAGAAAGTCACAATTTCTTCTAATCATTTCCAGCATCCAATTGCAAAATTCAAGACGGTTCGGAAAGTCTCGCGGTAACAGTGCCTGTACTCGTTGCAGATGGTAAGGGTATAAGAGTTGTTCCTTTAAAATTCGAAATACCGTCATATGATCAACATTTAGCTGGAAAGCAATCTTTCTAGTACTGGTAGTAGGTTGTTCTTCAATCAAATTAAGTACTGCTTCCTCAAGCTGTGGTGTTCGTATTTCTCGATGGCGACGACAATCCTGCGTTCTTTTGTCGAATGAACCATATTCTCGTAATCGTTGATGAAGTCGAGCAAATATTCTATGTGAAGGATGCTGCCGTTGAGGATACATTTCAGCATATCTTCTAGAAGCTTCTAACCCATTCCCCTGCGACAGACCGTAAACGTAATGCATATCAGCCATTTCCTCATTTGTGTATGCCATTTTATTAACAAGTGAATTATTAAAGTAACAAATTAAGAACAGAACAACAACACACAATTAGTATTAATTCAATTTCGAAAATTCCCAAACTGACAGCGTCATACCAATTTAATTGTCACTATCGCTAATAGCGACCTACTAGATAGATTAGTTTCGTATTTTCGCATTTATGACGATGTATCTCTGTAGTTGTTCGTAAAATAATGTTTTGCTGCTTACTGGTTTATTTTGGGCAAAAACCCAAGAGACATTTTTGTTTAGAATGAAACAGGCTATCGGAAATGAATTTTAAATGGTAAACAAATAATAAGACAAAAGTTACATTGGAAATAAATTTTAGGGGTTGCGTTTTTCACCTTACAACCATGGGGTAAACCAAATAAATTACTGGCTAAGTGTCTTTTGGTAGTACAAAACGTCAGGTTAATTTCAATATTGTAACTTTGTCAGTGCTTGTGAAAAAAATTGTTATACAAATTTTATGTACCCCCTTTAAGGGGCTGTATCTTAACAAGGGATGCTCCAATGAAGTTTCTTTATATGAAAGATCCTATCTTTTTTTCGATGAGGAATCACCTCCTTAAATGTTTTACACTTATTCAGTTACACCCTGTATATATATATATATATATATATATATATATATATATATATATATATATATATATATATATATATATGTGGGGGTGTGGGGGTGAGGGCGAGGTGTGGTGAGGGTAGAATGTAGGATTCGGTTGGAGAAAGGTGGGCAGTGAAAGGAAACGCTTTGAAGATGAATTGAAATATTGCATTAACACACCGGAAAGTGTACTTTGGGGGGCTGTAGGGGGTCTGGGGTTGAAAATGGAGGGTTGTGCCCATTGAGACTTTTGATCAGCATACCGAATACTATCTTTTTGCAGAGTTTCAGCGAATTTAGCCGAGAGCCATTTTCCATAAGGATTTTGCGGGGTCCTTTGTATGTGGAAATCACAAATAGATCACAATCAAATATTAAATTATTTTGGAAGAAAGATTCCAAAGAAAAACTGCATATTTCAATATCGGAATAATGATCGTTCAACGTCGTTTTTCATACGTTATTATCATGTTGGAAATTGTGTCTGTGTCAAAACGTCTATTTTTCAGCACATATAGAAACAAACTTTCTAAGAACCTAGAATGTATGATTGACTCACTGTAATAAACGGAATTGAGTTATAAAATATATGATAACTAATGAAAATTGTTGTGTATGTGAAATAAATCAACACAATTTCGAAGCAGTGCAAAAAGCACAATCCTCAAAAGTCTTCCTTGCAGTTGTTCAATCGAGAGAAAGGGTTAACTGACCCAACTAAAGAGAAATCAGTTGCCCTATTCATGATTGAAATAGCAAAATTGTGTTGGAATCCTTGAAATTTGACATTTAGCCTGTCATTCGCGTTTCATTTACAAAATTCGAAATCTGGTTTAGTTATGGTTTAGCCAATCACGAGCCAGAATAGCACGTCATGTGACAGTCTGTAAAATGAGAAAACGCTTCGGGTATTTTCGTATTTGCAAGATCAATAAAGTAATTATGTTTTTGAGTAGAATTAAATATATTATGACACTATATTGTCATAATCAGTCAAAAAAAAATCATTCCGAAATTCCTTTGATTAAAATATTCGCATGTTATATATATATATATATATATATATATATATATATACAGTGTGACCCATTTAAGATGGAACCACCCCTGTAAAATACGCATTTTTCAGTCAAGCTCAAAATTTTTTTTTTTAATATTAGGCATCAAAAACTGTATCTTGACACAAATTTTCATAACTTAATTTCATTTCCAAGGCACTCTATGGTTTTTTGCATTTGTCAAAAACGGCAAAAGTTTATTGGGCATTTTTTTCCCAAATTTGACTACACCACTGGATTCGTAGTCGTTATAAATGGAAACCATCAAAATTTCATCGAAATATATTGGTTAACAACGAAGTTACAACAACTTTAATTTTGGAAACAAAGTATTTGATTATAATTTTTATTTAGATTGCAGACATATTTGAAATCTGTCAACACTGCCGATACGAAGTAGAGCCCAAGTGAATTTGTACAGCGAAAATCCGAGGTCAATAGCTCATTCTGTTCAACAGTTATAACTACTGAAAGTATGGTAATGTGAGCGATTTGTGGTGTACTAAATCACAGCCTACTATTGATTTAGTACAATACCTATGCCCAATGTATTAGTTCAGCTTTCCTCAAATTATTGATACCTTCTCTAAAAGCTTGTTTCAGTTGAGTTTTGCAGAATAAAAAAGGAACATTTTTTTGTCCTGCTTTCTGTTTTATTATTGAATAAATAATTTTGATACTTTAAAACTTGATTCGGTTCAATTTGTTTTTATCGGCTATTGAAAACTGCATAACTTGAAAATGAATTTTCAATTTTCTGTTATTTTCGAATACACTTATAACCTAAACTTGAATAAATGATTTTAAGGGAATATAATTCACAAATCGCTCACATTACCATACTTTCAGGAGTTATAACTGTAGAACGGAATCAGCTATTGACTTCGGATTTTCACTGTACAAATCCACTGGTGTTCTACTTTGTATCGGCAGTGTTGCCAGATTTTAAATGTTATAATCTAAATGAAAATTAATATCAAATACTTTGTTTCCAAAATTAAAGTTGTTGTTACTCCGTTGTTAACCAATATTTTTTCATGAAATTCTCATGGTTTTCATTTATAACGACTACGAATCCAGTGGTGTAGTCAAATTCCGAAACAAAAATTGCCTAATAAACTTTTGCCGTTTTTAACGAAGAAAAAAACCATAGAGTGCCTTGGAAATGAAACTAAAGTTATGAAAATTTGTGTCAAGATACAGTTTTTGATGCTTAATTTTCAAAAAAAAATATTTTTGAGAATGAGAATGAAGAATGAGAATGCTCAGTATGTGTATTCCATTGTTTATCATTATTGTCCATATTTATTTTGGAACATACGTCGATTTTTAATTATGAATATACAATACATGGGAAAAATCATTTCAATAAGTGATGATATCGAAATAGATAAATATGCATTTGCTAGTAATTTCAACGAGGAAAATATTTTGAGAAATTCGACATACATGATGGATCCACAATTACAAAAGACGTTTGCTGATGATAAAAATAGTATGATGGAGCGAATAATGCTTTTATGAACTGCTGTAAATTACATACAATGACTCAATTAAGCTTTCAAACCAATAAAAGTACGGGAGATGCAATCATTGTCTTTCTGAAATATATATATATATATATATATATATATATATATATATATTCAAGTATGAAGGAAAGGAGCGCTGCAGTGTTTTGTGATATATCTAAAACTTTTGATTGTTACGTGGGCTTCATCTCTACAGCTTCAGAGGATGAAGCTTCAATTGGTTAGAATCCTATCTGAGTGAAAGAACCCAAATTGTGAAAACTGATAGTCTCCCAGCTTTCGGGTAAATCAGGAGATGTTCACTTGAGTGGCAGACAACACGACTAGCTTATCACAAGAACTCAAATTATCTTCATAGTAAAATGACTCATATGCATAAATTAATGTGTATCTTCTCTGAACTAGGTTTGACCATTGTAATATTTTTTTTCAACTTATGACTAATTTATCTAGTAATTAGCAAGTCAAACATTTTGAATAGTACTTTGATATTTATTTATTGTATCATATATATTTTGCAAAAAAAAATGCCTATGAGATGACAATCTTCTGACTATAAGAATATTTGAATTGGAGATGGAAAATTCTAAATATAGTGCATAATTTTTTCTAAAGAGCCATGGGGCTCTCTGTGACGGTTCGGAATTCACTAGCCAAAATCAAGATATTTCATAGAATGAAAAGTCCACGCTTCCTTGTGAAATTCATGTGTTTATCAAAAAGTGATGAAGATACTAATAATACTCATTAGCCTTAACGGTCTCGGGAATGGGCCTTGTTCTTCCGACCAACTGCTTGGTTTAGATCGCCCTCCTGCTCCGATTATCTCATGCGGGGTGTTACTGAAAAATAAAAGAGAAGCTGATTTAGATTATTATTTTCTCTCCTCACCTCTGTTAGTAGGGTTCACCTTTTCCGGATAAGTCATTCTAAGATAGCTGGAATCAGCCTGAACTGTCAACTTCATCAATAGATTTTATGATATCTTGAACTCTCTGATTTTGTTCAGGCCAGAAGATTGTTACAGAGGCAATAGGCCGGCAGACATGGGCAGTGAATGAATTGGTAATAGCTTGTATCGGAAAGTTTAATCAATATCATCGGGCACATTTTCCAATACCCTCCATTTTCAAGTCAATTCATAATCTGAATAAGACATCAGTCCACTCTCCTACCTTTTCTCCTTCCTTCGTGGAAGTTTGTATGATCCCAAAAAAGCCGTTTGAGAAGAAATGACTTTGAAAGAATCGCCAGTCATCTGATTTTCGACAGACAGATGTAAACATTGAGTTTGTAGAACTAAGTTTTTTAACAAAATTAAATAAATTGAACGAAAGTTTTTTCGCGAATTATTCAGTTTGTTTGGATCAGATATCAATAATAAATATTAGTGGTTTATTGCTTTTATAAATAGGGCGGTTAAGACAATACTGATCGTCTTTTCATCAGGTGGCCAAAGTACAGAGACAACTTTTCGAAAAAGATTTGGAAGAACAGACGAAGAAGAAGGATCAGATCGCTTTCCATAGGAAGGCATTACTCGAGCAGATAAATGAAAAAGAAAGGCAAAGGATCAACTGGCAACAAGAAAGGTTTGAGGATGGAAGAGCTCAGCGGCTCGAGTTCGAGGTGAAGGATAGAAATGTGGAGGAATATCTCAAACAAAAAGTGGATAAGCTGAAGTGAGTATAGTGTGTATATAATATTCAATCTATATTTTCTATAATACATGGATGAAATCTTTAACATATCAGTAGCATTGAAATGAAACATATTTTCTTCCTCAAGATGGCTCACTACAAAAACCCATACAATAGGTATATGTTGGTCGAATATCCATCAGAAAACAACTAATTTCCTGGCTCACGCCTCGACGTACGTTGGATTACATCCGATGGATATTCGTGGAAACCCCTACAAGGTTACTTTACAAATGTTTGTTGGAAAATGGATAAATATTAATCACTTCACTCGGTTTTGGGGTATTTGCTCCTCATTAGTACATGGTAGGGCAGACAAATATTTATGTCTGTGAACCCGAATGAAATGATCATAATTCATCCACTTCTTACATCATAATTTATTCGACTACTTGAATTTGGTCCACGTGATACTACCAGTTGATTGTACTATGAATATATTTTCGTGTATCTATTCTGTACGTGACGGGGGTACTTCCAACATAGGAATTTGTAAACATTTGCGTGGTTCATTTGCAAAAAGCATCTCACACTTCCGATTGAACCGGTAGTAGCAGATCAAAGGTTATATTTGAGAAAAAAAAAGTTTTGTGGAATAATGCGTTGGAAATCGATTACAAATCTCATTTCTAAAAACCTAGGCGTTTCAATTTTCTGTTGATTTATATCTGTGGAAATATGAATCATATTCCAGGAAAGTAATATCCTTTTTGCGAATGGCGTATTGGGCCTCTTTGGATTCGGAAAAATTGAGTAAATATATTTTTTCGAATGGTGGAAATAATGATATAGATTAGCTGGTAGTGAGCCCCATGGATAGTTGATGGCTCAACAAATCGTCTTACTTTTTTCCCAAATTGTCATGGTGCGGGCACCTCCATCATGAACCTGATGTATTTTATTACATATACGTGTTTTGCTTTTCTAGGGAGAAGAATATTCCGGAACAATACATCAGTGACATCGAGAGACAACTGAAACTGAAAAAATGACATGTTACTATTTTCATTTTGAATGGAATATATATCTGCATGGCGCAATTAATGAAGTGAATATTTATTTTTGTATTATTACGCCAGTCAAAATAGACCGCCAATGCACAATAATAACAAACATTTCTTTAGCACTGCCGGATGTTGAGGCGTCCAGTAAAGACTAAATATAAAAATTTGCACCCTCATCCGGTGACCGAAAATTACTCAAATTCGCATAAAACGTTAATTTGCAATATCTCCTTGGACAAAACTGTAAACATTGTGAAAATTGCAGGTATATTACCTAACTTCTTTTCTCCATCTCTTGTAAAATTTGCACACGCAATTTTCAACCGGAAATACGAATAATCCTTGGGTAAGTTGTAATTAGCGTTAATTCTGGTTACAAAATTGCAAACATTGTGCAAATTTGTGGTAAAATCATGGTTTTGTCACCCCTAAAATGCTTTAAAAATGCAAACTTTTCATGTGAACGGAACATCCAAAAATTATGAATAACTCTAAAAACAGTGTCAGGGGCAAAGTTTTAGGGGTCACGAAATTGCAAACAATGTTTTTGTGCTTCGCAAACTTTGGTGGCATAATTTTAAGTCGCCAATTGAAATGAACCTTTTTCAGTATCGCGGAAGATTGCGAAAATGAACATTATTGTTAGAAGCAATTTTCGCAAATGCCACAACATTCCAAACTTTGTGCATTTTTTCTTAAAGTTCTGCTATGGCAAACAAGTCTACGTATAAATTTGCAACCCTATAAAGTGTCAGGAAAACCGGGCAATAGAATATCATCAATTAAGTCGAGTTTCGCGGATGACACAAAATTTGAAATTTTTGTGCAATTTTTTCACAAAGTTCTGGAATGGCAAACAAGTCTATCTGTAAATTTGCAACCCTATAAACCGTCGGGAAAGCAGTGCAATGGAATATTGTCAATTGAGTCGATTTCCACGGATGACACAAAATTCCACACTTTGTGCATTTTTTTCTCAAATTTCTGGAGAGGCGAACAAGTTGACGTATGAATTTGCAAACCCATAAAACGTTGGCAAAGCAGGGCAATGGAATATTATTGATTGAGGCGATTTTCGGGGAATGTTAATCTTTTTGCAATTTTCGCTCAATAATTGAACCCGATCTGGTTAGAATCGGCTTTTATTATCAGAGGATAATTATTCAGAGACCAAATTACCGAAGCCGGTAACTTTTTCGTCTTTTTGAGCGAATTGTCGAATTATATCGTCATTTTCATGATACCCGATAGTGAAATTAGACGATTCCACCCAATGGTTATATCAAATGATATCACTGTATAGTTCCAACACATAGTTTTACTTGATGGTCTTCTTTGTGAAAGTACCACTTAATAAGACATACTTGTCTACTACTATTTATTATTTGTACGTACAGATAATCATTCACTAGATATTACGTAATGAACTCATTCAGTACCATTATTTGATATTACCATTTGGTAAAATCATGTAACATAGCCATCTGAGTTATAATTTCACTGTACATTCGGTCAGAACGTCTGAATTACTATATGATTTACCATATGGTAATGTAAAATTTGTTTTTTTTTGTGTGACACCCTTTTGGCATGTTCCGTACACTCTTGTTAAGTTTATACCCATGAAGTCAAGTCTAGAACACTGAATTGTGATTGAAGTTACTCTAATTGAGTAATCAGCACTTACCTATAGTCTGAAACACTTTAATCAAGTATTTATAATTTTTTTTGCAAATCTTGACTTTTTTTCTCAATAAAACAATAGAGTTTACATCAGAGAATACTGTACTTCGAATTCTTTTACATTTTACGAGATTTATTCCATAATTCTCTGAAAAACGGATAATAATAGGCGAGATCACAAACTCACATATTTGCTTCATATGTGCTTGAAGTTGAAATATAGTGATAAAATATTATGTATGCATAGTTTTTTCTAGAGGAATATTCTATTTTCCGGCTTATCCTACATTTTATAGTTGCAAATTTATACGTAGATTTGTTTGCCATAGCAGAACTTCAGGAAAAAAATGCACAAAGTTTGGAATTTTGTGGCATTTGCGAAAATTGCTTCTAACAATAATGTTCATTTCCGCCATCTTCCGGGAAACTGAAAAAGGTGCGAACTCAATTGCGACTTAAAATTATGCCACCAAAGTTTGCCAAGCACGAAAACATTGTTTACAATTTCGTGACCCCTAAAACTTTGCCCCTGACACTGTTCTTAGCGTTATCCATAATTTTTTTATGTTCCGTACACATGGCAAGTTTGCAAATTTAAAGCATTTTAGGGGTGACGGAACCATGATTTTACCACAAATTTGCACAATGGTTGCAATTTTGTAACCAGAATTAGCGCTTATTACAAGGTGATCAAGGATTATTCGTATTTCCAATTAAAAATTGCGTGAGCAAATTTTACAAGGAATGTAGAAAAGATGTTAGGGATTATACCTGGAATTTGCACAATGTTTGCAATTTTGTCCAAGGAGATATTGCTAATTAACGTTTCATGCGAGTTTGAGTAATTTCCGGTCACCGGATGATTGTGCAAAATTTTATATTTAGTCTTTACTGGATGCCTCAATATACGGCAGTGCTAAAGAAATGTTGACGGTCTATTTTGACTGGCCTATATGTCCCATGTCCTTTTCGGAATGGAACAAAGTTGCGTGTTATGGAACTCATGATGTAAATTGAGTAGAATGATGGAAGTGTGATCCACAATAGAAAGGCATTTGTTTCTATCGAAGAAATATACAATTTTAACGAAGTTACCAGTTTTCCATTTAACTAAGACAACCCAACAAGCTCCATGCTAAAGTTAATAAATAAAATTCATAAAAATGCCGTTCATGTCCGAAATAAATCCGCGAATTGAAAGTAACCAGACAGTAACATGTTTCACATCCTAAACATCATACAGGGTGTTATGTAAGTACGTGGCCAAACTTGAGGAGGTGATTCTTCGAGTAATTCTAAGACAAAAAGTTTTTTCAAACATAGGTCCGGTAATGCTTCGTTTTCAAGATACAGGGTGTCAGCATTTTCAAAAGAAATATTTTTTTCCTGAATATCTTAATAATCCTTTAGCCGATTTCCTTAAAATTTGACAGTGTTAATTTGGGTAGCAAGGGGCTAATGTAGCCCTAACTGGATTGAAAATATCACGCCCAGTGGCGTCCCGGAAGGCACCTTAACCAATATTTTTGACAAAAATAAATGTGCGCAACTGATTTTTCTGCAATTTTTGTATTGTTTTCGCATTAAGCTACTAAAACAACAACTTTTTTTTTAGCATTTTTCTTATCTTGCTTTGTTTTTGAGAAAAAAAAAATACTTTATTGTTATGTGGTAACGCCGGAAATTAAAAAAAACATGAAATAGGAAAAATCTTTATTAAAACGACACTTAAAGAAATGGCACGCAATTTTTTTCAGTAAGAAAACATTTGACAATAAGTAACACAAAACTTACAATAGTTGCTCAAAATGTCCTCCTTCTACTTCAATGCATTACCTCGTCTTAACATCGATTGCCGAACACGTTGAAATATTTCCGGCGTATGTCTTATCTGATCACATGAATCCTGAACCCGTTGGATTGATTCTTCTTCAGTGTTGACTAGAGTTTTATAAACGAGGGACTTTGAATGTCCCCAAAGGTAAAAATCTAAGGGAATTAAATCCGGTGACCTGGGTGGCCATGACTGTGGACCTGCACAATCGATCCAGTTTTATCCATAAGTTGCATCCAGAAATTGACGTGCTACTATGCTAAAGTGAGGTGCGGCCCCATTGTGCATGAACCACAGTGCTCCTCTCACTGCCAGTGGGACATTTTCTAATAGTACAAGTAACACAAATTCCAAAAATGACAATACTCTTGACCATTTAATCACGGGGGTAAAAAATGAGGTCCAATGAGATAATCTCCCACAATACCAACCCAAACATTCAAGGAAAACTGTTGTCGATAATGATGTTCTATAACCGCATGGGGATTTTCTTCAGCCCAGATATGATTGTTATGAAAGTTCATAATTGAATTTCGGGAAAAACACGCTTCATCGGTAAACAATATACGGGATAGAAATGTCGGAGATGCTGCCTGTTGTTGCAAAAGCCAAGTAGAATAAACAACTCGCTTAGGAAAATCCGCAGGTAATAACGCTTGCACACGCTGTATGTGGTAAGAATACAGTTGATAGCCCCAGTAAAGTGAGAAATGTTTACTCGTTGTGCAATTTCGCGTGTACTTGTATCGCGGCTACGCTCAACTTCACGTAAAACTGCTTCCTCCAGCTCCACTGTTCTTACCGTTGCAGGTCTCCCAATAGGAGCAGCCGACCTTTGGAAGGTGCCTGATTCGCACAGCCTTTCGTGTATTCTTACAAATTTTTATCTATTTGGTACAATGCGATGAGGATATCTTTCTTGATAAATGCGTCTAGCCGCTCTGGAATCGCCTTGGGCCATTCCATAGACAAAATGCATATCGGTCATTTCTAAGTTTGTAAACCGAACCATTTTCCAATATCAGTAACGAATTTTATAGCCTAACACTCTTAAAAACAGTTCAAATAATTACTATCAAATAATTATTTTCTTTCAAAACACTGCAGTAATAATTAACGTTCTTTGTTTCATCGAAAATAGTTAATCTAAAAATTCAAAAGATGAATTTCGTGTAATTTTAATTGTTCAACCATAAATAAAAATTAACCGGAAAATAAAAACATTTTTTAATAATTAATAATTTTTTATTGCTTGCATTACTAGAATAGACTATTGATATGGAAAAAAAGTACACCCCAGTTTTCGATGGTTTGGTAGTTGAATGTTTCTATTATGTTGTCCCGGAGACATGCAATAAAGTGATTTTTATGTTTTTTCTCAAAAACAAAGCAAGATACAAAAAAAATTTTGAATATAAAAAAGTTGGAGTTTCAGTTGCTTAATGCGAAAAGGAATACAAAAATTGCAAAAAATCAGTGACGCTCATTTTTTTGGTCAAAAATATTGGTTAAGGTGCCTTCCGAAACGCCACTGGACAAGATGATTTCAATCTAGTTGGGACTAAATCAGACCCTTACTACCCCAAACATCACTGCCAAATTTCAACAAAATCGGCTCAAGGATTATTAAGATATTTAGGAAAAAACTATTTCTTTTAAAAATGTTAAAACCCTGTATCTTGAAAACGAAGCATTACCGGACCTTTGGTTATATGAACTTTTCGCCTTAGAATCACTCAAAGAATCACCCTTTCGAATTTGGCCACGTACTTACATAAAACCCTGTATAACGCGACGCCAAACGCAGAAATATAATGTCAATCGTTCATTCCTCCCGCGAAGCTTCGCTTGAATCATACTTGAAATTGATAGGTGAATACGTGTGCAAATAGTGTGTTGGTAAAAAAAATTGCCATCGCCCGTCTCCCGAAGTGACATCGCAAAACCGGCCATATAGAAATTTGAAGAGCCATATCTTTCAAAATCATCATTTTCTGGCATCATTTGCTTTATCTTTCTTGAACATTATATCGTCTCAAAATGAATAACGTTGATATTGTATAAAAATCTACTAATGACATTATTTTCATGAAAAAGTATATCAATTGTTTTTTGTCATCGGAAGAAAAGAGAGTATTCATGAAAGTATTTGGATTGAATTTATAGTGCATATCAGCAGAAAATACGTAAATGACCCCAAATCTTATTTCATAGCGTTGAGGCCCGATACTCGGATTTTCACAAATATTTTTGTGTCGATACTGAAAACAGCTAGTTTCCGCATCTTCGTCGGCGTGGATCTTCCATTTTTTGCTATTCTACATATCTACTCATGACTTTTTCGTGATGTTCTATCTAGATCATGCCCTCGGATTTCACCACGTGGATTTCGAGGTCATCCTTTTATTAATTCGATGCAAGCAATATGCGAAATATCCTTGAAAAACAATTTTCCAATTTCAATAAATGTTAACACTTCATGTTCCTCAACGTAAGTTGAATGAACACTAATATCCATATTAGTGCAGATGGAATTTTTCCGCATTTCCGCTTTCAACTCTTAATTTCTTTTTATTTCAGGTGACGAATCAGTGGAAAAGCTATTTTACCCATTTATATTCTTGACCTATTGATAAGAATTTCTTTATTGATTTATTGAAAATAAAAACAGGATGTTCATAAAATCAGATGTGGAATCATCTGCAACTGAAAGGTTAACTTTAGTCACTATCTTCCATCGTCAAGAGAACCTCTTGTGGGGTATTCATATTGAAAAGGGAAACATTCTCAAGTGAATATTGATAGAAAGATTTTTCTGTGAATTGAAAAATCCACGATTAAAATGAAGTTATTTCTTGTGAATGTCTAACAGAAAACAACTACTTTCCCGGCTAAAGCCACGCTGGACATTGAACTACATCTGATAGATTTTCTGAAAAGGCCCTAACTCAAAAGAAAAAATCTGAGTGAAAATGCAAATTTTCAATTTCTGATTTTTTCTTTTGAGTTAGGGCCTTTTCAGAATATCTATCAGATGAAGTTCAATGTCCAGCGTGGATTTAGCCGGGGAAATAGTTGTTTTCTGTTGATCATTCACAAAAAATAACTCCATTTTAATCGTGGATTTTTCAATTCACAGAAAAATATTTCTATCCATATTCAATTGAGAATGTTTCCCTTCTCAAAATGTCTTTATATTCCAATTTTCCACTTATTTTCATACAAATTATTTTAATTTTATTCATTACTTGGAAATCTGACGTAATATGAAATGAAAGTTCATCTTCATCAAAATCAGTGCTGACCTATTCGAAGATCAAAATGTCAATTGTACCTACCATAATGTTCGTTGGAAAAATATATATACTCTATGCATGAACACATAACTTTTTTCAGTTCATGTTGAACCTTTGCAAATGAAAAAACTAAATAATAACCAATTTGAAGATATATTCATTTCAAATATTCGAGTAGTTTAAATCCCCTGGATTTTGAATTTCGGATAATCCTTCCTCAGTACTTCCATCGCTCTGGAATGTAACCCTCATGCAAAATTTTACCCATACTCTTCGAGATATAACGATAATAGTGGTAGTTTTTGCCGCCGAAGAAATTTAGACATGAACTAATTTATTCCTATACAAAAATGGAATTAAATTGGGATGTTTTATAAAAAAATGGGATTTTGGAAGATTATCCATTCTTAGAAAGTATTATTTGTCATCTTCAGGTTATAAACACTAAAATAATTCAATAAATGGAGCTTTAAACACGTTACTTAGCACAGTATTGAAATATATGTGATCTGAAGATTATCTTATATCTTTAAACGAGCAACTCTAGTATATATACTTCGGCTAGCTCGGAAACGGCTCTAACGATTTGGATGAAAAATTGTTTAAAGATAGGTTTTTGCTTTCTAAGTTTATCTATAGAGGCGTCTTTCCTGAAAAAACGCGATTTTACACAGAAGAAATATTTATTTCGACTACAATATATAGCGCCATCCCGTAAATTTTTGAGGTACTTGCATTGCTGCAATTGGATGTAACCCTACTGATACCTCTAAACTCTGTGAGATGGCGCTATATGACAGTATCCGAATACGAATGTTAGATATGTTTTTCTTTGGTTAGTCTAAGGAACTCATACGTTTCATTTGAAATGTGTATTTGTAGCCAACCTGTGCACTAGGTAAGAATGCAAAATATTCATATGTAATAAGTATGTGACTCGTATCTAAATACGCATCTTCTGCGAAAAAAAAACACGATTTTACAGAAAAAAAACGCCCAGGTGCTCATAGTCAATGTCTTTCGTTCGTTCGTTCATTAATTATGGTCTATCCAACAGGATAATATATCAGTCGCGGAAATCCACATCACCTAGGAACGTATTCTGTCGGCTTCGATTTCCCTTCGGGGGGCACCGGGATAGTCTCACTTAAATGCCCATTACTTTCACAACATATAATTTTCAAACTTTTCAATGCACGTGGAACGGCTGTACAAAAACTGACATTTACTTGACTTCCGGTCCGCGAGGTCAGACAACCGCCTCTCACGACCCCAGGAAGTTGAATTGATAGTCAATGTCTCCACTCATGGAGGAAGTTCTGTGAGGACATAGAACAAACCTCAGAAAGAGCAAGACTCCACCGCATCCTTTCCAAAGACCCCATCAATCCGTTGGGGACTCTCAAAAAACCCAACGGCAATTACACCAACACTGGGAAGGAAACTATGGAACTCTTGCTCCATACACACTTCCCAGGATCCACTGTCACCACAAATCAAAACCCCAGATATGAAATCCCTGCAAACCTTCATTTGAGGGCCAAAAGGGCAGACTGGGAAGTGGCCAAACGAACGGTAACTCATTCAAAAGTAGTGTGGGCAATAAACTCCTTCAAGCCTTACAAGTCTCCGGGCCCAGATGGAGTATTTCCCATACTACTTCAGAGCGGAGTTGAATATCTAGCACCAGAACTGTGCAGACTGTACAGGCTGAGCCTAGCATTGGGATGGCTACCTCAAACCTGGAAAACTGTAAATGTGGTCTTCATTCCGAAACCTGGACGAGACTCATATGACCAGGCGAAGGCATACAGACCAATAAGCCTATCGTCGTTTCTTCTGAAAGATAGACATAAGGGAAACCGCTCTTGTAGAACGGCCTTTACATCAAAACCAACATGCCTATCTAACAGGAAAATCATGCGAGACAGCACTTCATCAGCTTGTTTCAAGGCTTGAAGAGTCTCTAGCAAACAAAGAAATTGCACTATGCACTTTTCTAGACATCGAAGGAGCCTTCGACAACACCTCCTTTGAAAGTATGGTCTCTGCGGCCACTCGAAGAGGCATTGACGAAACCACCTGCAGGTGATACACTCAATGCTTCATAATAGACTGGTCCAAGCCAACATGTTCGAGGAAACAGAGCAGGTTGAAATTTCCAGGGTACCCCACAGGGGGCATACTCTCCCCCCTTCTGTGGGACATGGTTGTAGACGAACTGCTAATTTCTCTGAATAACCAAGGGTATTACTCTCAAGGGTATGCAGATGACCTAGTCATCCTCATCAAGGGAAAGAATACTCGAACAACCTCAGAGCTAATGCAAAATGCACTGAGGACAGTAGAGGAATGGTGTAACAGAGAGAGCCTAAGGGCAAATCCGAACAAAACAACACTAATTCCCTTCACCCGGAGAAGAAACATGGGAGATCTCATACCTCCTAGACTATTCGGTGAAACATTACAAGTAGTAGAGCAGGTGAAATATCTAGGGCTGATTCTTGACAAGAAACTAACCTGGAACCCGCATCTTCAACATGTAACCAACAAAAGCAAGATAACCTTCATGATGTGCAGGAGAGCTTTTGGAAAAACCTGGGGGCTTAAACCGAAAGCCATGCACTGGCTTTACACAGCGGTAATAAGACCAAGAATAACTTATGGCTCACTCTTATGGTGGCCAAAAACAAATCAAAGACAGGCAAACATCAACCTTGGGAAAATCCAGAGGCTTGCCTGTCTCTGCATCACGGGTGCAATGAACAGCACTCCAACAGCTGCAATATAAATCATCCTAAACCTCGAACCCCTTGACTTACATGTCATTGGAGAGGCCAGGATGAGTGCATACAGACTGAAACAAACGAAAAACTGGAGAATCCGAACAACTGGACATACCAGAATCACTCATGTAACCAACATCGAAGAACTCGAAATGATTTCAGATTACATGCAACCCTATACTCATTCGAAAACCATTCGAAACACGAATTGATGAATCTGGATGGGCCCCGAGTATAGAATCACAATCAACTGCGGACATAGTCTGGTATACAGACGGTTCAAAGACAGTTGAAGGAACGGAGCAGGAATACATGGGGTAAGGCCAAGAAGGGATTACATAATACCACTTGGTAAATACTCCACGATATTCCAAGCTGAAACACATGCTATCATGGTATGCATTCAGAAGAATCTAGAAAGTGGTTATAGGAAAAAACACATCTACATTCTATCTGACTGTCAAAGTGCTATCAAAGCACTCAACTCTACACAGATAAAGTCCAAACTGGTCTGGGACTGCCTCCAGAACCTCATCGAGCTGGCAAAACACAACAAGGTCACCTTGATGTGGGTGCCAGGTCATAGAGGCATTGAAGGCAACGTCAAAGCGGACCAGCTAGCTAGACAAGCATCTGAAACGCTATTCACAGGGCCAGAACCTGCACACGGGATTAGCAAAAACCGATGCAGGACCCTGATCGCCGAGTGGATAAAAAGAAGACATCAACAATATTGGGATCAAACTGTCGGGCAAATACACAGCAAAGTCATGGTAGGGCATCCAAACCGGACCCTGACGGCTGACCTTCTGAACCTGAACAGAACGAAGGCTCGTATAATAATAGGTCTGTTGACTGGACACTGCGGCCTAAGAAAACACCCAAACACCATGGGAGTACGCAGGGAAACCGTGGAGTGTAGGCTGTGTGATGAAGAGGAGGAAACAGCCTCTCATATCATCTTCGACTGTGACGCCCTAAGTAGTAGGCGACACAGAACCTTTGGAGAGATCAGCCCGGAAACAGGCATGAATCCGAAGAACCTTATCAACAGGCTTCTTAACCTAATTAAAGGCACAAACCTGTTTGAATGAGGAACCACTGACGACAGAGTGATACAATAGACCCTAGCTGGTCGCAGTGTCAAGGGAAGCTAAGTGCCAACCCTGTCTCTGGCTCGTCAGTCTCAAACCAACCAACCAACCAACCAACCTCCACTTTGGAGGTTATAATATACAGGGTGATTCTCTAAGGTGGCTCACCCCTATAACTTTTTTGTTATTGAAGCTAGAAAAACTGAATTTGGGGGTTGTGTATTATAGTTCAACTTACATTTTTTGACATATTTATTTGCTTTGTCGTACTCCGGTTTTATCGGAAATGACCCCAACTTTCTATTTTTAAATGGGACATCCTATATATTATTAGTTATTTTGATCGAGAATGACATTCTAAATCCAACAACACCTCACTTGTCAATAGTTGACAAATAAAATCATTTTTGTTCCAATTTATATTTTTCGATCTAGAATGCCATGGATCGTGTAAATCGCTTCATTCTTGATCAAGTAACATGGAAAAAATACGACTTTGAGGCGTATGACTTCACAATCGTTTTAAGAATTATTCAAAAGTCGCAAATATGAATGTTTCCAGTTAGTTTGATTTTTTCAAATGGAAAGGCGGTGGCTCGTCGACTTTTTGGGAAAGATCATTTTCTTACGAATAATTTAATACCACATACTTTCACTTTATTTTTACTATTTTTCTGAATAACTGCAAGAATCCATACCTAATAACAAATAATACGTATTCGGTATACCTATGCACTAAGTCCTGTTATTCTTTTAAGAGACATGTAAAGCAATGGTTACTCTCTGTCGAAAGACAAACAATCCATGCCATAGTTAACCCTGAAACCTCCTGAAAAACAATGTACAAATTGAATATTAGCGTATTCAATAAAGAAAAAAAACACCCCTAAACCACCATCAATAGTTTGTGCTTTGCCCTCTCATTAATCATTGTATTATCTGTAGTTCACACACTTTGTAAGAAACAGACAAAATGAAACTTCTCATAGACAAGTTCTACGGAACTTTTTTGAGTATCTCTAATGTTTTTTCCCAAATGTTTAAGACTAACTCGTCATATGCACTGTATTGTAAAATCTAAAATGGTGAATAAACATTATTATTATTATATTATTCTAGTTATCCGTGACAAACAATTGAACCTGTTGCTAGGACTACCAAAACAAATAGGCTAATGAATTTACGGTCACTTTTAAAAATTTATTTGTTGCGTAGTTAATAATTTGATATGGAAAATTATACTAGAAACGAATAAATTGACATGTTGCTGATTTATGGAGAAGCAAAACAGAATGCAACTGATGCAGCTCGAATTTATGCCCAGTGATTCCCTAATCGTCGCCATCCCACTCGGCATTATTTCCCGAAACTGGAAAGAGAAATGCGAAATAAACCAGAAGAAGATGCCAATAACTTCATTGTCAGTGAAGAAAAAGAAGTAGACGTGTTGGCCTATGTTGAAGTGAATTGTACGGCGTCAATTCGCCAAATTGTTTCTGAGTGCGATATATATTATTCGTCCGTTTGGAGAATTCTTCGCAAATATAATTATCGATCATTCAAGTACCAACTACACCAACATCTTTACGATAACAATCACAACCGAAGATTAACCTATTGCAACTGGTTTTTGACTAAATACAGAGAAGATGTACGTTTTCCATTTAAAAGTATTTATTCAGATGAAACTTGATTCACCAACTTGGGTCTATTCAATCGAAATAATAAAAGGTACTGGTCTCAAACAAATTTACATCTGATGAAAGAAGAAAATTTTCTAGAGCGATTCCGTTTCAATTGCTGGATGGGTATTATCGGAGGAAAACTTTTAGGGCCAATAATTTTCAACTGACAACTTACTGCGGGAAGATATCCACAGTTCCTTAGAAATCACATTAATGATTTCATTGAAGATTTGCCACTGGCTAACCAAGTTGATATCTATTTTCAACAAGATGGAGCGCCACCACACAATTCTCAAGTCGTAAGAGAACATCTGAATGACACCATCCCAGAAAAGTGGATCGGCACTTATGGACCTATTCAGTGGCCTGCGAGGTATAGTCCATCCAATATCAATTGCAGAAGCTGTTTCTATAGGGAGCAAATAAAAACTCACTTCGCTAACACGAGCGTATACGCGAAGAAACGGAACGAAAAATAATCTGTACTACTTGTATACAGTCTCCGTCGGCACAAAGAGCCCGCTGATGAACGTGGACTTGAGTGACTGCTGTCTGCTCTACAACCGATTCGTCTGGGCCAATCAAGTCGGACATCAACGCTTGCAGCTGTGTATATACGATGGGAGGTCATAAATCACGCGTTATATTTGTATTTTAATAGCTCTGAAAGATTAAAATCCAGTAGCGTCTGTGGTCTTGGTGTGTGCTGATCGAAATACGTTTCAGGATATTGAAATATCTAAATAAAATTAGTTATCTCCGCCACTTCTGCTCACAGGATTTCGCCGCAAGACTTTTTTATGCTTCTGCAATTGATATTGGGAAAACTATACATTCTTAAGTTGTCATATTTTTTCATAATCACCAGATCTTACTCCGCAAAATTTTTCTCTCTGGAGGACAATTAAAAATCAGGTGTATAACACAGCATCAGCTACTCGTGAAGAATTGGAGTTTGAAGTGAGGGTGGCATTCCAGAACATCACTGCGGAACAGCTAATCAATGTGGTGCGCGCAACAATTGAAAAAGTTGAACTTTGCCGTGATCAAGGAGAAGGTCATTTTGAAAATTTAGAACCTTAATGGACTAATTTGGGACTTTTAAATAATTTTTAAAACGACTGTGAAGTCATAAGCCTTAAAGTCGTATTTTTCTCATGTTACTTGATCAAGAATGAAGCGATTTACACGATCCATAGCATTCAAGATCGAAAAATTAAAATTGGAATAAAAATTACTTTATTCGTCAAATATTGACGAGTGAAGTCTTGTTGGATTAAGAATGTCATTCTCGATCGAAATAAGTAAAAATATATAGGATGTCTCATTCAAAAATCGAAAGTTGAGGTCATTTCCGGTCGAACCGGAAGTACGGCAGAGCAAGTAAATATGTCGAAAAATTTAAATTGAACTAAAATACACAACCCCCAAATTTAGTTTTTCTATCTGCAATAATAAAAAAGTTATACCACCTTGGAGAATCACCCGGTATAGATTCATGTGATATTGAACTATTGGAACGAATCAAGGATTCATTGAATAAAAGCAATATTTTTTCCAAAACTTAACACAATTCATCACAAGTGCAAAAAGATATAACCAAACAGGTAATCCATGAAACCGATTCAAGTGATACCTAATCAGATGTTTGGGACATCCCAACATTTGTCTACTCGTAAATAT
Source organism: Gonioctena quinquepunctata (assembly GCA_018342105.1). Taxonomy (NCBI): domain Eukaryota; kingdom Metazoa; phylum Arthropoda; class Insecta; order Coleoptera; family Chrysomelidae; genus Gonioctena; species Gonioctena quinquepunctata. Next base: position 1,241,080 of record JAFIRS010000039.1, on the reverse strand, counting down.
GCTAGTATGAAAATTCAGCATGGAATATTTTGTGTTCATGATGACATAATTGGCCCCTCATGGAAAAGTATAACAAAGTATACTGTTTTCAATGCATAAATCACAAAACACGATTTTTCTTAAAAACAGATTTTTTTATGAATACATTCCATCCTAAACATGAATAATTTCTAAATTGATCGTATAGACGCAGAATAAACGATTTCTTAGGTTTCGAGACATACACTATACAGTAGGAGCAGATAATAATACTACGCTGCTTCTTTGTTCTCCGTCGAGTCTTTTTTCGCAACAGGTACTGTATTCGTCACATTCTTTCCAGTTTCTCTACCCTTCTTGATGGTGACTTCAGCCTGAGCATCTGAAGGGGGTTCATAGTTCACCTCGATTTCGATCTCCCTTTGACCTCTTTGAGCTTCGAGTGAATGCGTTTGATCCACAAATGGTATATTGCCCATGATGAATTGCGGGTTGAGCTGCTGTCCATCAGGGAACAATGGTGTCGATCCATTGGAATTCATATCTACAATCGGGTATCCTATAGGAGGACCTGGAATACAACAAAATATTATCAGTCGATGAAACAAATCATGGGAATCGATCGAAACTTTGGGCCCTTCTTAACCTAACCTGTTTATGAGACCAGGTTTTGCTCCTCCTTGCCGAAAATCGATTGGAAGTGGGGATAGCACCATCCCTATCAGTAGCTGTAACAACTAGTTTATTGGTAGATATTAATTAGCTTAAACATGTTCCGGGACTAATTAGTTCCATCTTCAGTAGCATACACAGGAGAGAAGGTTAAACTCACATGTGGAACACGAAAATAAATCAAGACAAAACAAAATGTTGGTTTGCGATCCCAACCAAGGGGAAGGTGTTAACATCCTTCAAAGGGATGTAAATACATGATCATAATATTAGTTACAATGGTAAAAATGAACACCATCTTGGGATGAATGAAATCTGAAACTTTGGAAGAATGACAGCAAACAATGTGAAAGATTGAATTCCCAAAATTGACCTCTAGAGGTAGGACATAACAATTTAAATGCAAAGGCTTGAAAAGATCTATGAGAGTAGTTCTCAACTATTTTGGTTTGAAGGTAAGGAACATGGTGTCTTTTCCTTACCTTCAAATCAAATTAGTTGAGACCTACTCTCATAGATGTCTCTCAAGCCTTTGCTCTTCAACCACTACACAGTTGTTATGTCCTACCCCTAGAGGTAACTTTTTTTATTTCAATCTTTTACCCAGGCGTTGTTTGGTGTCATTCTTGAAAAGTATCAGCTTCTATTCATCTCAAGATTTTGTTGATTTTCACCTTTTTACCATTGTAACGAATATTATGATCATATTGTGTTTCCATTCCCTGTTGACTGTGGCCAAATGCTAAACTATTTTATTTGCGTAATATCATTTGTTTGTAACCAATCCTTCAATTTGTTGTTATTACATGTTGTACAAGATATTTTCAGTGATTCGAGGCCTTTGTCACTGATCCGTGTCATGCGCACCTGGCATAAAATTTCTTGTTCAGTGCTGTCTGTCACGGATCAGTGACAGGGAACTGTTCTGGTATGTTGTGTACAGAATACATAAAATATGGTTCGGACAACAAAATTGAAATGTTTATCGTTATAATAACTAGTTATATAAAAACAGAAACAAGTACTTGTCTCCAAAAAAACATAAAGGAAAAATAAATGAAACAAATATTTGTCATATTAAATAAAACGAGGAACAAAATAGACTATGAGTAATATTAAAATAAATAGTACTAACAAAACATAAATAGTTGAATATCAAACCAGGTAAACAAAAAACCACACTAAACATCATTCTAAATCTATGAACCATATAACTACCAAAAAATAAAAAAGTCGCAATACCGTAAGAAGTGAATGCCTAATGCAAATGTCTATCCTAAAAAAAACACTTATAATAAATCTAAATTCTGAACAATATAACAACAATAAAAACTTTTTAACAAAAAATTAAACCGACGAAAAAATCAACTGAATGCAAAAACTAAAATAAACCTCCTTAGTCTAAATGATAATTGAGCTCCTGAACTAATGTAGGTAACTGATTTTGAGTCGGCGCCAAACAAACAAATATCGAAGATCATTCATTATCTATGAAAGAAGTCATCAAAACGCAGCCGTGCATCTCGCTGCCATCATTTTACGCTCCACCTAATTCAATTGCTAGTTTGTTTGGCGCAGACTCAAAATCAGTTACTTACATTAGTTTAGGAGCTCAATTATCATTTAGACTAAGAAGGTTTATTTTATTTTTCGCTTTTCAGTTGATTTTTTCGTCGGTTTAATTTTTTTTTTTAAGTTTTTATTTTTCACTTTTCAGTTCCGTATTTCGTCGGTTTAAGTTTTTGTTAAAAAGTTTTTATTTTTCAATTTTTTGTGGCTAAAATCTACCAATTACTACCTACTTGTTTTTTGATTACTTCCAAAATACTTACTTACCCACCTTACTTCAACTATTACCAGTTAAATAATATGTATGTATGTTTATTGACATATATGGTACAGTTACAAGTTAAAATTTAAAACATTTCAATAAACACATATAAACCACAGAAACTATCTGGGCGACAGTTTGTACGTGGTGAGGTGATTACAAATAAATAATTATAATGTATAAAATAAAATTTAGTACTTAAACCTAAACTTATCTAACAAACATCCATTGAAGAATTCAGTAGATGATTCAACATGTAACAAAAAATTAAAAAGTGATTTTACTTAAACCTAAGCTTATTTAGCGAATATCCATCGAAAAAATTCAGTAGATGATAATATGTTCAACATGTATCTACTTTTACTATTTGTTGTAATATAAATTATTTTCGTTGTTCTGGTTAGTTTATTCCATTACTTTGTATATCATTCCATCCTCTCATAAAATATACTGATTTTGACGGATGTGGAACAAGAATAATGTCAGTAGCGATCTGTCATTGTCAACTACGTATGTGTGTGCCAATGTTCACTAGTGAAAAATCAATTATCCCCTATTTTTCCACCCGTAAGGGTGGCTGATTCCTTTCGAAATCCAAATATAAGGTATACCCTATCTATTAAAAAAAGAATCATGCTAATCGAAGAACCCAGTACAAAGTTATGCCTGATAGAATCGGTTAACGGACCAGAATTCAGAGGGTGAGTGATCAATATCCTTCATTTCGCTACCCTTAGGGGTGGATTTTCCATTTTTTAAATTCGAATGGGACCAAATTCAAAGTACACCCTATCCACTGGAAAAAGAATTATCGGAATCGGACGCCTCAGTAAAAAGTTATGCGTGATCATACATAAAAAAATATGATGGAAAAAAAAAATACGGGTCGAATAGAGCACCTCCTCCTTTTTGGTTTCGTCGGTTGAAAATAGATATCATTTGATGTTCACAATAACATGAATAATTGGGAACTACTTTATCCATGAAACATTGAAACAGTCCCCTTCGAAAAGCCCAGGATTTCCAGGACACTTTTCACATAGCGTCATTTTCTGTATTTTGTCCCGACCGTTTCCTATTTGTCTCACCTTTTGCTTTTGCACTAGTGATGTTCTTCTCTCTGTCCATTTGCTCTGGGGGTTATTCAACAGTTTCTCCAGTACCAATAATCTGAATTCGTATAATGTTGCGCTTCACCCCGAATATTATCTATGTAATGAATACGAATTAAGAAATATATACCACCTCAACGTCTTTCTTTCGCAAGGCTGGTAAGCAATGAACCGATCTTGATGATCTGCTGCGCCCATGTCCTTATTATAATAAAAAATTGGGGTTGGTTTTTCTCTCGTACGCTTTCTTCGATCAACATAATCGGTCATGTCGTTCCCATGTTCATTTGAAATATATAACACATTCCTTTTATCCTTCCATTCACTCACCATCATATTGTTGCAATACGCCGCCACTTCTTCACCTCATTTTAGTTTTTTTTCATAATCTGCTTAGGATTATTTTTCCTACTAACATTTAGAGTGCCAGTACAATATGTGTTGCGATTTGTTAATTTTTCGGCTAATTCATACGAATTATAAAAATTGTCTGAATACACAGCATGTCCGGAGTCTAGAAAGTTTTCCATGACATCATGAACAACTTTTATGGTGTGGTCTTTCCCTCCGATTTCATCTGCTGCACCAGTGTATACTGACCTTTTTAGAATTGCTCCGTCTGGTTCATCTAAATTTTGATGCCATATCTGTGCCTTCTGTTCTTTATATATTGACGTAACACTAATCTTCCACGCCTCAGAACCATGCTCTTGTTGTTTCCCAGGGTAGTATAGTGCAAACATTTTATCATTGATGAAATTTACGACCGGTCTCCCTTTATATAGTTGATCTCTGAGTAGGTACTTCTCTTTCAGTGGGATTTTTTGCAAAATGTAGGCACCTCATGATAAGGAGAAACCGATCGCGACTCATATGTTGGGGGAAACATTCCAGGTTGAATAATGGGTGCCCTTTCCAGAAGTATTGCAGTCGATTCAATCGTATTGTTCCCGTGTGTAAAACCAACGCAATAAACTTCAGCATTCCATCGGAAATTACGGATTTCCATCTTGAAATTCTAGATTTTTCCAAGAAACCTTCAGAATAACGGTTTGTTTCCTTATCGATAAGCTCGAGAATTTCGTCGTCAAAAATTGCGAGAAAATAATCAATTGATTCACCGTTACCAGGAATTGCCTGCAATAGTTCATTATGTTTTTAAAAATGGAAGTTTTTCATGGAGATCATGTGACCAGTCTAGAACATCACTAGCAGCTGGACGTGCAACATGTAGCGGTTGTGTGGTATTCGGCAACTCTGTAGTCTCTGATGAAATGAAATCTATGAGATGCAACAATAACAGAAAACAAAATTCCCACCTCCGTCATCATTATCCGTACTGTCATCTTCCGATTCTGAGTTATCCGGTATGAAATCATTCTCATTAGCACTACATAATTCATGGCTGGAATTCTCTGATAATTCTGCTTCCGTCAATTTCTTAGAATTATTGAATCTAATTTCACTTCTTTTTCGCTTGCGGGAGTTGGAAGGACCTGCTTCAGTACTGCCATATTTCTCGCCTCAGAAATGAAAAATTGGGAAGAATTTTCAAGTCTTGATTTGTCGTCGACTTGCTAATTCACGCACATGCACTCACGGCTAACACTGACTACAAACTGCGGCTATAAATACACAAATCCGTGACATGCGCACTGAACACGAGACTGGCATGGCACGGATCCGTGCCATGCGCACTGACTGGATTGAAGGATGTCAACAACTTTCCCCTGGGTGGGATCGCACCCCAACATTTTGTTAATTTTTAAGTTTTGTCTTGATTGATTTTCGTATTCCACAGGTGAGTATAACCTTTTTGCATTACTGAAAATGTCTGTCAATCAAAACAAAATGATATAGTTTTTCAGATAATATGTTACTGAAGATGGGACTGATTAGTCCCGAAACATGTCTATGCTAATTAATATCTACCAATAAACTGTGGAGACAGAGAAAACCTCGGAAATGGTACGAGGGGCCATACTTACCTCAGATCAGAACGAATAACTTTTGAAATGCATACATACAGAAAGTACCCAAGTAGCACACAGAGGTCATTATTCGGTTGTACAGACGTCTACTAGACCTTTCGCAAAAGTCCATGACTTATGTCTTGTAATATGCTGAGACGTCGCTATGTATGCCAATACGACAAAAAGGCACACTCTTGCAACGTCACATCGACGTTATAAAGTAGCGGTAATGACTTGCCAATATAGACTTATATAAGCCAGTCGCAAAAGGGTCGTTCTGTGGTCTTAGTGTAGTCATTATATCATTATGCATGAAGGTCATAATCTTTCTAATATAGTATTACAATATGTATACCATATCAAAAGATTTTATATAATATCAATATAATATAGAAGTCAGCCTTCCTTTACATGTTCATGATACTCTGTGACCATGATAGTTATCGAGATAAAAATGATTTTCATTTATGTGTCTTTAAGAATTGTTCTGGAACTCTAGTGACCAAGCAAATCCATTTTTACGATCAAAATCCAATTCTACTTACTTAAAATTCATGCGCCTCAAAAATAAAGAGAGATAAATATTTATTTTCATTTCAGAAAAAATATATTTCATCAATTGTTCTCATTAGTCGTTGAAATATGTAGACCATTTTACGAAAGATAGTTGATTAGCACATCTCCAATGATTTTTAGATTTATATAACACCCAGGGTCCCATATTTTTTATTTTAAATATTTTTGTTCCAATATGGCTACCAGAATGATGTTATCAATCAATCGAAAAACATGGATGCCGTCCTTCTAGTGTCGAAAAGTTGTAATACTCCGGTATGTACTATAATAGAATAGTTTACGAGTGTCTCAAAGACATCGCAATATCTTACATAAAAAAGTTGTAATGTAGTCGCTATGACCACAAGTAACAAGTTTTGTTGTACTGACGTCGTAACGCTATCAAAACAAAAGAAGATATACACTGAGTGCATAAGCATTCCGCTAGTTCCGCCTAATGGAAAACGCTAAAAATAACTGACATTTACAATAGAGGTTATGTTGATGTTGAATATTTAAATATTTTTTATTTATCACTCGTAGTGCAAAACATATTATTTATGTCTTTCCTTGTTGTGAAAACAATTGAAGGAACTGGATGAACTTCATTTTTTTGCAGTGTCCCGATAGACTGACTAACTATTTCAGATGTTAATTTTGGGAAAGGCACTCATCCTTCCTCTTTATATTTTTCTATACGCTCCAGTTCTCTTGTAAGGCAGATTGGATTTTTGTTTTGGCATTTCAATCATTCATAGGGAACTGAATATTCTACATACATAACACAATATACCTATCCAACAAAAATAATCTAACCATAGATACTTAATGCAATCATTACGGCCAAAGTTAATCAGTTGATAAAACTACATTACATGAGTACAATATGTAGTCGTAGAAGCGTTTCAAAAATCTATTCATTAGAACCACATATGTTCATTGTCATAATAACCTCACAGCAACTGCTCTTAAGTTCTACTCAACGACACATACAATTTATTCACATACAAACCACAGTACAACTTCATCTCGAGAATTCTTTATTGTACTCTCGTTATATCTACTACACGACGTCATAGCAACGCCTGAAGGTTATAAAATGCACATTAACTTTTTGGTTCTGAAACATATAGATTCGTGGTCTTTAAGACGGTATAAGAAGTCATGATGTTAATTTTATGACTCTGTGCTACTTGGGTAAGGTGACCTGGTGGGCCACCTAACTCACCAGTTATTCAACACAGCAGAAAAATCTGTGGGTGGAGAGAATACATTAAAATACAATGAGAATGAAATGAAATGGTCAGAAGAAAGCCAAGGGAAGCACGAGAAAAGTTCTGTGAGGACATTATATCACACTTTCCAGAATATATGCCATGATCAGCGAAGACATAATAAGACTTACGCAATAGGAAGTATTTCCATGAAATCTACTCGAGATATAAGGAGATATTCTTATTTTCATTCTTATACGAACGAATATTGTTCAAACTATCCACAAATGAATAAATGGTAATATTTTTAACGCACATGTTGAATTCCATTTTGATAGTTATTTGAATAGTGTAATGTACCTTGCTGATAGAGTGGAATCTCCCCAAAACCTCCATAGGCTGGTACTCCTCCGTAGGCTGGTGCATCTCCATATACTGGTACTCCTCCATAGACTGGGTCACCACCACTATAACCCGGTAATCCCCCATAAGCTGGAATTCCATAACCTCCATAAGGGTTCTGAAGACCCAAACACTGATAACAGGGAACATGCGAGTACGTTGGTTGGTAGAAGGGGCCTTGTCTGTACATGGGTCCTATTCCGTAACCTTGGTCATAGCACTGATGGGGGCATGACATGTAGGCCGTTGAGAATTGATCGACGTAGTGAGAATAACAACCGTTGCAAGTATCGGATTTTTGAATTCCGCAGGCTACGTAGGGCCAAACTGATTGGTAAACGCATTTCGGTTGGGGCTGAGGTATGTATATCACCTGTGAAAAAAATCACTATTTCAGGAATTCGATTTGAAATCACTCTTTCAAAGTTTCAGATGACGTGTTTTAAATATAGCACTTCAGGAAATTAATTGAGCTAAAGTCCTGTCAACCTGCCGGAAAAGTAGCAACGAGCCAGGTCTAGGACAGACCCTTGGAGTACCAAAGCGTGGGTGCGTCTGTAGCAGACTGGATCTGGGCAGAACACAAATACTATTGGCGGAAGCCACGGGAAAGATTCCATCTAATGCCATTTAAATAATTAGGAATTTGAGCGATTTGATGAAGAACCTAATGGCAAAAAACTAGGCGCGGAAAAAAGTCTCTAGGTAGCAGAGCTTGCACACGTTGAATATGAAACGGATACAATTGAGGTTCTTTAAGAATTTCAAATACAGGTGACTCCGCAATTAACTCGAGAACTGCTTCTTCTAGTTGCATAGTTCGTACTTCTCGAGGGCGCCCGCAGTCAGCCGTTTGTTTCTCAAATGTACCATTTTCGCGCAAACGTTGGTGAAGACGAGCAAATATTGTGTGATGGGGTACCTTACGTCCTGGATACAACTCAGCATACAATCGTCGAGCTTGCCGACCATTTCCATTACTTCGACCATAGTCAAAATGCATGTCTGACAATTCCGCATTTCTATAATTTTCTATTGTTTTCGATAGAAGAAAAATTAATTACTTATTATCATTAATGTTATACCAAACTAGGAACTTGAGAATGGAGGAACGCTAATTTGACATTTCGTTGAAATATTCGTATTTAACAGAATGTTGACAGTAGCCTACTAGCATCGCTACTAGATAATGTATTGAAGTACTGACAAATACGCGTTAAGATGTTTTATTTTTTTGCATAAAAACGCTGCCCCATACGAAAAAAAAGAAAGGCAGATTTTTTGTCACAAATTGAAATAGGAATTCAAAAATAGTTTTTTATTTAAAATATCTCAGTGGCCTACCATTTTTTTCTTTAAAAAAATTGAGATCATTACCCGTATGCGCGCCAATGATGAACATAAAATTCCTAATTGCATGTCAGAAAATGCGCAATAACTACTTCTCAAAACATACCAAATTTCATTTGCATATCTAGACCGGTTTCAAAGCAATAAATAAATAGTCAGTTTTAAAAAAAAAACTTTAAGGTAGTACCGCCACGAGACAGTTGAATTAGGAAATTATTGAAATTTGGCATACGCATTGTTTAACATGTGAACAACACCTCTATAAATTTTTTACCAGATTCACCTTCCCGAACCCGATATATATATATATATATATATATATATATATATATAATTGAAGTTGACTCAATCAACACGTAACATATGGACATGCATAGGCAAACATCACATTATTAATTCTACCGTTAGTACTAAAATTGAGAAGTTCATGAAAAACGAGAAGGAGCTAGAGAAGGATATCACAGATATTGTAAAAAAAATCAAAGTGATTGACCATCTAGTTTGACAGATATAATCAAAACTACTCTCGTTATTCAAAATAGTCCACGGGGAAGCGCACATTATTAATTCTACCGTTAGTACTGAAATTAAGAAGTTTATGAAAAACGAGGAGGAGCTAGAGCAGGATATGACAGATATTGTGAAAAAAAATCAAAGTGGTTGATCATCTAGTTTGACAGATATAATCAAAACACTCTCGTTATTCAAAATAGTCCACGGGGAAGCGCACAGCCTAAAGGGGGGTCGTAGAAAAATGCGTATTGTGCCAGGGGACTTTTTAAAGAAGAACGGGGGACCATTTGAGGGTCTGAACGCGAAAAAAAAACTCCTTCTCCAAGTTGACCCCATTGATTTTAACGGTACCACCCCCCTTCCCCAAAAAAAAAAGTTTAAAAAGAGTACTAAGTAAAAAAAGTCCATTGAAGCTTTATCGGAAAACGATAATTTTTTCCCATGACGTATGATTTCTAGTTGGGGTGAAGGGGGAGGGGGGGCAGGTCTGAACATAAATTTTTTGAGTCGCCGACTTTCTATAACGAAGAAATTTTTCTAGAGTCGATTGAAGGGGGGCAAGTGCCCCCTTCAAAAAAAATTCTTTTTCGCGTTTCAAATCGAAAAGTCCTTTGAAATTTTTCGATTCCGTCGAAAATAATTTCCTAATTTAACTGTCTCGTGGCGGAACTACCTTAGCACCCCGTATTTCGGATAACGAAGCATTTGCGGACGAAAGTTATAAAGCAAACTATTATTTTTTTATGCAGAATCACCCCCTGAAGTTTGTCGCACTTATTCAATAACACCCTGTATATTACAGTGGTTCGATTTCACCAACCCTAGAATGACCCATTAAACTATTCTTTCGGTCAACCGATAATTGGAATGGAGATCTCTAACAACATGATCAGGATTCCATTCAATAATCCGCCATAGAGTCAATCCAGAGCTCAGAATATTCGACTCAGACAATCCCTGAGTACCTCAAACGACAATATTACTATCAGAAAGGCTAAGTACAGTTCACGGGGTTTTGTAGCTGATTTCGTTGTGGAAGTTTACGTAGGTGCAAAAAGTAATGAAATAAATTGGGAATTCAAAATTAGATGCCAGCGCCAGAGTGGCAAAAATTCAAACCAGATATACTTACATTGTTTGTTTTCTCAGAGGTTATAGACTTGTGTTCGGAGTTTTTCTGAAAATATTTCCATTTGGTATAATTTTCCAGTTTTTTTGTGTAGTGTTATTCATTTCAAGACTCTAGTGAAGTGGTGTAATTGAATCTTAAGACAATATGATTTGCGAAAACTCTCTTTCAAGGAGACAAAGTATGCTCTAAATTGCTTGCAAAAAAAAATTTTTTCGAAGTTTCTGGACAGCTTAGTGAAATCATCGGGAATTATTATGAATTATTGTGAAGAAATGTTACACATTATTATTTGTGAATGTTCGAATTAAAAATAAAACTGACAAAAACTGTTTTTTTTATTTTATTTAAAACAAACAGGATGATGTGAAAATGTGTCCTTATCACCTAGATACACATATATAGGCACTATTTTTCCATACTGTATAAATAATCTTCGGTATGTTGAATAATATCTCTTTTTTCTCTTCTTAACTCTCTTTTCTTTCCTCACAACTCTCTTTGAAGGTTCCCTTTTTCACTTTTATCTTGGCCACAGACGATACAGAAGGATTTTGGGAAGGGACTGGATTCTTCTTCAAGAGCCCATCGTCTGCCTATAAGCTCACTCAATCCCAGATTAGCCTGCACCAGAACGTTACGTTCATTTTCTCATGGAAAATGATGAAAACTTATTCCAGTATAACGGGATCGTTTTGCCCAAGAGTCACATTGAGGTACACAACAATAATGATTTGAACTTGAATCACTCACTTTTTCACTCGAGGACAAACAATGGTCAACAGGTAAACAAGAATTTCATTAAATGTCAACAATCATAAGAGATTCGACAAGTTTTAGGTATACAATGGCTAAAATCATATTATAAAACATAATGTTTGGAAAAGTAAACAATGTGAGTATGTATAGTTTCCAAAATCGACACCAGAGGGAGTATCCCTTATTTTGAATTCCCAATAGTAACACCATGTTATTTATACATCAGTAACTGAATAAAGCAGTCAGACTTTCGCGTTTCTTTTCGTAGAATAACAGTGGGGTATTGGTTGAAAATTTGACCGTTACAAGGTGGTGTCAAGAATGACCGTTAGGTAGGTTTCAGAACTAATATGATTACCTGTAGTCTGCAATTTGGTGGACAACCGGGACAGATCGACTCGCAAACTTTTTGCTGCTCTTTGTGGACTATTGATGCAGTGCAGAATTCTCCGCACTGTTTGGATCTGTAGTGGAAGCATTTGGGTTTCGGTTTTGAAACACACTGTCTAGGTCCTATAACTGAGCAGCATTTTTCCACCTAGAATCGAGGGAAAACAATTAATAAAGTTCGACAACTACGAGAATTATTTCCCAACATATGCAGATCTAATTTTTTTCCGTCTATATAGCATATGAAATTTATTGCAGATATACAGGCTATTTGACGTAGGCCATGATTGAGTTTTCTACTTGCAGTTGAATTAGAATTGAAATTTGGTATGCTGTCATAATCGATCATGTCCATATATCTAAATATTTCTAGTCCTACAGCTATATGGGTGTGCAAAAGTCGCTACCAACTTTTTTATTTTAAATGGAAATCCACATTTCAAATGGTAGGCGATTTTTAAATGTTTCAATCAAAAATTGTCAAAAACTCATTTTTTCAGATGACACCTTCAGTTTTTTCGACAACATTCGGAAAAAATAATTTTAGGATGAGTTACTTCGGCATGCCATATACCTAACAGGTAATATAATAATATCTTCCATAATTTTAATTTTGGGATATGTTAAATAGAAATAAATCATAAATAGATAAATATGAGTGGAAATCTTCAAAAACAAAGGCTTGTCGTGGAACAATAGTAGGGTAATATTATATATATATATATATATATATATATATATATATATATATATAATATATATTAAAATATAAATTATAAACGGTACATATAATTGTAAACATTCAATAAACCGAGATTCTCACCTGTGCATGAGATCTATGATTTATTTGGTTCAATTTTATTTTTTTTGCTGAGAATTTATATATGAAATATAGACAAAATTAGGTGTAAATACAATTTGTTAAAATCAAAAGTATAGATAAAGTTAGATAAAATTATATAAATAAAATCAAAGTTAATGTAAAAGGACATATTTGTTCAATAATGTTAGGTTATATATTTTTAATGAATAAATAAATAATGAAATTGAAACAGACTAGTTTTGAGTGTTATTTTATTAACATTTGTTAATATTTATATCTGAAATAAATATTAACAAAGTGTCTATCATTTTGATGAGTTAATTTTTTGGGTATTCGGCAATAAATTTGTTTAATTTTTTCTTGAATTGATAAAGATTATGCGTTTCTGTCAGATATTCTGGTAGAATTTGATACATTCTTGGTGCAAGATATGTAAAGCTGCGTTGGCCAATTGTTTAAGATGCGAATGGACTTTGGTAACGTGTATTTTGTTTCCTCGTATTATATGTGTGTGTCAATGTCTTAAGTTCTGCTTTATTTTTGAATTGCGGTATCACGATGGAGCGGTAAAATAATTGTTTTGTATCGAATACCTGTGCTTCCATGTAGAGATCATCAGATGAATATGTATAAGGTTTTGTCATTATTATTTTCAATTATTTTTTTTGGATTATATTGATTTTTCAGATGTGATTCATTGACAACACTTATTATATATTCAGTCAAGCAATTATAGCATGATAGACCAATCTGGTTTATCTTTGTCTGAAATGTCTCTCAAAAGTTTGAATTTGTAGATTAAATATATGAGATTTTTGCTAGTATTTTCTATATGTTTATCCCATCTCAAGTGTTTGTCTATGGTTATGCCCAAATATTTGATATTATCTGTTTTTTCAATTTTGTAATGTTCATTGATTTTCAGTGTCGTAATCTGGCAAGTTTATATTCATGCATGTAAATGTAATGAATTTTGTTTTATCGAAGTTTATTGTTAGTAAATGATGGTCCATCCAATTTTTTATGATTTTCAGGTCAGTTTCCGCTACATATTTCAGTTCTTTCCAACTATTATCTTGATAAAGAATGGCTGTATCATCAGCAAAACTTATTATCTTGCCACTACTATTTGTTTTGTATAGGCTATTCATATATATACTGAATAAATAGGTCCCAGTACGGTCCCTTGAGGTACTCCATATTCTACCTCTACTGCATCGCTCAGACAATTTTTGATTTTGACATATTGTTGTCTATTAGATAAGTAGCTTCTCATTAGATCTAGCACGTTTCCTCTCAGACCGATATCCTCTAAGGCTTCCAATAACTTCGGATGGCTTACCGTGTCGAATGCTTTTGCTAGATCTAAGAAAACACACATTGTCGGTTTACTCTCTTTTAGAGCTTTATATATAAATATTAGAAACTAGAAACGAAATTCCATCTTCAGTACTTTTATTCGGTTGAAATCCATATTGCCTGGACGAAATAATTTTTTTTTCACTTAGATATTTATCCAGTTTGAGTTTGGTTATTTTTTCAAATATCTTTGTAAAATTCGTTATAACTGAGATCGGCCTGTGATTCACCATTTGATTTTTGTCTCCTTGTTTGAAAAAGGGTTTTATAATAGCTCATTTCATATTGAAGGTCATTTTCCAGTCGATATGCTCTGATTGATGAGTTGAGCGAGTGGTTCTGATATATAACAAGCTATCTCTTTCAAGTTTTCCGCCCTCATTTCATCTATTCCAGGAGATTTGTTATTTTTATAAGTTTTTATGATTTTTTCCACTTCATATTTATTTGTTGGTGCCACGAATATATGTAGTATTTTCCCCAATATGTCTTGATGGACTAGTTGATGGTATGGTGCTTTTGCTAGCTGGATTCTTTCCCACATCCCTGTAATATTTGTTGAACTCGTTACACATAGTGAGAGGATCTGTCACTACGGTATTATCGTATAGTTTTATTTCATTAATTATTGTTTGTTTTTTTTTTCTTTATTATTTATTTTATTCATAGCATTCCATAGCTGTTTTGAATTACCTTCGCAATGCCCAATTTTATCGCTGAAAATTTTTTTTTTTATAGTTTTGAGTAGAATCCTCAGTTTGTTCCTGTAATTTATGAATTTGATCTTTGGGATTATTACCTGGATTTTTCTGTGAGAGTCTGTAGAGTCTTTCTTTTTCCCTTATGCTCTTGATTAATCACTAGAAATCCATATTTGTCTTTTTTTTTTCTTTGTGCCCAATGTTTTTTCTTACAGTACATTTCTCTCATATATGAGTTAAATGATCTATAAAAACTTCCGATCCTATATTTACGTCTTGTGCCTCATATATTGGTGCCCAGTCTACAGTTATTATTTTTTCTTTCGATTTTTTGGTGTCTGTGTACTTTTTATATATGTCAAAAGAACTGGCTCTTTCTTGGTTAATGTTTTTGGATGGTATTTTCAATATCACTGGAAAATGATCAGTTATGCAAGTTTTGAGTACTATGGGAAGACATTCTTCGTTATTATTTTGCTTGGTTTTCAGAAATATGTGATCTATACATGATTTCGAGTTGTAACATATTCTAGTGTATGAATTTATCATGGATATGAAATTGAATTCGCTCATAATATCAAGATATTCATTAGTAATATCGTTGACGAGTTTTATATCAATATTGATATCGCCAACAAATAAATTGTAGTCGAAATACTCAGTTCCATATTGTTGAAAATAATTTCTTAGACCATTTAAGAAATTTATCTTAGAAGTGGAAGGTGGCCTATATGTGGATGTTATCAAAAATTATTTTTTTTTTGTATATTTCAGTTTGAATTATTCTGCATTCTTCCATGTTCACAATTTTGAATTTCTGATTAATATAGTTTTTTATATTTTTTTTTTTTTTTTTTTATGTTTTGGTTCCCACGAAAAGGGATATCCTTTAATGTTCAGAGAACATCGTGGGAACCTAGGGAAAGAAGGTAGGAGTTGGTGTTTTTCTTAAATTTCTGAAGGTTGTATGCCTCGGGGAACACCTCCCTAGGCAATGAGTTCCAAAGCCTCGCTGTTCGTTGGATGAACGAGTCTTTGGAAAGTGATGTTCTGCAGGTTTCAAAGTGACCACGAAGGGTGTGATGACTGAACTTGACGGGTTAATCTCGAAGAGACTGCCAAAGCAGGAACGATTGTTGATATTTCAGAAGAGCATCGCCCATGAAAATATCTATAAAATAGAGACAAATCGCCAACTTTTCTACGGTGTTCCAGACAAGTGAGCGAGTTTGTAAGCGAGGCATCACCGACGAGACGAATTGCCCTTTTTTGGACAGAATCCAATAGCCTCAGGATATGTTTAGGTGCCGCACTCCAAATATGGGAACAGTATTCCAGGACAGGTCGGATCTGTGCCTTATAGATCATGAGCAGCTGACTGGGGGTGAAATAGCTCTTGGCACGAAACAGAAAACCAAGTTTTTGGGATGCACTTTTGGCAATGGACCTCACGTGATTTTCCCAGGAAAGGTTATTGCTGATAGTAATACCAAGCATCGATATGAATAAAGAAATGTTTTCAATGTGCCATGTTTCTGATAGTATAATACAGTCAAATTTTGATTTGAATTGTTCGAGGAAAAGTTTGAACTCATCAAAGTTTTTAGCTATGCTTCTAACATTCATATGTATCATATTGAAATATTGCGTTTCAGGTATAATTTGCCTGAGTAGATCTCTTTTGTATTCATCGTTTTATATTGATGTCTCTTAATATTGATTCATTTCCAGGTAAAATTTTTTCAAGTAGTACAATGGTGAAGTAAAAGATCGAATAATGAATAAATGGTATTTATCAATATTGAGTATTCTTGTTCTTCCTACGATTTGGTAGTCTGTCTTCGGTTGCTGATTTCTAAGAGCGGTTGCAGGTTGATCCAGATCTTAAGCTCATTATCCTGTTTCTCTCTGTTGTGGAGGGCCAGATATCTTAGTTGACTTCTTGTCTCTTTCTTCTGTTGGAGTAATGCTTTGTTCCGATTGATCCACAATATGTGAAATTACGGAATTTGGAGACGACGGAGCACTGTTTGTTGTTCTTTCTGTAAATTCCCTGTTTTCGTTTTTTTCAAGTTCTTCAAGAGTGTAAGCTCTGTTGTTGACGAATAGCTTGTTTCCTCTCATATAGGTGTTATCTTCGGGATTTTGTATAGCTCTATTCGAGTGGTATCTCAAGGTTTTTTTTTCACACCTTTGCTTGTACGTTAGGTTGCTTGAAATTCCTATATTAGTTCCTTTTAGTTTTTGAAACGTAGTTCCTTATCGCGCGTTGCGAAAGAGAGCTAGACGGAATAAATTAAGACCAAAAGTTGTAACGAAACTTTTCGCTATAGTTGTAAGCCGTGCATCGTGCGCGTGTTTCTCTGTCTGTCTCTCTCTCTCTCATAGAAAGCAAGCTAGTTATTTTCGTTTCGTCTTTCTTTTTCGCATTAAACAGTGTGGTGTCGCGACGATTATTTTTGTTGAGTGTATACAGGTTTTTTGTATATAATAAATAATAAAAAATAATAACAATAATGAATCCTGACAGTGTTTCTGCACAAGTTCCGGATATTACTGATGGAGTTAGGTAAGTAGAGATTTTATACAGACAATAATAAATGCTTATGTATTTTCAGCAAGTACGCATTATAACCTCTCTTTACTATTGTGCTAACCAAGTCATACGCGTTATAATCTCTCCATTATTGTGTGTTTAGCAAGTGTACGCGTCATAACTTTAATAAATTTGAAAGCAAATTATATTTTAATATTACAATATCAATGCGTATGTACTGAAATTGAGCCTACTGATTAAGTTTATATTACATAATATTTGTTAATAATAAAAAAAATATTATTATAACTTTAAAAAAAAATATTACAATTCCTTCACTGATTAATCGAAAGGAACTTCGTTCCATCCGGGTGTCCCTTGACACCTCTCAACTTCTTTTATAGAATCTGAGCAGTTGAGGTTTTTTTTGTTTAGATTGAACATTGTTTTACCACCACAACCCTTCATGGAAAATCAAGAAGAATTGTGATTCAGGTTATCAAAATAATTTCTCACTCAACGTTAAAAATGTCATGCAACCCTTGGTTTAATCGAAGACACTAACAAATATGTCAGAAAATTCAAATAAACTACACTGTGCCTTGAAAAACTGTCAAGTGGGCCATTCAATGAAATTGTTTTTCCAATTACTGTCACTTTATCACTCACACGCATCAGCATTTATTACATTTTTTTTTATTTATTCAGCTTCATTATATTGTTTGTGAAATGAAATCCCTGGTCAGCACGTATCACAGTCAGTCCTTGAAAAAATGGTAAAATTGGACATGTAAAAAATATTTACAAACCATCTAGAACTCCCCCTAACACCACAGGGATGTCCTAGGTATGTCTTTTTTATGTACATGATTGGGACATTCCGGAGATGTCCCGCAAAGGTTGTCCAGAGGACATCCCATCTGGTATATCCATATGTTGTCCCATTCATGTCCCTGGTATTTCTGATATCCATTCTCATACTCAAAATGTTCATCGAAACTTATCAAAATGTGTATTAAAAATTCAAAGATGATATCGCGCGTTGCGAAAGGGGGCTAGACGGAATAAATTAAGACCAAAAGTTGTAACGACACTTTTTGCTATAGTGGTAAGCTGTGCGGCGTGCACATGTTTCTCTCTCTCTCTCATAGAAAGCTAGCCAGTTATTTTCGTTTCGTCTTTCTATTTCGCATTGAACAGTGTGGTGTCGCGACGATTATTTTTGTTGAGTGTATACAGGTTTTTTGTACATAATAAATAATAATAAAAAATAATAACAATAATGAATCCTGACAGTGTTTCTGCACAAGTTCCGGATATTGCTGATGGAGTTAGGTAAGTAGAGATTTTATACAGACAATAATAAATGCTTAGGTATTTTTAGCAAGTACGCATTATAACCTCTCTTTACTATTGTGCTAACCAAGTCATACGCGTTATAATCTCTCCATTATTGTGTGTTCAGCAAGTGTACGCGTCATAACTTTAATAAATTTAAAAGCAAATAAATATTTCAATATTACAATATCAATGCGTATGTACTGAAATTGAGCCTACTGATTAAGTTTATATTACATTTTATTTGTTAATAATAAAAAAAATATTATTATAACTTAAAAAAAAAATTATTACAATTCCTTCACTAATTGATCGAAAAGGAACTATGTTCCATCCGGGTGTCCCTTGACACCTCTCAACTTTTTTCACATTGTTTCACACTCTCAACTTTTTTGAAGTATTAGACAAATTCTACTTTAATGGGATTTTTTTCCCGATTTCCCAGTCTATACAAGTTATTAAAATCAGATTCCTCTACTTCAACGTCCAATAATTTTTTGCTGCAGACGGTGGGTGCAGATACTTTCTGAGTTTCTCCTAACCCGAATATGACGATATTATTCTTTTTAGTGCTTATTTCCAAGGGTTCGATTTTATTATGGAGGATTGTATTTTCTATATCAAGATGATTTTTATGTGGTTAAGTTCTTCTATTTTTAATAATAGTTTGGTTTCAGATGTTCAATAGCAGACTTAATTTCTTTTCTGTTTTTCAAAATTTTTTCCTTCAATATTTTACTACTTTTTCCCATTAATTTGTCATTCTGTAATTTAAACCTCGATCTGATGTTAACGTATGTGGTCGCCTTTATTTCGAGCGATATTTATTTGTTTTTCGTCAGGCGATCGGAGATAAAGAATTATCTGAAGGTCTTATTTGTTGTTTTCTATACTGATCTGTGTTTCAGAAACAGTTTCTCGTGTCAAATTGTACTATTTCTTTATGACATATTGAAATGATCACTTATATTTCAACTCTGGATATAATTTAAAATTTTCAATGTACTATTTTACATACAAATATGATGAAATCACTGGGACTCACTGCGATACGTCTTTACAATAAGGTATACCACACACGTAACGATATATATATATATATATATATATATATATATATATATTAGGTCCAAATTTAACATTGAACCAAAAATTAAAGACATTAACATTCCTAGATTATTTCACAACATGTCCCAATAAGTGAAAGGAACATTTTTCTAACACAGACCACTAACATCATCAAAATTTAGTACATTCCAATCAAAATGGCAAAAATGATATCTACAACAATTTTCAAAATTGCAAAAAAAAATTAAAAACAATCCGGATTTGAAAGTAATTCAGTCAGACAAAATGAAAGTCACTACTATAATGACACAAGAGTAGTACTCCTCACTTGCTACTAATATCCTCAATGACGTCAATTATTATTGCCCTCTTAATAGAGACCCTTCAAGTACAATACAACAAAAAGCTAACGAATGAATTTCAGAATTAGTAAAAATAAATGTAATTTCAAAAGAGGAAGGAAAAAAATACAGAGTGTATAATGGGAATTGTAACAAATTCTATGGACTCCCTAAGATCCACAAACCTAACTTACAACTTTAGAACAATCATTTCTGGGATTAATCGTCCTAACAGAGGCATATCCCAACTAATATTCTCACAATTTCATACAACTCTGACAATAATTTCTTTATCAAAGATTCCTTTGAATTTTGTGGCCTCATTAATAAATTTCAACTTCCACGTACTCACAAAATTATCAGTTCAGATGTGATCTCATTCTTCAATAACATCACTGTTACGTTAGCAAAAGAGAGCACTGTCAAGCATTGGAATGAAATATCACTACATTGCAATATTTCACAAATCACCTTCTTCAAATCAATTGACTTTTAATATGATACTACAGTGTTTAGTTTTGACAATATCATTTACAAACAAACATTAGGCCCGTTTCTCCAATCATTGCTCAATATGTTATGGATGATCTAATCAACAATTGCATTAACAAAAATCAATTCAATATTCTTTTTTTTTTTAAATATGTTGATGACATAATTCTAAGTATACCACAAGATAAAGTGCAACAAGTGTTACTCGTTTTCAACTCTTATAATAAAGCCCTACAATTTACGATCGAAGAAGAAGATGAACATTGCAGCGTCCCGTTCCTAGACACGAAGGTGATCAGGAGGGTTGACAGTACAGTTATTACCAGTTAGCACACTGAACCAGGTGCTTCTGGAAGATTTCTACTTTATGAATCCTACATCAACAAAATCAAAAAATCAACCTCGTATTAGGCATGAAAAACAGACTTATTAAAACTTGTCACACTTCTGTCCGCACTGAAAACCTCAACAAACTGGAGAAACTTTTCACTATAGTGGTTATCCCAATGAATTAATTCATAAACTATCGTTCAGTAGAGCCTCCATAGATATTGAGCCCCCAATAATTGTCAACCCTTCAAATCAAATTCCAAGGGAAATGAAACTTTTTCTTTCCTCAACGCATATTCACACATTAAATCACAAATTTGAAAAAATATTTGCTAAATTTCCCAATTTTACAGTAGCTCACAAAAACACATTAACTCTAAACAAATATTTTCAAAACTCAAGGATAAAGATCCTCCTTTAGAACAATCTAATGTAGTATATTGCATCCCATGTTCACAATGTGATGAAAAAAATATTGGTCAAACTAAAAGAATACTTGAAGACCGCCTTTGCTCACATATAAGTGACATAAGAAATCTCAAAACCGCACAGTCTTAGAAATGACGTGTATGTCTATGAATTCCACAACTGATATTGACAGTCTAAGTATAATTTACTCTTATCTATTAAGCATTCCTACAAAACATTCTGACAGTTTACAAAATTCCTCAGAATTTTGACATTTGACATTGGTACACCTGTATTCCCAATTCTGTCAACCACATAAAGTTGGCAGCATTGCTATCGTTTCATTCACTTGTTCCATCATTTTATGCCATTCCCGCACATTTCTGACTTTTAGTGGTTAAGTTTTAATAAAAAAGTTTCTTTCTCTTATCAAATGATTATTTCACAAAGAAAACTCATGTTTTCCCTTTTTAACAATGTATAGTTACCGTATTGAAATTGAATGTTTTCTACATTAGTGCTAGTGTCTGTGAAAAGCAAAGCTTTCTTTTAACCTCAATTTTCGTAAGCACAAAATAATTTTTGTTCATTATCAATTGTACTGTGATATAACAATTGTAGAGTTCCTGAAGAAGAGCCATTAAAGACTCGAGAGTTTGAACAGAAACAAGAGTTCACTTTACTTCAGCCCTATTGACTGCATACACGAATATCACTCCGATTTTTCCTTAACTTAGACATTCACCTTACAAATATATATATATATATATATATATATATATATATATATATATATATATATTGGCTATGTGCAGACAGAGGCGCTTCCTAGCGAACAAACATTTCGGGACTTATTGACAGTAGATGACAAACTTTTGATAATTTATATCAAAATCAAGTGAAAAACTCGAAGATATATGAAACATTGTCGATATCTGAGAGCAATTTCTAATATTCGTAAGTTAAACAAATGGATTTCATACTGAGAACAGGATTTCAAAGCATATTTTTTCAACCTCAAACTGTGATGATGAAAGGTAATGAATTAGCGCAGCACATTTGAGAAATGTTGAAGAACTGAGAATTAACGGCCAAACTAATACAATACGAGCCCATATTATTTCGCAAACTTCAGTGAAGTGAACACCCTACAAAACATGAATGTAAGTATTATTTAGGTTGGATTACATTTTTTGGAACATGTATTAAGTACTATGGAAGTACTGAAGTTATATGGACTAGAATGTCATACAATACGGAGTAATTTTTTTTCTCAATATATTTTTTTTGTTTTTATAAGTGCTTGAATTATTTGCATAGTTTCCCGAACTAGGTTGGCGAGGTACACAATTTAAAGGATTCCAGCTCTCTAAAAATTCATAACTGCCTTATATTGGGAGGACAATTCTTTTCTGTTGCTCGATAAAAATCGACAGTGAGTTTTTATAAATCAATCCCACCCAGTATAGCCCTTCATAAACTTGGTAACAACATCTCAACTGAGAAAAATAAAGTGTAGGGCCGGTTAATATCAATAGCTAGTCAGTTATGGGGTTATTAAATCTACAACAGCCCCAGGTCATATTAATTATTTCCGGTACGGGGTCATATCAGCTGTAGGACTAAAAATATTCTGGTTAGAACAAAAAATTACAATTTCATAAAATTATCATTGAATTGAAGTATTTTTCAGAATTTGTGGAGTTAGTTAATACTTACTTGGGAAGATCCTTGAACGCCACCATATTCCTGATTGTACAAGGAAATATTCTGAGTATTGGTGTTATTGAGCACAATGGGAATGTCCACAACGTTCGTATTGTTGATCACATTATTGAGATGGATAATGGTTGTTATATTAGGTTTGTTTTCATTCTTGATATCGGTCGAAGACCCTGCAACTATTCGTTCACCGTGATCGGTCACTATAATTTCCTTGTCTTTGCTAACACTGGAAAAACAGTTCTTTCTGCATTGACTCCTGCAGCTCGACGACTCGCACTGCGCGTGACAAGTCTTGTGACAGCAGTGATTTGTCCTACACGAGACGTAGTTGCTGCAGCATGTATTGCAGCATGAGCCGCAGCCCGATTGGCAGTTGTTGTAGTTGCAGGAATCGCAGTCGCATTCGTTGCAAGTATCGATGCAGTTTCCGGAGTCGCAGGACGAGCAATCGGTGGACCGTTTGTGGCGCCCTCTGACGCAGTCTACGTAAGACTGATAATCTGTGGAGTGGCACTCTTGTGTACCGTCTAGGCAGGCTTCTTTTTCGGCGCTGGCGTGTATGATGAGGAAAGAGCATATGAGTAGAAGGGCTGGTTTCATCTGAAAGATATTTACATCTTCAGTTCTGGTATATGTGATTTTATTTACAATGTTCCACTCATGATGAAGGATCTGGAGGAATGAGCAGAAATCGGAATAATGGGAATTATGAAGGCTCCGAAGCAATGAGCAGAAATCGAAATAATGAGAATTATACTGTACCATAAGACACTACTATATTTAATTACGAGTGCACGCGTGACAAATTCTTTGAGGCGAAGCCGAACACGGAAAGTCATACAAGCACGTAAAAATCGATTTCTGGACGTGTATCTAATATTTTTTATTATACTTCTTTGAAAACACCTTACTTTTTTGTCTGGGTTTTCCGTGCCTAAATTGTTGCTATGGAAATAATCGAAGATCAAGAGAACTTTTTCCGTGCATTCACATGGAAAGATTTAACTTTTTTGCAAAGACACTCCTGAGAAGTTAAAAAATCGATTTTTCTGCGAAGGAAAAATATAGCCACATTCACATTCTGCAGAGATTGTTCTGTGCATTAGAACACTGTATCGATTTTGATTTAGGAGGCGTTTAAGTGGTGGTTCCAAATTCGTGGAAACTTAAAAAAAATCTGTTGAAAAAAATTGCCGCGTTCATATTTCGTAAAGAGTATTTTGAGCATAAGAAGAGTACACTGCATGAAAGACTTCGAGTTGGTAGGCGTCCAAAAAGTCGATAAAACATATTTATTTTAAGTTTCCAAGAGAGTGGAACCACCCCTTGGACGTCACAATCAAAGTCGTTCATAGATTCTCCTCTTTTGATGCATAAAACAATTTCTGCAAAATATAAACGCAGTTAATTTTTTCCTTCGCAGAAAAATTTTTTTTTTCCAGGAGGGTGAAACCACCCCTTTTGGATGCCTTCCAAATAAGGTGTTTTCAAAAAAATTATAATGTAATTATACATTGTATATCTAGTAGGAGAAGTTGAATATTTCCGGGCGACGGAAAATATCGGGAAATATGGCTTTTCCTACGAGGTATACATATTATTTTTATGAAAATCGAAAATTATTCAAAGGACATCAATTATAACAATACACTTCAGCAAAATAATCTCACTAGTTCCCATGTGCTTCCAGTGTTCAATACTTGTACTAATTGTCAAATAACTGTAAATAACAGACAATTAATTTTGAAATGTATTTTATATGTCGAAATAAAAAAAAATACAAAAACACTTGTTTTTAATCATTTTTTTATTTAGAGATAACTGTAAGGAAAAAAAATTTCACAATACAATAGCTATATGTGTATTAAGAGCGCAAAGTAATACTTTGCCGCTTGAGAAAAAAGTTTGACGCGCAAGTATATACATTATTATCGTGATGTAATTCAAAAAAAAATCCAAAATCTCAACAATTAATATTATACACTCCGAAGAAAAATGCTCTACCACTATTCCGAAAAATAATGCAGATAAAAGTGTTACGGCTGAAAATTCATCTACTGTAACATTACATAACTCTTCATATAACTCGTACATTAAAATTCTCAATTCAAATGTACAATGTATGTCAAACAAAACGAATTTGACTGAACAATATTTGATTGATATTAATCCAACTTTTATCTGCTTCAGTGATCACTGGACAAATGAGGAACAAATTATAAGTATCACAGGATATCGAGAGGTTAGTAGATACAGTAGTTCATCTCACAAGCATGGAGAAAAAATAATTCTTGCAGAAGAAAGTGTCATAAAAAATGCCAAAATTTTTCATATATCTGTGATTCATCCATTGAGTTGTCGTTTGAATGTTATGCAATCTCATGTGAAAAAAACTACCATAATTTGTCTTTATAGATCACCCAGTAGCAATATAAATATGTTCTCCATTCAACTGTCCTGTTTATTAGCCAAAGTTACTGAAACTTATGAAAATATATTCATATGTGATGACTTGAACATAAAAAAATATTATCACAATAATGCTTAATGACATGATTGAATCAATTTTCGGGGAAAATTTCACTCATGTGTTGAAATGTCCATAAGAGGTGTGGAATTATCCCTGAATTACAGCGGTAATCCACCTACTATGTGGATTATCGCTGTAATTCAGCGCGCTAGGTGACAATTCAACTGCAGTGATAATATTACTCACAATAATTGTAGTATCAACTATAACAATAAATGATATGAATCTTTTTGTATTCTTGACATTTTTCACCAAATACTATTCGTGCTTTAAAAATCAACCAAATAATTCTGAAAAAAACGTGTTTTTTTGAAAAAACTGTACTCGGTTATTTTTTTCGTTATTTCAAATGCTTTAAAAATTACCGATTCTGAAAAAAATGTGTTTTTTAAAAACTGCACGAGTTTATTTTTTTGGAAAAAAAATACCTGTGCAGTTTTTTTCAAAAAAAGACGTTTTTTTTAGAATTATTTGGTTAATTTTTAAAGCACGAATGGTATTCGGTAGAAAATTTCAAGATTACAAAAAGATACATATTATTTATTGTTATAGTTGATACAACAATTATTGTAAGTAATATTGTCACTGCAGTTGAATTGTCACCTAGCGCGCGCGCTGAATTACAGCGATAATCCACATAGTAGGTGGATTACCGCTGTAATTCAGCGATAATTCCACACCTCTTATGGACATTTTAAAACATGAGTGAAATTTTCGCTATAAGTACAACAGCCTACCAGTTTGAAAATTCAAATTTCACACCGATAATTTTCTGACTTTAATATATTGTAATAATATGTTTTTTCAAAATCAAATCGACGTTTTTCCCGATACAGAAAAAAATAGTGTATTATACACGGGAAAAATATTAGATTTTAGCTCTCGAGCTGAAATCTAATATTTTTCCCCTTGTATAATAAATAACTATTTACTGTGAAGTGTATTTCAATCACATTTCATCTAGTATATTTTTTATGTATGTATAAACCTATGCAACTATGACTTGTCCCATCTACATAATATGTAGCAAAAAGGATAAAATCTATCTAATACCACAAAATTTTTCAACCTCTGTACTTGAAAAGGCCAAATCTCTGAATTTTGGTAATTGAAATAATTGCACTTTCAATATCAATATTTCTAATTACTAATAAGCATGGTTTCATTTGTTACTGTTATTTTGTTTTGTAAGAATTAAATATGTTGTAAAATTTATGTTCGTAAAATGTACATTTATTACTTTACACACTAGTGCGTAAAGTTACGTTTGTATTTCTGATTTTAGTGGACAATATGTACGGTAGTAGGAAAAATATTGTATGCAATTCGTGTGTGAAGCCTTTTTTGACTCATATTCATATTCGTCAAAAAAAGGCCACTTTACCACTTGTTACATATACTATTTTTATTTTCCGTTGCCTAGCAACGACTAAGTACAAGGAAATATTGACTTTGAATGCCATCGAAAATTTCGTGGTCTATTGGAAAATAATTATTTAATCAACTAGTGTATTAATGGTGGCGATTAATGATCGAGATATTTTAACGCGAGAGCGAAGCGAGCGCGTTAATGTTCGAGATCATTAATCGCCATTTTAATATATGAGTTGATAACCAAATTTTTTCCGTCGACCTCGTCCCTGGGGTCAACGTGAAATTTTCGATATCCATTTCCTTCAACTAGGGGAAAACTTACAATATTTGGATTTGAAAATACATAAATTTGACAGCGCGAAGGTAATATGATTTGTCATCTGAATAATATTTGAATTCATGTATGTTCAGTTGCCTATACCACAATTATACATCAATTAGACCAAATCGACCATTTACAGGTTTTAAATGGTCGATTTCGGTGTATGTTTGGTTGCATATATCACAATTATACATTAAAAGATAAATTGAAGGTTAATAGGGGTTAAACGATCGATGTCTTGTACATTAAACAGACTCGTTAATACTGGGTCGCGGAAAAAAAATTGTTCATTATCCAGTAGCCAAACGCTCAATGACGTTTGGGGAAAACTAATGATTGTTGGAATCATGCACAATTTGGTGAATCTTCGGGACCCACCGAGTGGCATTTCCCTAGTATTGAATTTTTTTTTGGGAAGCCCCGAAAGTTTGATGAGTGAACATATCGATTAAAATCAAGATAATTCAATGATTAGACTGCAAAAAATCCAAAGTTTATCATTCTTATCGCCAGTGATTAAAATAAGACTGCATATATGGCACAGCTCCAAACAACATAATGTTATTTTAAAATGGGTTACTCTAATCCAAATACAGTATTTTCTGTTTGTATCAAGCCATACTCGACAGTAACCACTAGACCGATTGTTTTTTTTACATTCAAATTGCTATAAGCCTTTTAAACCGATGAAGAGCCCAAAACTAATTTTCATGACTCTAATTCAAAACCAACTGTACTTTCACTTTCACCCCCTTTCTAACCCACCATTTCACCCCCTTAAGCATGGAATATCATGAAAATATGCTGTCGAAATTTTAGCTCCTAGGTCCAGCGATTTGATCTGGGCGTTGATCGTATATCAGTCAATCAGTGAGTCAGCTAGTCAGGACATGTTAATTATATTTGTACATAATACCCCAAACGAGGCAGCTGCTGTGAACCGTAGAGGAGATCCCTCGACTGTCTTCCGTCTTCATCATCAGATTGAGTCTGGGTCTCAGAACTGCCAAGAACTGTGTGCCAAGTTACAACAAAATCGGTTCACAGGTATAAAAATCAATAAATCATCCCCTATTTTTCTACCCTTAGAAGTGTATTTTTTTTTCAAATGGGACCCACTTTGAAGCAGCAAAAGGTGTAATCCAAATCGGATAACCCAGCACAAAGTTATGCGTGTTGAATCGTAAGAAGTAAGAATTTAGTGGGTGAACTAACAATCATTCCCCATTTTCCTACCCTCAGGAGTGATTTTTTATCCAAATGTGACCAACTTCGACTATACCTATCCATTAAAAAAAAATCATCAAAATCGGACTACTCTAAGTTATGCTGGTCATACATAAAAAAATATACGATTAGAGAACATCCTTCTTTTTTTCGTAGGGGTTTCTACCATGCAATGACTCATATCTTACAACTTCGTACAATATTTTTTATAACTTTTTAAATTTGAAGAGTCTTAATACACCAATTTTCTCGACTGCATTCAAGTTTTATGGAAAAAGAAGAGAATCAATATGTATTCCGCAGTACACGTGGAAATTTGAGATTTTTGCAACCGAAAGGGAACACATCTGTTCCTTTTTATTCATTGAATGAGTTTATAATGTTTGTAAGAAAGTTATTTAAGACCGGAAAAACAGCGTTCTTTAATCAACAAAAAATATTTAGAAAAAATTGCAGTTTTCAATTATTTTAGATCGATATTTTGAGTTTGCCATAGTCGTCAACTGGTGACCGCAAAACATAGTATTTCTTTTAAATCTACCTAATACGTATTACAATTTTTTTAAGATAATTGAAACAGGAGATTGCTTTATATTTTCTGATATATTCTTTTGCAATTATAGTTCAAACTCACTTGGTATTTTGGATATTATCAAAATACCCAATCAAACCTCTGGAATGATCATAACGAGACGAAACTAAGATACATTTCATCTTGTAATCATAAATGATGTGCAAGGTCATTTGGAGGGCTGTTTCACATTTGTTTTATTTTCATTATACCAATGCGATTTCCTTATGCCAAACACGATAAGGAAGAATCCGTTAACTAAGATATTATTAGGACTTGTATGGACAACTGAGTGTGTCTTTGTTGAGGAAACAATGAATCATTCGAATCAACATATTTTCCGATCAATAAAACAAATAATAGATTTGTTGTGAGTGCATGATATATTATATGCTGGAATAAACAATTTTTTTTAACTGTGAGGCGGGGGGGTGGATTTACTGAAATGTAAAAAACATTTATTATGTACCAATACTCTCAGTTTCCGTTTGAAGAATGAAAGCTCCTAACTGGAAAAATAATGTATCTAATTATTTAATTTGTTTTTATCGTTAATTAACTACCTGTTAGCACTGAATTGTTGCATCATCTTGTTTATATACAGTGCTTTTCTTAATGTCCCCCTTTATTTTTGAACGGGTCAACTCAAAAAATTGAAACTTGCGATAATGAAATTGATGCATGAATACTATATTTTGAAGTCAAATTGACAGCTGAAACTTTCAAGATGGCGACTGGGCGCCATCTGGGAAAAAAATTAAACTGAAAGGGGGTCTTGTGACACATCCTTTTGGAGCTCCTGACGAATACTCCACAACCCTAGAATATAAAATCAATATCTTCACCTACTACAAAATGGCGGAACATTTAATAATCACCTGCATACAAACACATTGATATCGATACATCTAGAAATATTTGTTTTTCTCTACCAACAACCCGGTAAGGTTTGATAGGTTATATTTTGTTTAAACAAAAAATGACAAGAAATGTCAGTACGACAACGAACATCATTGCTCAGTTGAAATATTCTCATTTAGTTTTCGGTTTTTCTAGTAAATAGGGGTACCACGTGAACTATCTCTAAAATGGTCAATTCTCGTCCATTGGAAGAAAAAATCGAAACGATTTTTATTTACGGTGCGACGCGTAACTTTCACGAAACCGAAATAATTTTTAATGATCGTTTCCCGAATCGTCCTATCTGTAGAAAATATTCAAGGGAACTTGTAACCAAATTAACAACTTCTGGTAGTGTACAGAACAAAAAGCCCCCAAGTCATCCGTCCATTCCAGAAGAACAGCAAGTTCAAATAATTGGTGAGATGATAGTAAATGCTCAACAGTCTACTTCCTCCGTCGCGAATGTTTGTGAGGTGTGTCCTTCTACTGTGTGGAGACTTCTGAAGAGGAATAAGTATCATCCATACAAAATCAAAATGGTACACCAGTTAACTGAAGATGACCCTGATCGTAGAACAGAATTCTGCGAAATTATGACGGCAACCATTGCAAGGTATCCTACCTATCTCCACGATATTTGTTTCAGTGACGAATCTACATTTTATCTCAACGGCAAGGTTCACAGACAAAATTGCCGTTATTGGAGTGACACCAACCCTAACATTTTCCGGGAAACTCATACTCAATATCCAGAAAAAATTAACGTCTGGGCAGAGATTGGGAAACCATATTTTAGGACCTCTATTCATTGAACAAAATTCAACAGGGGAACTGTATTTGAATATGCCGGGAAATACTGTTGACCCCTCTTATTACCGAAATCGTCGAAGCGAATCCTAATGAATTCGATATGTTTATTGTATTCCAACAAGATGGAGCACCACCACATTACTACAGACAAGTAAGAAACTATTTGGATAATACTTTCCCCGGTCGTTGGATTGGCAGTCGAAATCCTACGGAATGGCCAGCCCGCTCGCCAGATTTGACACCTGTAGACTTTTTTCATGGGGTTATTTGAGGCGAAAGGTGTACGAAACTGAACCTGCTCCAATATTGGATATACGGCAGAGAATAATAAATAATTGTAGAAATATCGACGTTACTGTGTTCGAAAATGTTCGGCGTGAAATATCGGATAGGCTGTTCTCATGTCAAGCAGTTCAAGGCAACCATTTCGCGCATGTTCTGAACTGAACTCAGCTTCTTTCCTCAAATTAGGAAGTTAAACGTCGATGTATTCAGGCAATTATTAAATGTTCCGCCATTTTGTAGTAGGTGAAAATATTGAATTTATATTCTAGGGTTGTGAAGTATTCGTTAGGAGCTTCAAAAGGATATGTCACAATACGTTGGTATTGTACAACACAAAGTTTTGATTCACGGTTATTTGGCTCAAATTAACCAGTGGATCATAGGGAATTTTTATATTCTCTCTCAGAGTGTCTGCAATCGAACAATAGTAACTGTTGAGAGTGTCTGGACTGAGTTCAGATTCTACCTTCTTCCCAGAGTTTTTTCCTCTGAGTTCATTGATTATTGTCCAACTCTCCTTTAGTTTATTACTGGCGCCTCCAATACGATTTTGGTAATATTTGTCTTTTGCGAGTTTTATTAGCTTCAGATAAATTGACCTGTAGTTGTGGTCCGATTCTATTCAAAATTGGTATGTGGAAGTTTTAGGGGTCGGAGATTATGATTTGATTGTCAAAAATATTGAATTGAATATGGTGGACAAGTTTTGTGATAATGGACCGTTTCTATTCAAAATTGGTATGTCGGAGTTTTCGGGGTCGGAGATTATGAATTTAGACGAAGATAATTTATTTTTTGTCAAAAATCATAAATCGAATATGGCAGCTCCAGGATTGCGGACGAATTGATCTTTAGATGGTATCCTCATTGAAAAACTAGATAGCTCAGAACTCACAGGAATAAGGCCTTATAATGACGATGCATTGACAAAAATAAAAAGGAACTTTCTAAAGTTAAAATTTTATTCAAATGCGCTAAAAATTTGAAAATAATTAATGTGGATGTGCTTGTCGCTTTTGTTTTCGAACTGAAAAGTTTGCGCGACAAGCCTTTGAATCTATAACTCACGGAATAACCTACGTTACACATCCAACTATTTTTTACTTTTTAGCGCATTTGAATGAAAGCTTGTCTTTAATAAATAATATTTCAAAAAAAACTAAAAAACACGCTTCTATAGAAAACCAGACTAAAAAAATAGAAAATAAGAAAAAAAGTATTTTATTTAAAAAAAAATCGTGGGGTGCATGGTATCGCCTCGGCCAACAATCACCTGTGAACTCAGACATTTCTTTCTTTACTGCCCTAGGTGTGTAATGTACTATATAATTATTAATACCATGCACCCCACGCTTTTTTTTAAATTAAATAATTTTTTTTCTTATTTAAAAAATTTTTATTCTGGTTTTCTATAAAATATGTTTTATAGTTTTTTTAAACTATTATTTATTTCCTACTTTTCATTGTGGTTTATTTATGAAAGCGAGTTTTTTTAATTTTTTCTACCATTATTTTTATAATTTTTTTGCAAAGTAAAATATGGAATAATCTTATCAAATTAGTTAATCATAATCTCCGACCCCAAAAACCCCCACATACCAATTTTGAATAGAATCAGACCATAATCACAAAACTCGGCCGCCATTTCAAAGCCGCCATCTTGAATTTTTCAATTTTTACAAAAGAATCATAATATTCGACCCCAAAAACCAAATTTGAATAGAATCAGACCATAATCACAAAACTAGTCCACCATTTTGGAGCCGCCATCTTGAATTTTTCAATTTTGACAATAGAATCATAATCTCCGACCACGAAAACCCTCAGATACCAATTTTGAAGCAAATCGAACCATATTCACAAAACTCGTACGCCATATTGGAGCCGCCATTTTGTTTTTTTTTACACAGAAATTTCTTAATTATGTACACCTGCCAAATTTCAAATCATTCGGACGTCTGGAAGTGGGTCAAAATCGCGCCCAAAGGAGTCGGTTACAAACAAACAAACATAAAAGTGAAGCTAATATAAAGCGTGTAGAAAGGTTTTTTTTACTAATTCTTTCATTTTTCTAAGTCGAGCCAGTAAAGGGCCTTTAAAAAAAATCCAACGTCTATAACAATTTTGAGGAATGAGATGAGATTTACACGCTTTATATTAGCTTCACTGTATGTTTGTTTGTTTGTTTGTAACCGACTCCTTTGGGCGCGATTTTGGCCCACTTCCAGACGTCTGAATGATTTGAAATTTGGCAGGTGTACATAATTTCGGTGACAATGCATTGAGAAATTTTTGTGTGAGAAAAAACAAAATGACGGCTCCAATATGGCGTACGAATTTTGTGATTATGGTCCGATTCACTCAAAATTGGTATCTGAGGGTTTTCGTGGTCGGAAATTATGATTCTTTTGTCAAAATTGGAAAATTAAGATGACGGCTCCAAAATGGTGGACGAGTTTTGTGATTATGGTCTGATTCTATTCAAAATTGGTATGTGGTAGTTTTTGGGGTCGAATATTATGATTCTTCTGTAAAAATTGAAAAATTCAAAATGGCGGCTTCAAAATGGCGGCCGAGTTTTGTGATTATGGTCTGATTCTATTCAAAATTGGTATGTGGGGGTTTTTGGGGTCGGAGATTATGATTATTTTGTCAAAATTGAAGGATACAAAATAGCGTCTTCAAAATGGCCGCGAGTTTTGTGATTAGGGTCCGATTCTATTCAATATTGCAGAATAATAGTTAAAAAAATTAGTAATAATAATAATAGTTCGAAAAATTGAAAACACGCGTTAATAGAAAACTAAACTAAAAAGTTGAAAATAAATAATAGTTTTAAAAACTAAAAAACACGCTTTTACAGAAAACCAGACTAAAGAATAGAAAATAAAAAAAAAAAATATTTTATTTAAAAAAAAGCTTGGGGTGCATGGTATCAATAATTATATAGTACATTACACACCTAGGGCAGTAAAGTAAAAAATGTCTCAGGTCACAGGTAAACTGATGGCCGAGGGGATACCATGCACCCCACGCTTTTTTTTTATAAAATACATTTTTTTCCTATTTTCTATTTTATTAGTTTGGTTTTCTATAAAAGCGTGTTTTTTAGTTTTTTTTAAACTATTATTTTTCATCTTCTGCACTCTATTTTGATTCTTTATTTCTTTGAATAGACTCAATTCTGTAGAGATTTTGGCCGAGAATTTGCTGAAAATGTCCAAAGTATCTTAGTATACAAGGTGTTCAGAATTCAAAATCTGGATATATTTTTGCTCACACCGAAAATGATAAAAATGTGACAGCCATTTCAAAATATGGTTTCTATCAAACCACCAAATTTCGTTTCGATTGTTCCGAAATTGAAGTTTCAAACGGTGGTTTGCACTTTTCCTGAAAAAGGCAGATTTCAAGAGTTATTCGCAAAAATTTCACTAAATTTCACTAGTGATATCATAGAGTTCTGAGTATTTTCTCTAATTTTCCATCGATAAATCGAGTTTTAGCCGGTTATACGGAAATGGGGGTTTGTAATCTGCGAAAATAAGAGAATTGCAATAGTGATATTTACTGAAATCAAATGAATGAAGCAGAACAAACGGCGTATTGGTTTTTTGGTGGCCTGAATGCATACCTTGCAGAGTGTGAAACATATTTAAATTGTTATTAAAGAGAAAACTGATACTTCCAGTAGAAATTAACCCGAAAAATTAGAAAATTCGGAAGATTCACCGATAATTTTTTATAATCTCACACACACACCAAATACACGAAATAATATTTTTTTCACCAACCTTGATGGCTATCAGCTCTGATGTCACCGATAAAAAAAATCGATGAGCACAATCAGCACGCACTGTATATCACCCTTTCGGATCGGTGTGGGCGAAAAGAATGGCACAGCCGATGCCTAATGCGCTATTACCAATGCGATCCCATATCTATAGATAAGGTGACTTATTCAGAAGAGTTAATTTAATATGTTTGCTCACAAGCGAATATGTGGAACGAAAAATTGAACTGAATCAATAGAGTGAAACGAAGTACATATTCGTTGCCGCGAAAGGTGCTTAATCTCGAATTTTCATAGATTGTTTATCTTGAACAGTATTGTTGGGAGACTGATTCACTGATTCTTCAAGTAGCTGAATCAGGACATTACATGGAGTAGAAGCTATTGGAAACATGTTAAATTTATTTAGTAAAGAACGTTTTTAGAAGTTTTTTTTTTAATATACCGTTTATAAAACGGACTAAAAAGTATAAAATAATTTCTCCTAGCACTTTTATAACTCAATACAGATTCCCAACCCCATAGAGATTGTCCAGAAAAGTTGTGATTGTAAATTTTTGATAGCTATGAAAATAGTTGTGAGATTCAAAACGAAAAACGTTGGGCGTTGCAATTGATAATTGCTGCATGAATAGTTAACACTAACAATTTTATTGCACTGCAGATGATATAGATAGATTGATTTTATTGATCCGTTTTGCTATATATTATGTAGATGGGACAAGTCATAGTTGCATTGGTTTATAAATACATAATATATACCAGGTGATTCTCCAAGGTGCCTCACTCCTATAACAGTTTTATTATTGAAGATAGAAAAACTAAATTTGGGGGTTGTGTATTATAGTTCAATTAACATTTTTTGACTCATTTACTTGCTTTGTCGTACTTCCGGTTTGACCGGAAATGACCCCAACTTTCGATTTTTAAATGGGACATCCTATATATTTTTACTTAT
Source organism: Gonioctena quinquepunctata (assembly GCA_018342105.1). Classification (NCBI taxonomy): domain Eukaryota; kingdom Metazoa; phylum Arthropoda; class Insecta; order Coleoptera; family Chrysomelidae; genus Gonioctena; species Gonioctena quinquepunctata. Next base: position 1,205,307 of record JAFIRS010000039.1, on the reverse strand, counting down.
TTCGATCGAGAATGACATTCTAAATCCAACAACACCTCATTTGTCAATATTTGATAAATAAAGTCATTTTTATAACAATTTTCATTTTTCGATCTAGAATGTCATGGATAACGTGAATCGCTTCATTCTTGATCGAATAACATGAGAAAAATATACCGGGTGATTCTCCAAGATGGCACACTCCTATAACTTTTTTATTATTGAAGATAGAAAGACAAAATTTGGGGGTTGTTATTGTTATAGTTATAGTTCAATTACATTTTTTTGACATATTTACTTGCTTTGCTGGACTTCCGGTTTGACCGGAAATGACCCCAACTTTCGATTTTTAAATGGGACATCCTATATATTTTTACTTATTTCGATCGAGAATTACATTCTAAATCCTACAACAGCTCATTTGTCAATATTTGACAAATAAAGTAATTTTTATTCAAATTTTAATTTTTCGATCTAGAATGCCATGAATCGTGTAAATGGGAAAAATATGACTTTGAGGCTTATGACTTCACAGTCGTTTTAAAAATTATTTAAAAGTCGCAAATTAGTCCATTAAGGTTCTAAATTTTCAAAATGACCTCCTCCCTAATCACGGAAAAGTTCAACTTCTTTAATTGTTGCGCGCACCACATTGATTAGCTGTTCCGCAGTGATGTTCTGGAATGCCACCCTTACTTTATACTTCAGTTCTTCACGAGTAGCTGACGACACCTGATTTTTCATTGTTCCCCAGAGAAAAAAATCTAGCGGAGTAAGATCTGGTGATCTAGAATAGGAAAAAAAATAATACATTATGAAAAATATGACAACTTAAGAATTTACCTCGCAGGCCACTGAATAGGTCCATGAGTGCCAATCCACTTTTCTGGGAAGGTGTCATTCAGATGTTCTCTTACGCCTTGAGAATTGTGAAAATAGATATCAACTTGGTTAGCCAGTGGCAAATCTTCAATGAAATCATTAATTTGAATTCTAAGGAACTGTGAATATCTTTTCCTACGACCACATAGGAAAGTAACACATATCGCACTCTCTACTCTTATGGAAAGTGACCTTTATTATCACGCGCGCGGAAAGTACTTTCCGCACTAGTGTGGAATGTGACTTTCCGCACGGCTGTCAATAAGCCGTCAAACCCGTGAATCCTGTAAGATTTACAGATGTATTTATTAATTGCTCTTCCTGATTGATATTATTTACATAAAAACTGGACTAAAAACTAATTATTTGTAGAAAATAAAGAAAAGAAGAAAAAAAAAATGTTGACACCGAGAATCGATCCCACAACCTTCCGGTCATCTACCGTATACTCTTCCATCTGAGCTAATTCAGATTTGAATTAATGTTATCAGAAATATGTATATCTCGTAAGTCGATTTACATTAATAGAATTATGATATTTCTTGTATTTTCATTTTTTCATTAAAACAACGTTTAGCTATTTTTAAACTTCATATAATAAAAGAATAGCAACGATAGTAGTTTGTTTTAATACGAACTACCTGTATTTAAGATAGGCAACCAGAGAACCAGACGCGGGCACATTATTTGAAAATTTAAAAAGCAAAGTAGGCTTTGAAACAATTCCACGACACAATACCACAAAAAATAGACATTTCGTGATAGTAAAACCCTATTGAATCTCAGAGTTGTAATAAAATAGGTGGTCGTAGGAAAAATAGCGTACATTATTCGCGCGAAAGTGATTTTTCACACTCGTGTGATTGCCGCACTCGGCTTACGCCTCGTGCCACAATATTTCCCACTCGTGTGAAAAATGTCACTTTCCGCACTAGTAATGTAATATACTATTCCGCATTAAGTTGTCCGTCGAAAATTATTGGCACCAAAAGTGTTCCTCCAATAATACCCATCCAGCAATAGAAACCAAATCGCTCTTGAAAATTTCCTTCTTGCATCAGATGTAAATTTGTTTGAGACCAGTACCTTTTATTATTCCGATTGAACAGACCCAAGTTGGTGAATCGAGTTTCATCTGAATAAATAATTTCAAATGGAAAACGTACATCTTCTCTGTATTCAGTCAAAAACCAGTTGCAATAAGTTAATCTTCGGTTGTGGTCGTGTAGTTGGTACTTGAATGATCGATAATTATATTTGTGAAGAATTCTCCAAACGGACGAATAACTTATATCACACTCAGAAACAATTTGGCGAATTCACTTCAACATAGGCCAACATATCTACTTCTTTTTCTTCACTGACGATGGAGTTATTGGCATTTTCTTCTGATTCTTTCCGCATTTTCCTTTCCAGTTTTGGAAAATAATGCCGAGTGGGATGACGACGATTAGAGAATCTCTGTGCATAAACTCATGCTGCATCAGCTGCATTCATTTTTGCTTCTCCGTAAATTAGCAACATGTCAATTTTCTCGTTTCTAGTATAATTTTCCAAATCAAATTATAAACTAGGCAACAAATAAATTTTTAAAAGTGACAGCATATTCATTAGCCTATTTGTTCAGGTAGTCCTAACAACAGCTTCAATTGTTTGTCGCGGATAACTAGAATAACAGGACTAAGTGCATATGTATACCGAATACGTATTATCTGTTACTAGGTTTGATCGCTCCTTGCTCTTACTCAGGAAAATAGTGGGAATAAAGTGAAAGTGTGGGGTAGCAAATAATTCGTAAGGAAATTATCTTTCACAAAAAGGCGGCGAGCCATCCTCTTTCCATTTGAAACAATCAAGTTAACTGAAAAAAATTATATTTGCGACTTTTGAATAATTCACAAAACGATTATGAAGTCATAAGCCTCAAAGTCGTATTTTTTCCATGTTACTTGATCAAGAATGAAGCGATTCACACGATCCATGGCATTCTAGATCGAAAAATAAACATTGGAATAAAAATGACTTGATTTGTCAAATATTGACAAGTGAGATGTTGTTGAATTAAGAATGTCATTCTCGATCGGACTAAGTAAAAATATATAGGATGTCCCATTTAAAAATTGAAAGTTGGGGTCATTACCGGTCAAACCGGAAGTACGGCAAAGCCAGTGAATATGTCAAAATATTTAAATTAAACTATAATACACAATCCCCAAATTTAGTTTTTCTGTCTTCAATAAGCCACCTTAGAGAATCACCCGGTATACTCTAAGTCTACATAAAATATGATTAAAAGACATTCCATAGTAAAAATAATTTAACCAACACATCGTCATTGAAAAAAAATACAGCAAGTCCAAATTGAATGTGATTAAAAGATATTTCACAATAAAAATAATTAAAACAACACATTGTCATTTACAATAACAATATAAATATAAAAACGAATTTGAAAAGAACAAAAACATTTTAACCGAGACAAAAACATTTTAAAATGAAATTTTGAAAATAAACACGATCGCGCATTGCTCACTTCACATTTTTCCGATAAAAAAGTTTAGATTTTTAGGTAGGAAGGTATAGTATTTTCAATCCCAAAAAGTTTCGTGAAGGATTTCTTTTTCCAATTGCCGCCTTGACATAGGCGTTATTTTCCAGTGGTATTTTTTCAGTTACAATCATAGCAATTGATCACCCCATGTAGAAGTAGACACATGTTAAATCAACTGAATTTTATTATTTGTTTCGGAAGGTCTCCAGAGAACCATATTGATGAAATTATTTTTAATGGATAATTCCTAACCTCACCAACACACGGCACTGATTGAGAAATATTGTGAACTACGTAAATCATGCGGATTCAGATAACAGATGTACAATCCAGCTAGCCGAGCTATTCCTCAAATATATTTGATAGCGCCTTTACTAATAATCTGGGCCACCATGGACACGCACCAGTACTTTTTTATGATTGTACCAGGAACGCTTTGGAAGTAAAAACACTGGTAGTATATAAATTTCCCATTTGCCGGGCAGTGCATATGAACACTCTTCGTAGTGCTCTTATTTCTATTGCCGTTCCAATTGGGATTAGAATAACTATATGAGGTGACATGGTCTCCATATCATTTGTCAGTAAGTTATAAATGCGAATACCAACGAATTTAGGAGATTTTTCATATTTCTACTCCTTATCGTGCATTTCTGCTCTCATTTGTAGGAGACCTTCATTTGCATGTATTCATGTTTATGTTTTCAGAATCAAGAAACTTGTAACTGTCAATATTTTGTTTTGTTGGAATGTCTCTCTACAGAAAGTTCTATAATCCAAATTGAATTTCAATCTCAGCAGTGCTTTTTGCTTCATGAAAATCCTGTTTGATCCAGTAGCTTGTCCCCAGACAGCAATATTATGATATATAATCGAGTGAAATTTAGCATAATAAACTGATATCAGTGATTTTATATCTAACTTCCACTTGAGAGATTGTATCCTGTACTGATTAAATTTCTTACATGTAAAATCGGTATGTTCTTGTCATGTGAAGAGTGAGTCAATCATTGTTTCCAAAAATTTTGTCGAACTGGCCAATTCTGAAAATAAGTTATGGAAACTGAGGTTATGTATAGGTCACGTAGACTTCGAGATGAATTCGCAAATTGCATGCATACTGTTTTGTTTAGGTTCACAATGAGTCTGTTCTTGTAACACCAATCATTAAATTCAATCAAAACTGTATTCACTAATTGTGTCATATCGTCAGATATTTTACTAGGAAGAATGATAGATGTCATCTACGAAAAGGAATATTTTTCCATAACTCATGTTATTAGGAAGATCATTCACATATTATAAAAACATTAATGGTCCAAGAACGCTGCCTTGAGGGGTTCCCGTTGTTACAAGAAATGTATCTGACATAACGTTTTTCAGCTTCACCTGGAAACATCTATTCGTCAAAAAACACACAAATAACTGGTTTATATTACCTCAAATTCCTATTGAAGAGTTTTTCTGCTACAAATTCAGTGTTCAAATTGTCGAACGCCCTGCTTAAGTCAAAGAAAATTCCTGCAACAATATTTTTTTCGTCTATTAAATCATGTATATGTTGTGTGGAATGGAGCGTTGCGGTTTCTGTCGGGTGATTTTTTCTGAATCCATGTTGACACGATGTAGGACGACAATTCTGGATATTTTTGCTGCCCCCATTTTCCAGTAAGGGGACTAGAATGTCAATTTTGAGAAGATCAGAATATTCTATGAAAGGAATACATAAATTCATAATATGCCATAGTACGACTGATAATATACCTACACAAATGTTTATCAATTTTTGTGGAGTCCTCATCATGTCCTGTGCTTTTTTTTATTGGTGTATGAGACTATAACTTTTTTTTACTTCGTCTGCTGTAACGGTTTGAAGAACATCGTTGTATTAACTT